>CALYLW010000363.1:364275-376246 GCA_944989445.1 Ampullaceana balthica
GTGTGTCATACAAATCTTCTAATGTTTTGTTAAGTTAAACATATTTAATAGTTAATACATATGTGTACACATATTTTAATGTATTTTATTTCTATTTGATTGTTTATATAAATTGTGTGTAACAGTAACAAAAAAGATGCTTACTCTCAATTATCACCAAAACGACAACTCTATTTAAGGGGAGGCGATCTATACACTCTGATATCCTCTCTTATAAAAAAAAGGATTTTCCGTGTTTGGATGCTAGGATTCTGCTCCCTTTTCCGGTCAAATCTTTGACCGCATGGTGGTTCAAATATAGTGTTATACTTGCAATTTTGCCAGTATTAATTTTTATTACTGTTTCAGTTTTAAGAAAATTATTGTAAGGTAAGTTATTAAAAATTAAATGTATTTTGTTTTTATTGCATTAAAGTAGCACAAATAATTTATGTTTTTCATTAATATACGGTTATTCATTAAAAATGTTTAGCCTATCCAATTCAAGTAATGTGTAAATAATTTGAATTTGTCTATTTTATGGAAAATTATTACGATTTTGACAAGAATATGAAAATATTCAACTTTCTCAGTTAATAAACACCACAATAGGCATAAATAATTTCGAAAAAGACATACTGTAAAATTTCAAGCGTCTGGGAAAAATTGACATCTGAAGTAGTAACTAGTAAAACAAGATCAGATGCTGGGGTTTTACTAAATTCAATGCAATCTTTTTCTTTTCTATGTTCTCACAATTTATGACAACCCGTCATTTTTTAAAATTAATGCAAATCCATTTCATGGAACAAAGAGATGTGCTAATAGAACAAGCTGTTATATCAGACAATTTGTGAAGAGTTGGAGATATTAACTGAAAGAAGAGTTATAAGGATAAAAAAATATAAGAGAAAAATTCACAAGACTTAGTTCTATCTTTAGAATAAGAAGTACAATGAGAAATGTTTTCATCCATGGATGGAATTAGAAAAGAACGCTTTGATGAGTTGCATGTCCTTGCAAGAAAATATTCGTATATAATACAATGTAACATACTAAATGAAGTATTTGAACATCAAATAAATTACTTTATTGACATTGATAAAGAAAAATTCAATATTGAAAGAAAAAGGATCCAGGTTTTTATGTCTGTACCTACACTACAAGAAGAGGCATTATGTTAGAAAAACGGGGGTGGGGGTGGGGGGGATCCCACTTGATCTATTAAAATTTATTCAACAGTATAGATTGGAAAATTCTGTACCCAACATTGTAATTGTGCTATGATTTTTTTTCAAGAATTACTATCAGTGTCAATGGTTGTGAAAGGAGCTCTCCAAACTAAAGTTGATAAAAAATAATCTTCGTTGCACAAAGACACAATGAGCGATTTAAGACAACAAAATCATGCAAATAAATTTTCTATAGAAAAAGATATTACAAATAATTTAAATTTTGATAGCATAACACCCGATTTTTCTATTATGAAAGTTAGGAGAGTAAATGTATAAATATGTTTACATAATAATTTATAAAATTTATTCGTTCCGTAATATTTTTTTTGTGTAAATTTGGAATATGTTTTGTCTCATGCTGCGAACTCATTAACTTTCTTGTGTCCTATAAAAAAGTATCGTCTTTTTTTATAAATGTGTATTTATAGGTAAATCATCTTATGCAGCCTCTTTCATTACGTCTTACATAAATATGGCATGCAATGGTACAAATGTTTCCCACCTTTACTTCGTTTCAATTACAATTATTTATTCATGTTTATTAATTTATAAAAACCGTCATATAATCCACTAAGTGGACCTCCATAAACGACGTCACGAATTTTAGCTGATTTTTTTACTGCTCCCCCTTCGTCACACGTTCGAGCATGTTTCAAATCAAATTTTTGTCATTTAAATTTAAGTATGTTTTTAGTGTAAGGCTGCACTCTAATATCGTAACAAGCGTTTTACATACACGTCATTAAATAAAGTGTCAGTAATCAAATATTTAAGTGGAAAATTTATCTATAGCTGCGCGTTTATACTTGACGTCAGATTTCTTAAACACAGCGGTCACACATCGTCACAATTGCATGACTCCCTCCACAAGGTGTGTGACGTCATTTATGGACGGTCCCTAAAAAGGGCGGCAAATTGTATACCGCCCCGGACGGCAAAAGTTCTTGCTACGCCACTGTCCTTGCCTCAAACGTACTTCAACGCTATTTATAGCAGCTCACAAGTTATTGAGAATGTTAAATATTGTTGATTTATTTTATGTTTATTTCATTTCTATTCAGGATAAGCAGCGGCTTCCTCTTTACTTAAATAGTTTTATGTTAAAAACTTAATTCATGGTCCATATTGTCAGGTCCAACGAAGACGATTCCGTACAATGCCCTTCTTATAAACAAATCAAATATCAATGGTAATAAGAGTGAGGAAAAATGAGAGCAGAAATAAAACAAACAAACAATCAAACACGACTCCTCAGTAATAATGGGAAAAAGACAGGACATAAATATACACGATAATAATTTGAGGACCACCGTATGAAGAATAACAAGGAGAGAAATCAGAACAGAAAAAAATTGTATGGATGTTGTACCAACCCAAGTCTGTGTGTTAACGTATGAATGTTAAAGATGAAAATACGAACGTCGGCTTCAAATATTACCGAAATAATTGGGGATATAGACTTTCTATACTCTGAGATCCTTAACAACAAATCAGGTT
Source organism: Ampullaceana balthica (assembly GCA_944989445.1). Classification (NCBI taxonomy): domain Eukaryota; kingdom Metazoa; phylum Mollusca; class Gastropoda; family Lymnaeidae; genus Ampullaceana; species Ampullaceana balthica. The sequence continues at coordinate 366,987 of CALYLW010000363.1, forward strand.
ATACGTCGCTTATGACTCATTCCAAAGGATTAAATAACTTTACAAAAACTTTATCTGTTAATTAAAATAAACTGTATGGAATGATTTGTATAGGGTTATTGGTAGGGCTGTGGAAATCAACGATTAATTTCTCGATTAATCGTTAAAAACTTTTAACGATTAATCAACCCACCACTTATAAATGTACCGGAAGTCAAAAAGTAAAATATTTTTGCTGATAAATATAAACTAATTTCTGGACAATTACACAAGCATTTCGGTTTTAAACTATTGACTGACGTGAATGTTCAAAATGTTGATAAAGGTTATTGTGTCCATTGAGACAAATCGTTTGCCTACCATGCAATGTTCCCTCTAAGTCTAAGCTTCGTTGGTTCGTGTGCAAAGTTGCACAACGTCTATTTTGTGCAATATTTTTCAAAATTTACTGCACGGTGATTCTAAACTCCTGCGTTGGGTAGGTCAAATATCAGCGCAACCGCGCTGCTTAAAGGGAACATTGCTACCATGGTTCTAATATTTCGCTTAAATATCACCTGCAAACCAAACATCCACTACAGTATCAGAAACTTCAGCTGAGACAATCTAAAGCTGTGTGAACGATTGTTCAGCTCGGCTGGTTATATTGTCAATTAGACCCGCTCATCACTTATGCAATCAAACATAATGCCAACATACTTGTCTTTATGCGTAGTTGGTTAAAATAGGACATATAAATGAAACATTCCAGTGGTATTAAGATTTTCAACAAGAATTTTTAATAAGTGTTACTTATGACGTCATCATTTTAATTTTGGCTTTAATCGAAATTAACGATTAATTAATCATTAATTTTTCAAAAGTTAACGATTTAATTTATATTAATTGTTAATAGCCCTAGTTATTACAAAAAAACTGCTTTAAAAAAGCGTGACTTAAAAGATTACTCCCTTAGCAGTCCCTTCTTTAAGTTCCCACTGTGACTTCAAAAATTTCCCCCTTAGCAGTCCGTTCTTTAAGTTCCCTCTGCGAAGTGACACATATAAAGCCCCTTGTAGTGTTCTTTCAACAATTTTCTGTTAAAATCTTACAAGATTCTTGATTTGGTTTAACGAGGACAAAAGACCATAAAAACTATTATCACTAAAAGTCATGGATATCTAGTAGCATTAAGCCTGTTAGCTTTTAACCAACTAAATAGACTACTGTACATTAGGGTCTTTTGAGCAAGCTACTTTATCATTGACAAAATCTATTACAAACAAAGGAACTTTATCATTATCGGACAATTTACGGTTTCTATACAGACATGTGATAATAATAAAGAATGGTGCCTGACAAAGCATGCATCATAAAATATCTTGTTCCTGAAACGTTTCAACGTTGCGTTTTTCTGTGACCTTTTTGTTCAGAAATCGGTGGTATGTGTCATTTGAGTAGTTTTAGTATTTGTCATTTGATTAGTTTTAATATTTTTCATTTGAGTAGTTTTAGTATTAGGCATTTGATTTGTTTTAGTATTTGTCATTTGAGAAATTTTAGTATAAGTCATTTGAGAAACTTTAGTATTTGTCATTTGAGATGTTTTAGTATTTATCATTTTAGTAGTTTTAGTATTTGTCATGTTATTAGTTTTAACTATTTGTCATTTGAGTACTTTTAGTTTTGTCATTTGATTTGTTTTAGTATTTGTCATTTGATTTGTTTTAGTATTTGTCATTTGAGTTGTTTTAGTATTTGTCATTTTATTAGTTTTAGTATTTGTCATTTGATTTGTTTTAGTATTTGTCATTTGAGTTATTTTAGTATTTGTCATTTGAGTTGTTTTAGTATTTGTCATTTGAGTTGTTTTAGTATTTGTCATTTTAGTAGTTTTAGTATTTGTCGTTTGAGTAGTTTTAGTATTTGTCATTTTAGTAGTTTTAGTATTTGTCATTTGAGTAGTTTTAGTATTTGTCATTTGATTTGTTTGAGTATTTTTAATTTGATTTGTTTTAGTATTTGTCATTTGATTAGGTTTAGTATTTGTCATTTGAGTTTTATTAGTATTTGTCATTTTAGTAGTTTTAGTATTTGTCATTTAAGTAGTTTTAGTATTTGTCATTTTAGTAGTTTTAGTATTTGTCGTTTTAGTAGTTTTAGTATTTGACATTTGATTTGTTTTAGTATTTGTCATGTGAGTTGTTTTAATATTTGTCATATTAGTAGATTTAGTATTTGTCATTTTAGTAGTGTTAGTATTTGTCATTTGATTTGTTTTAGTATTTTTTTTATGTGAGCTGTTTTAGTATTTGTCATTTTAGTAGTTTTAGTATTTGTCATTTAAGTAGTTTTAGTATTTGTCAATTTAGTAGTTTTAGTATTTGTCATTTGATTTGTTTTAGTATTTGTCATTTGATTTGTTTTAGTATTTGTCATTTGATTAGGTTTAGTATTTGTCATTTGAGTTGTTTTAGTATTTGTCATTTGAGTTGTTTTAGTATTTATCATTTGAGTTGTTTTAGTATTTGTCAATTGAGTAGTTTTAGTATTTGTCAGTTGAGTTGTTTTAGTATTTGTCATTTTAGTAGTTTTAGTATTTGTCGTTTGAGTAGTTTTAGTATTTGTCATTTTAGTAGTTTTAGTATTTGTCATTTGAGTAGTTTTAGTATTTGTCATTTTAGTAGTTTTAGTATTTGTCATTTTAGTAGTTTTAGTATTTGTCATTTGATTTGTTTTAGTATTTTTCATTTGAGATGTTTTAGTATTCGTCATTTTATTAGTTTTAGTATTTGTCATTTGATTTGTTTTAGTATTTGTCAATTGAGTAGTTTTAGTATTTGTCATGTGAGTTGTTTTAGAATTTGTCATTTGATTAGTTTTAGTATTTGTCATTTAAGTAGTTTTAGTATTTGTCATGTGTGTAGTTTTAGTATTTATATTACGGATACTAGCCTAATATGTCATCCGGTGCTCAGAGAGATAAATGTGAACGATGTTGGAAACATTGCTAGAGGCAAAACTAATACCATCACACCAACATAACACACAGCACCACCTTGTCAGCACAGCTGCACTCAGCACCAACATGCCAGCACAAGGGAGGCACAACCAATACCATCACACCATCATGACATACAGCACCAACATACCATCAAAATGGAGGCACAACCAATACCATCACACATCATAACACACAGCACCAAAATACCATCAAAATGGAGGCACAACCAATACCATCACACCATCATGACACACACCACCAACATACCAGCAAAATGGAGACACAACCAATACCATCACACCATCATGACACACAGCACCACCATGTCAGCACAATTGAGACACAACCAATACCATCACACCATCATAACACACAGCACCAACATACCAGCACAATGGAGACACAACCATTACCATCACACCATCATGACATACACCACCAACATACCAGCAAAATGGAGACACAACCAATACCATCACACCATCATGACACACAGCACCACCATGTCAGCACAGCTGCAGTCGGCACCATTATACCAGCACAATGGAGGCACAACCAATACCATCACACATCATAACACACAGCACCAAGATACCATTAAAATGCAGGCACAACCAATACCATCACACCATCATAACACACAGCACCAACATACCATCAAAATGGAGGCACAACCAATACCATCACACCATCATGACACTCAGCACCAACATGACACTCAGCACCAACATACCATCAAAATGGAGCCACAACCAATACCATCACACCATCATGACACACACCACCAACATACTATCAAAATGGAGCCACAACCAATACCATCACACCATCATGACATTCAGCACCAACATGACACTCAGCACCAACATAACATCAAAATGGAGCCACAACCAATACCATCACACCATCATGTCGCCGCAGCTGCACTCAGCACCAACATACCATCAAAAAGGGGACACAACCATCCAAGCAGGACACAAAGACACCCCCAACCCCCATTTTCTTTCTTCTGAGAAATATATGGCTTGAAGGACACTATTTTTTAATATTTTTTTTTGTTAAGGGTTATTGGACAATATAATTATGATAAGTTTTTTTCCCTGTCTGAGCAAAATAACAGCAACTGTTTATAGATTCTTTAATTTGAAATACTTGTTAAAGAAAAAAAAATTTTTTTTTAAATTAATAAAACTTTAAAAATTGACATTTATGAGTTTACTAGTAGACCCGTCGTGCGTTGCAACGATCAAAATAAAAAGGAATAAATTTAAAGAAACCAATGAGTGGTATGTTTAAAAATAATTCTGAAGAAATCTTCGTGGAAGTGTGAAAAAAAAATCCAAGTTTCATAGCAAACTGATAAATAAATTAATAATTAAATAGCGTACAAAAGAAGAAACGATATTAAGGGCCCCGGCCCAAAAATGAGTGATATTATAGTTTTTTTTATTGCCATTGTACTCATTTCTTAAACGTTTAAGATTTTATTCACTATTCAGTCATTAACAATCTTGACAAATAATGACACATGTATCCATTATTATACAAATTGAAATTAACAGGTGTTTTGAACTTTATATCTTGCCCAGAATGGGCCCTGGGGCCCTTAATGTTGTTTTTATCTATTGTACTCAATATATATTCCTCAATATCGTGTAAAATTGAATAGGGAATACAATGATTAAAGTTCAGTAAAAAGACTTTTTCGAAGGAATGGAATTAAGAGTTCAGTGCCCTATAGTAATATAGGCTCTTAAGTTTTTATATTCTAAGTTTGTCAAAATCCTGTTTTTTTCTCAATATCTAACTCTTAAACTACTTTTTCTATACCTACAATAGGGGGAAAATAGCATTAAGGGGCCCTGGCCCATTCGGTGCAAGAGGTCAATTTCAAAAACCTGTTCATTTTAGTTCATTTTTATTGTGGCCATATTTCTCAAGCTCTTTAAAAAGTAAATAGGAAAAATATCTTAAACATATACGAAAAAAGATATTTGGGGCCCTGGCCACGAAGATATTGGCATTAGAAGTGCAGTGTCTATAGTATTTTAATATAGGCTACCAAGTTTTTGTGTGCAAAGTTTGGTGAAGATCTATTCATTTACTAAGTAGCTAACGTAGAAACTATTTTTTATATAGCTCATATAAGATAAAAACGACATTAAGGGTCCCAGGGCCCATTCTGGGCAAGATATAAAGTTCAAAACATCTGTTCTTTTCAATTAGTATAATAATTGATACATGTGTCATAATTTGTCAAGATTGTTAATGACTGAATGTTGAATAAAATCTTAAACGCTTAAAAAATGTGAATTTTTGAGCCCCCAGCCCCAAAGGAATGAATATTAGCAGTTTAGTGCCCTATAGTATTTTAATATTGTCTATCAAGTTGTCATATACACATTTTGGTTAAGATCCAATAATTTACACAGTAGCTAAAGCTTAAACTAATTTTTATATAACTCGTATAAGCAAAACATGACGATATGGGCCCCCGGCGCCCCATGAGTGTTAAATTTTGCAAAAAAGTGATAGTTACCATCCCGGGAGCATACTCAACATTCTTGAAAAGTTTCATGACGATCGGGATGAATGGTTTAGACAGCTATAAAGGAAATTCATACACACACAAACATATTTAAATATATATATATATATACTAGAAATCGTTATTGTTACCGATATTTTAAGTTTTAACAATAATTTAGAAAACATACCATTGCTGAATGTAAATATATTTAAAAATGCTTATGTTTGGCGGCATATAGTTTAATAGAGATTTAAATTTAGTTATTGTTTCCTTTAAACAACTTTACGTCACACAATAGAAAAACGTTTCTAAATGATTCTATGAAACGAAATCTCAACAATATGTGAGAGTTTAATTTCTGTTGTAGAATTAATTAGAAAAAAATATACCTTTTAATTCATGCCTGTGTGTAGTAAATAAGCAAAACTATATATATGTATGTATGTATATATATATATATATATATATATATATATATATATATATATATATATATATATATATATACTAGTAGACCCGTCGTGCGTTGCAACGATCAAAGTAAAAAGGAATAAATTTAAAGAAAACAATGAGTGGTATGTTTAAAAATAATCCTGAAGAAATCTTCGTGGAAGTTTGAAAAAAAAATCCAAGTTTCATAGCAAACGGATAAATAAATTAATCATTAAATAGCGTACAAAAGAAGAAACGATATTAAGGGCCCCGGCCCCAAAATGAGTGATATTATAGTTTTTTTTATTGCCATTGTACTCATTTCTTAAACGTTTAAGATTTTATTCACTATTCAGTCATTACCAATCTTGACAAATAATGACACATGTATCCATTATTATACAAATTGAAATTAGCAGGTGTTTTGAACTTTATATCTTTGCCCAGAATGGGCCCTGGGGCCCTTAATGTTGTTTTTATCTATTGTACTTAATATATATTCCTCAATATCGTGTAAAATTGAATAGGGAATACAATGATTAAAGTTCAGTAAAAAAGACTTTTTCGAAGGAATGGAAATTAAGAGTTCAGTGCCCTATAGTAATATGGGCTCTTAAGTTTTTATATTCTAAGTTTTGTCAAAATCCAGTTTTTTTGTCAATATCTAACTCTTAAACTACTTTTTATATACCTACAATAGGGGGAAAATAGCATTAAGGGGCCCTGGCCCATTCGGTGCAAGAGGTCAATTTCAAAAACCTGTTCATTTTAGTTCATTTTTATTGTGGCTATATTTCTCTAGCTCTTTAAAAAGTAAATAGGAAAAATATTTTAAAAATATACGAAAAAAGATATTTGGGGCCCCGGCCCCGAAGATATTGGCATTAGAAGTTCACTGTCTATAGGATTTTAATATAGGCTACCAAGTTTTTGTATGCAAAGTTTGGTGATGATCTATTCATTTACTAAGTAGCTAACGTAGAAACTATTTTTTATATAGCTCATATAAGATAAAAACGACATTTAGGGTCCCAGGGCCCATTCTGGGCAATATATAAAGTTAAAAAATTTACAATTTCATTCCCACTTGTACAAAATTAACATAACTTATAGGTTTTCCGAAAGAGCTCTACCACCCTCGTCACTCAAAAATTTAATGTATAATTACGAAACTGCATCGTATCACAATAGTAAGTTATATAACAATTGTAACCACGTCTATGAGATAAAGAACATGTGGCACTATCCCTTTAAAAGGCAAAAGCTAATTGACTCATAGCGCAAATAAACAAAATTATAAATGTACTTTCTAAAATACTATTTTAAAAAAAAACGGTCGTATTAAAATGATATAAAAAAATGTGCACACCATATTTAGACATATAGAAAGCTGGCCGCATAAAATAAAGTCTTGTTATAAAGTAGATGTACTGGACCAAAATAACTCTTCATTTTGATGTATTCATAATTGTCTAAACAGGGAAATAATATTTAACATTTTTATGTCTCTATATTTTACGATTTATATTTACGGTTTATAAGCAATGTGTATAATTTCAAAAAGGAATCTTTTTTTTTGTGTTCCCTATTTCGGATAAGCATCATATTTTGTAAATTATATTCAATGCACACACACACACCAGATTTTATATCTGAAAAATAAAATACATTTAAAAAAAAAGATTCAACCGTCTGTTCATAAGTGCATCTTAAAAATGATTAAAAGGAAATTTTAGAAATGGCCTATGCTATTCTGAATACAAAGTAATGAACATAAAAACATATTCAATTCGCAATTCATATTAATTAAGCGTTTTCAGGATCACTTCATTAAATTTAGTCAACTTTTGTTAATACGTTCGGTAGCGAAAGTTTATAATGTATAGTGTATATAAAGCTTAAGTAAACAGTTTTAAAGTGTACGTTTATTTGACATAGGCCATCACTTTCAACATAAAATAAACTCGCTACATCTATGGTTTTTAATTAAATGTCGAGTTATGAATTAAATTTTAAAAAATCCCAATTTTATTCATTGCATGTAAAATATTAATACAATGCATCGTGAAAATAATTGAAATAAAATAATTTAAACGCATATCTAATATATAAAGCTCAGTTGATATTTTTATGTTTGTTTGTTTGTATCCATTAAAAAAAGGCCACTGCTTTGTTGACATTTTTCCAAAAGATCTCTGAAAAAAGCTCTTATATATTTACGACACTGCAATGTAACACATTTGTAATCAATACAATATTTGCAACAGCGTCTATAAGATAAAGATAATAAAGATAAATAAAGAAATGACTAATTTTAAAAAAACAAACAAAACAAATCAATTTTATGTTAAAAATGCATGTGAAACCATCACAATAATCGATTTTAAAAATGGCCTATGTTAATCCATCATCAAAGGAATGAACATAGCATATTCAATTCGCAATACAAAATAATTAAGCGTTTTCAGGATCATTTTATTTAGTTTAATCTACTTATGTTAATAAGTCCGGTAGCCTAAGTTTAAATAGTATAAGTGTATAGGTTATGTAAAAGACGACAGCTTATGTAAAAGACAAACAAAATATAAATGTTATATTAATAGGACACAGCTAAATTTAAGATGCGTACACGAAAATGTGCGCACAGTAATCAGGTGATAAAAGATTTTAAAACGTGCACCGCTAAAAATGAAGCCTTGAAAAAAATACTGACAAAATTATTACATAAATAGGTTTTTCATTAAATGTCGAGTTATGGAACAGAAAATAATTAAAACAAATTCGCAATTAAATTTAAACGTTTAAACAATTAAATCTAATGCATTGTGTGGCAGTTGTAATTAAATATGTTTACGTGTCTATCTAATATATAGAAAGTGACAGTAAAGAAAATGACAATTCTTTGTACTACACAGCTCAAATTATGAAGCGTACACGAAAATGTGCGCACCGTAATTAGACATTATAATATTTTTTCAAATGCGCACGGCTGAAAATAAAGTATTGACATTGGGGAAAAAAACGTCACCAAAAGTAACTCGCTTTGAACGGCATTTGAACGTCCGCGTAAATTTGTTCAATAGAGAAATGAGGTTACATTTTTTATTCTTTGTCTCTGCATTTTCTGATTATTTAATTTACGGCATTCGGGCAAAAGGGACAATTACAAAAACTAACTTAAAACCACCTTCTGGGTAAAAGGAACCGTCCTGCCAAATTTGGTCCCCGTCCGTCATTTGGTTTTTCCGTGATTGTCTAACAGAAAGTCGAAAAGTGAAACATACAAACATACAAACATACAAACATACAAACATTTGAGCTTTATATATTAGATTA
>CALYLW010000363.1:376752-581752 GCA_944989445.1 Ampullaceana balthica
AGATAATTGAACAAGACATTTAAATAACCCACATATACCCATGTAACGTTTGAAAGATTATTATTTAGTATAAGGATTATAAGGAAATATAGAACAAAAACAAAAGAAATGTGACTTTTGTTGGGTTTCTCTCTTGTATGAAATATTTGGTGACTATTTGAAACTAATCTTTTTTTTTCCTTTATTGTAACATTTGATTTTAGTAAAAGAGTATATGTATTTAAATATGTTCATGACATAGTGTATAGATGTAATGTTTATATCACTAAAGTAAGTGAGTGTCACAAGAAGTTGAGAACAAAGATATTGTCAATAATTTTTTGTTGTCTTTCTTCATGTGTTTTATATTAACACTTAATTTAAAAATAAATTGTTTACTAAATCGTGTACATGAGGTTAGCCTTAGCTGAAAGCACTTCAAATACACACAAACACACACCTACACACACTCATATCAACACACACACATGCGAGAAACACACCTTTCTTAATTGAAAATAAACTAATAGTGAAACAAATGCGTACATAATCACATAATAAACTCTTATGATATGCATGCCACATATCGGCTACTTTAACTGTGCTGGTCTATTTCAGAGGGTTCTTTTGAAACATATATTTTCACAAGGTTTTGTTCGCGCTTAAGAGTCAACAATAGTAATAATGTTACAGAGTTATTTATTGTTCAAACTTATGTAGTGCAGTACACTAGCCGATGGCCAGGATCACGGCGATATACAAACATGTTCAAGAACTTGACAAAATAGATTGCCATCAAATTACTCGTAGTCATATACAAATTTTGGTGCACATAACAAAACAAGGACGTATATCAGTCATCCTCTGGAACTTCTACTCTTAGTCAACAGAATGTAAAACAATACACAATTGTTAGCATTAGACAAAACTTGAATTAAAAAAGAATATATATATTCATTTTTTATAAGTTCAATGATAACGAATAGTCATAAACTCTTTCTTCATGTGTTTTATATTAACACTTAATTTAAAAATAAATTGTTTGCTAAATTGTGTACATGAGGTTAGCCTTAGCTGAAAGCACTTCAAATACACCCACAAACACACACCTACACACACTCATATCAACACACACACATGCGAGAAACACAACTTTCTTAATTGAAAATAAACTAATAGTGAAACAAATGCGTACATAGTCACATAATAAACTCTTATGATATGCATGCCACATATCAGCACATTAACTGTGCTGGTCTATTTCAGAGGGTTCTTTTGAAACATATATTTTCACAAGGTTTTGTTCGCGCTTAAGAGTCAACAATAGTAATAATGTTACAGAGTTATTTATTGTTCAAACTTATGTAGTGCAGTACACTAGCCGATGGCCAGGATCACGGCGCTATACAAACATGTTCAAGAACTTTACAAAATAGATTGCCATCAAATTACTCGTAGTCATATACAAATTTTGGTGCACATAACAAAACTAGAATGTATATCAGTCATCCTCTGGAACTTCTACTCTTAGTCAACATAATGTAAAACCATACACAATTGTTAGCATTAGACAAAACTTGAATCAAAAAAGAATATATACATTCATTTTTTATATGTTCAATGATAACGAATAGTCATAAACAGGGCCGGTGTTGCAAAATAAATCCTCCCCCATACAGAGTCTCCCCCCGGAGACTCTGTTTTAAAACAAAGCCTCCGAGAAAATGTTTTCCTCCCGATTAAAATAATTTCGCCCCTACCCTGTAAAATATTGTCTCCCCCAAAATAAATTCGCCCCCATCATACTTTCGATATAAAACAAAGAGATCATTAAAAATCAAAAGAATAAATAACACTTACTTGTGTATTGCTGTAATATTCACACATGTTTAATGTAATACTATTTATGGTAGTGGCGTAGATATAGAGAGATAAGGGGGGGTGCGGTCCATACCGTTTGACACCACTCAGGGGCGTGACATAATATTCACACATGTTTACTCTATTACTAGTTATTTTAGTGGCGTAGAAATAGAGAGATAAGAGGGGGGTGCCGACCATACCGTTTGACAACTCTCAGGGGCGTGACATAATATTCACACGTGTTTACTGTAATACTATTTATTGTAGTGGCGTAGAAATAGAGAGATAAGAGGGGGGAGTGGACGATACCATTTGACACTTCTCAGGGGCGTGATATAATTTGAAAAATTACTTAATTACTTGATTTTTTCCCGCTGTACAAATTGACGCACAGGCAGTTTTGGGGTGTAAAAAGGCAGTTGTTTTGTTTCATAAAGCAAGGATTATGTCTTTATAGGCATGGGTTTGTGTTGTTACTATAAATAGTACGTTTGTACAACGTCGGGTGTTCAGACGATGAGACACTATCATAAGCGGTAAAACAAAATCTAAAATTAAGTATGTTCCCGTTATTTGGCACTGGCAGACTCGGAGGAGGACTATGGGATTAGTCGTGAGGGGGTGACACAGTGAGCTTACCGCACAGGGTGACGCAAACCTTAGTGACACCTCTGGCAGGACAGCTACACTAATAATATATATAATAAGTTATTCCTTTAATAACTCTATCGAGACATTTATTACTTTTAAAATATCTAATTTAAAATCAAATAATTTACTAAAAATTGGCCTCTTGTATTTAAATATTTTTCACACTCATTTATATATGCTACAGTAATAATGTGTCAGACTATTTATATGACTTCAAGTAAATAACAAAACTGCTTATAACCATGCAACCTTAACTAGAAGTTAATAAAGACAGAATAATGCGTTTAAATATACATATAATATTTATAATATATATATATATATATATATATATATATATATATATATATATATATATATATATATATATATATATATATATATATATGTTAGACTAGTGGAAAAGCCTGCTGAAGCTGGCTGAACGAAATCCAACAGAAGGGATAACAAAGAAATATATGAAATACTGCGATAGAAAAGAACATGTGGCCTCTATTGCCATGAACAGAATACGATATGAACAGAAATACAAAGAAATGTATGAAATACTGTAATAGAAAATAACATTTGGCTTATATTGCCATGAACACAATGCGATATAAAAATAAATAACAAAGAGATATACGAAATACTGCAATAGAAAAGAACATTAATGTTTTATTTCCATGAACACAAAACGATATGAACAGCTAAATATAGATTTCCTTGTACACCACATTTTTATTGAAGCAGGTGGAGCTGTCGTGGAGCAGTTTCCCTTGTTTAGGACCATCTGCCACATGGACCTTGACATCTGCTGATCTGCGTACACGGGAGAAAGCAACGTATAATTGCCCGTGGCTAAACACAGGTTGTGGTAGGTAGATACCAACCTTATCCAGTGTCTGGCCCTGCGATTTGTTTATGGTCATTGCGAAAGCTAACGTCGCAGGGAATTGCCTTCTCCGTAGAATGAAAGGCAAATCTGTGGTTGTCGGGGCATGGTCCACGCGTGGAATGAATAGAGTGCGACCTTCGTCACTTCGGGACAGAAGTTAAGCGATGATGAATTTGGGTTTGAGGTCCCTAACCACCAATCTGGCGCCGTTGGATAGACCTCGTGTGGTGTTCAAATTGTGAAGAAGAATTATAATTTCGCCGACTTTTAATGTTAATTAATGAAGCGGCATTCCCAAAGGTGCAAATTGATGTAGACATTCCACTCGATAATTGTTTTCATTATCTGGCGTGCAGTCGTCGATGGAGTCGGAACTTAAGTATGTCCTGGGTTCTTCTTCAAGTAAATGCAGAACCTGATTATTGATATGGTCCACGTCGGCATTTGTAGGGCAGAGAATAGCCTTATTTGCAAATTATTCCTTTTCCTCGGCTAGAAGTCGTTCACCGAAGATTTCGGAAACAATAGATCCTGTGCAGACCATATGGGCTGGAACTTCAAACATATTCTCGTCCAATCCATGTTCATTGGTTAATGTTCCATTGCCTAGCTCCATTAACCAAGACGTAATTCTGGATCAATAGATCGCGCATTACTTGTCAATGTGAGAATTGTAAATTTAGACCAAAGATCGGTAAACTTTCAGGTCCCTAACCACCAATCTGGTGCCGTTGCAAAGACCTCGTTTGGTGTTCAAATTGCGAAGAAGAATTATAATTTCGCCGACTTTTAATGTTAATTAATGAAGCGGCATTCCCAAAGGTGCAAATTGATGTAGACATTCCACTGGATAATTGTTTTCATCATCTGGCGTGCAGTCGTCGATTGAGTCGGAACTTAAGTATGTCCTGGGTTCTCCTTCAAGTAAATGCAGAACGTGATTATTGATATGGTCCACGTCGGCATTTGTAGGGCAGAGAATAGCCTTATTTGATAATTCTTCCGCATCTCCGGCTAGAAGTCGTTCACCAAAGATTTTGGAAACAATAGATCCTGTGCAGACCATATGGGCTGGAACGTCAAACATGTTCTCGTCCAATCCATGTTCATTGGTTAATGTTCCATTGCCTAGCTCCATTAACCAAGACGTAACTCTGGATCAATAGATCGCGCATTACTTGTCAATGTGAGAATTGTAAATTTAGACCAAAGATCGGTAAACTTAATACTCGCTTCGACAATGGCGGCCCTGGTTCCATGAGCAACAACGAGCAAGGTTTGTCTGAAGTCCCCACCCAAGAGAATGGTTTTTCCACCGAAATGTTTGTCATTTTGCATGATATCTCGTAAGAGTTTATTCACGCATTTCAATACGTCCTTAGAGGCCATAGTTGATTCATCCCAAATGATTATTGTGGCTCTTCGGAGAATGTCAGCATCGGTGGAGGTCATTCTCATTCGGAGGTTGAGGTGTCGATAATTGTGACGGGAAGTTTAAATTGGGAATGATACTTTCGACCACCTTCCAGTAAATTGGCCGCGATTCCAGTTGATGCAGTAGCTAAAGCAATCTTCTGTTCCCCTCTAAAGGATGCAAGCAAGGTTGTGTACAAATATGTTTTACCACTGCCACCGGGTCCGTCAAGAAAGTAACAACTATGAGGAAGATGATCATTGGCAGCGGCTGCGATAATTTCATCAAATGCGTGTCTCTGCTGTTCATTGAGATTTCGTACCATGTCTGTTGCTTTGCTGAGCTGTTGGACTGGATCAAAAACGCATTTGCAAATAATTCCCGTAGGAGAGCGGGCCTCGTTTCGGCAATTGCATCATGTAACGTCATATCCCAGACCAGCTCGTCATTGAAGAGGCTGGACGGTCCGAAGGTCCTTAAAGGAAGTTGCACCTGGCACATGAAGGAGAAGTAAGCGCAAGCAGAAGCGCTGAATGTCTGACGCTAAACTGACAGAGTACATACGACCAATTTTTCTGTCAGTACCCCTTTGCCTTCTCTGCCATGTTCTGGTCCTCTCGTGAAAAACATAATGTTCAGGTATGCCAGTGTATAGTATACCTGTAGCCATCTGGTATTGTTGATTTAGTTTGAACCATGCCGTTAAAGTAGTGTCTCTCGAAGCTACGTTCTGTGCTGCAGCCTCAACGTTATCAGTAGTAAAAACTACTGATTGTTCGCCAGGGAGATGAACTTGGAGTCTGATAATTGCATGAGACTGCTTGTGCATGGGGAAGCCAAAAAGGCGCCAAGCAGCCTCAGGCGCGCTCACATATCTAGAGTCCATAAAGGAGATGATCTCATCGTGGTTCATGGTCCCGTGTTCCTTAATGGAGATGTTGGCGCAATCATGTCCTTTGTAGACGTATTTAAACAGATATTTGACGCTTTTTATGGAAGCACAGCTCTCGATGTTGATATTACAGTTGTATTTTAGGCTGAGGCACGGATTGTAAGGAACGATCCATGAGTTGTCAATTTCTCGGCTATTGACGATTGCTGTTACACCATTGTTCCGTCACCTATATTTGGGATAACCGTCAACATTCACGATTGTTTCTTCACAGAACGGCTTCGAAAACTTATTCGAACAGGATCCATCAACCGTGCATGGAGAGTTCATGTTGTGTTTCCTTCAGGGCCCATGAATCATGTGTTTGGTGACTATTTCGTGCAGTCGAGGCTGTGTTGCACTGTCTGGTATTTCTGAGGAAATCATTCTTTTCACTTGTTCACCGTCGTTAGGCTTGTCCTCGCTGCATAAAATTAATAGTATGTGAGCATGCGGAAGCCCACGTTTCTGGAACTCAATGACATAAATTTTTGCTATTGGTTTTCCAAGAACGTGATGTTTTCCAATGTCATCTAGAAGAGCATCCAATTTAAGTTTGAAAACGCGTGCATGCGACCAAATCTGGACAAAATTCCACTGATTGGCCTATTTGTAAATTGGTGACAATTTCAGGCCATTTTGGGTTGCATGTGATTGTAATGAAGAAGTCGGGTTTCCCCTACTTTCTAAAAATCGCCATGGCGTCTTGATAATTTTGGAGCATGTTCCTGGGGCTTCCCTGGAAGGATGAAGGAAGTATTAGTGGTTGGCCTGGCATAAGGTCTTGTTGTCTCGCTTCAGTTTGCAAGAAATCCATCAAGCCAGTGTACTTTTCTACCCATATTTTTGACTGATTTTGTCGCACAAAATTTAGTTTTCCCCCCGTTTTGATGTAGCTATCCACAAAATATTGGAGGGTGAGTTTTCCAGCATTCAGAAAAGGATTGAATTTGTCTGTGATTGAAAATCGGTAGCCGTAATACTGCATTTGAGTGACTCTCGTTCTGGGATTCGTGGGTGATGGCCGACACAATCTTCTTATAATTGTAGTATTATATTGAAGTTTAATAACTGGTGTCCAGCTTTGTTCCCCATACGGGAATAACACAGGGTAGACCATGGGATCCAAGTTGGGGTCGAGAATGTTGATTCTTTGTGTTTTACTTGTGTGAGAAATTGTTTAGCAGTGTATTATGATGTCCTGTTCAAGAGGAGGTTCTCCATCCGCGTTTTGGAAAACGAAAGCCACTTCATTCGGTAATTGACGTTCTGTGCTAAAATAATGATGTCATATAATATTTTCTTACGGCAAAAATCTTTACTTTATTTATAATAATTTTGCGCGCCTTTTTGCTCGCCTTTCGAGCGCCTTTTTGCGCGACTTCCAATGGGGAGACACATGCTTACTTGTCTCCCCAAGCTTACAACGCATACGAACAGCGATTATTTATTAGATATTACAAATGCTTTGTACGGAATAAAAGTGATTTCAGTTTCAGTTACTTTTATTTAGTCGAAAGTTTGCGTACACACACAAACATAGATTTTTAAAATTATTTTTTTTTAAAAACATTCAGAAATACAGCGCAATTATTGAACCTTATTTTCATAATATCACCATGCACGAATAGATGATCTCATATCACGATTATGACATTATCTTTTGTTGTACACGTGTATTTTTTTCTTCATGAATTTGTTTTTTTTACTGGCATAACAGTTTTAAACACAAAAAATATAATAACATTTTAAAGCATTTTACAGATGTTACATACATTTTAGACGTTTGCTCCATTAATCATGACTAACATTAAATTTTCTGCGTATAATTTATACCGCCTCTTTCTAGAGTGTCTAAACTATTTTGACATTATGGACTAGACAAACCAATCTAGAGATTTGTCCATAAGAGAAAAAATAATTAAGTATAGTGTATCTATCCAATAACATATTTTACAAAGTCTTTAAATGGTACTTTGATGTCACAATATTATATTGCCACATATTCTAAAATAGTATAAATATTAGAAAGCTTTAGTAGATACAAAAAAAAAGTATTAACACGTAGTGGTAGAGTGGAAGCACGCTCGACTGGCGTACCGATGGTCACGGGTTCGAATCCATGGGAAGGCAAGGATTCGTTCCCGGGGCCTAGGGCGTCCCTTTGTACCTTTTTGTTCGTTGAGGAAGGCTCTTTGCCGAAACGTTCGCTGTTTTGTTACGTGCTGTCAGGCTAACCCATACCCTAGTTTACATGTTATCCATCTACTAATTTATAGGGTCTCATTTAGCGTTGCTATTGGAGACTCAATTGAGAACAGACCACCTTTGACCCCGGGTTCGTTAACTTAATTACGAATGGACCACTGTTAACCAACTCCTTGGGTATTGGTGACTCAAATGAGAACATACCAATGGGCTTAAACATTCAACCACACACCGGAGCACACAATTTTAGATTGACCACATGATGTAATATTACTACACTCATTGATTTACACATGTTGTTTTATATCCGCACAGATGAATACAATTTATAAGTTCACCCTTATGATGACATATTCACTGATGATATAAGAAGATTGATTAGTTTAAATGTCCCACACTGAACCAATCACAGTACAGGTTTTTCAACACTGATGTACCGAAAACAGTGATTAAATCACGAATAGACATATCATCGGCATATTCTCATAGCCCACAATATTGCACTCCGACACAGGTTGTGAAGGTGCCGACAGGTGAGATCATGTTTTCTGAATATATAAGACAAAGTCTTGACTCTTCGATCAAATGATATACAAGTCTTTATATACATCATAGAATACAAATAACAATACCATCATGGATTCTGGTACACACCTTAATACTACTACAACTTCTAACTTTACATCTATGTCCACACGACTGACAATTTTAGTACTACTACAACTTCTAACACTACATCTATGTCCACGCGACTGACTATTTTAGTACTACTACAACTTCTAACTCTACATCTAAGTCCACACATCTGACTATTTTAGTACTACTACAACTTCTAACACTACATCTATGTCCACACGACTGACTATTTTAGTACTACTACAACTTCTAACACTACATCTATGTCCACACGACTGACTATTTTAGTACTACTACAACTTCTAACACTACATCTATGTCCACACGACTGACTATTTTAGTACTACTACAACTTCTAACACTACATCTAAGTCCACACGACTGATTATTTTAGTACTACTACAACTTCTAACTCTACATTATGTCCACACGACTGACTATTTTAGTACTACTACAACTTCTAACTCTACATTATGTCCACACGACTGACTATTTTAGTACTACTACAACTTTTAACTCTACATCTAAGTCCACACGTCTGACTATTTTAGTACTACTACAACTTCTAACACTACATCTAAGGCCACATGACTGACTATTTTAGTACTACTACAACTTCTAACTCTACATCTATGTCCACACGACTGACTATTTTAGTACTACTACAACTTCTAACACTACATCTAAGTCCACACGACTAACTATTTTAGTACTACTACAACTTCTAACTCTACATCTATGTCCACACGACTGACTATTTTAGTATTACTACAACTTCTAACTCTACATCTAAGTCAACACGACTGACTATCCTAGTCCTAGACGACTACTATTCAAGTGTCTCTAATACCGACAACACTCTAGCTACCTCGTTGCCTGACCACAGCTGCCCTGTAACGTTCTAGTAAAGCTCTCTCTGAGATGTCTATGCTTTCTAAGGTTTTCTATTGTGTGTCTCCACTACACCACACTATATATTGGTCGTCTCCCCAGACCACACTATATATAGGTCGTCTGTCCACACAACACTATATATAGGTCGTCTATCCTGATAAACTATCATTGGCACCGATATTTGTGACCAGTGATTCTCATACCTTGACACCGATATTTGTGACCAGTGATTCTCGTACCTTGACACCGACATTTATGACCAGTGATTCTCATACCTTGACACCGACTTTGTGAATGGGTTGAAATGTAAAAAAAATAATTTTAAATGTATTTTCGATTTGAACAATAATCCCTTTCTTTTTTTATTGTGAAAATTTAATGGTTAAAAACAAAAACTCATGTTAAAGTTACAACAATTTTTTTATTATATGTAACTTATTTACTTTAAAAGTGACCGGAGGGAAATAAATTGAATAAAAACTTGGTCAGTTCAACAATGTGTATATTCATTTTTTTTTGCCTTTTGTATGTTTTTTGTTTCATTTTTTTCCTTTGATGTCTATCAAAGTGTTATATTAAAATGTGTATGTGTTGTATTTTCCAATTTGAATTTAATGGCTCATGTATTATTACTAGTTTCCACTGTGTTTTCTATCCTCCTGTTTTTAAGTTAGTGATAACATTATGGCGTTACGTTTTTGTACGTTTTATAAAGAGATTTTTATCACGTATGACGGTGTTAACGTTTATAGATTTTTTAAAATAAATGTAAATGTATTATAAGAATTTATATTTATTATATGTATTATCGCCTACATATCTTAGACTTACAATTGAGTATTTCAAATGGAGTTTTGCATTTTTGTTATACAAAGAAGCAAGATAACTGTTACAGCTAATGTTAAAACTAGATAACTTTTACAGCTTATGTTAAAAATAGATAACTGTTACAGCTAATGTTAAAACTAGATAACTGTTACAGCTAATGTTAAAACTAGATAACTGTTAAAGATAATGTTAGAACTAGATAACTGTTACAGCTAATGTTAAAACTAGATAACTGTTACAGCTAATGTTAAAACTAGATAACTATTACAGCTAATGTTAAAACTAGATAACTGTTACAGCTAATGTTAAAACTAGATAACTGTTACAGCTAATGTTAAAACTAGATAACTGTTACAGCTAATGTTAAAACTAGATAACTGTTACAGCTAATGTTAAAACTAGATAACTGTTACAGCTAATGTTAAAACAAGATAACTGTTACAGCTAATGTTAAAACTAGATAACTGTTACAGCTAATGTTAAAACTAGATAACTGTTTCAGCTAATGTTAAAACTAGATAACTGTTACAGCTAATGTTAAAACTAGATAACTGTTACAGCTAATGTTAAAAATAGAGACACCAATTATTTTTTTTGAGAATTGCAAGCACCACTAAAGCTACATTTGAAATAATTTGTTTATTATCGTTTTGACACTTGTAGCTCATAGCATAAATACATGTTTATAAAGGCGTCTTTTGGTTGCATTAGTTTAATGTTAACACGTTTTTAAAAGTTCATCAGATCAGTGTAGTGATAGACTTTATTAAATAAGACTTTTTGTACAGACTTATGTCTGACGTTACAGATGTACATGTAAACTTTGTTTGTATTTTATTTTGACTTCGTCAGTTTTACACACATATAACGTTTTTATTTAAATAATAAAGTTGGGTATCCATTAGCCTCAATATTAAACACATATAACATTTTTATCAAAATAATAAAGTTGGGTATCCATTAGCCTCAATATTAAACACATATAACATTTTTATCAAAATAATAAAGTTGGGTATCCATTAGCCTCAATAATAAACCACAACCAGTGTCAGACAATTTTTAGATTTATCCACATAATGTAATATTACTAACCACTAGGATTAAGACGTATGTTTTTCTATAACCGCACTAACACATCACATTTATAAGTTCATCCATATGATGACACATTCATCGATGATATAAGAAGATTGATTTGTTTAAATATCCCACACTGAAGCCATCACAGTACATGTTTGTCAACACTGATGTACCAAACAAACTGGGTCAGCCAGAAATTGATATATCGTCCGCATGTTCCCACACACCACAATAAAGCAAGCCCCAAATCCACATATGACACGCCACCCACATATTGTCATATCAACAAACATGGCCGTTTATGTAAATACATTTATAAATAAACATAAACACATAACAATAAATAATAATATAAAACAGTTAAACAATTCATTTTTACATGTTTATTTTGTCTTATAAAATTAAACACACTAATATGGTAATCAATAAAATAAACTGTTTAAAATACTAACGTATTTGATACTTTTATAGAATTAAATATTAAATTTAACTTAATATACAACAATGTACAAATGTAAAAGAAAGAAAAGTATTAAAATATAACATGAAATTCTAATACCATTACAAGATGTTACATGTTTGTTGGTGATGTGTGTGCCGATATGAAAGGTGAGAGTGTACATGAGGCGTGTTGTTGGTGGTGTGTACCGATATGGAAGGTGATAGTGTACATGAGGCGTGTTGTTGGTGGTGTGGTTGCCGATATGGAATGTGAGAGTGTACATGAGGTGTGTTGTTGGTGGTGTGTGTGCCGATATGGAAGGTGATAGTGTACATGAGGCGTGTTGTTGGTGGTGTGGGTGCCGATATGGAATGTGAGTGTACATGAGGTGTGTTGTTGGTGGTGTGGGTGCCGATGTGGAAGGTGAGAGTGTACATGAGGCGTGTTGTTGGTGGTGTGTGTGCCGATATGGAAGGTGATAGTGTACATGAGGCGTGTTGTTGGTGGTGTGGGTGCCGATATGGAATGTGAGAGTGTACATGAGGTGTGTTGTTGGTGATGAGTACCGATATGAAGGTGAGAGTGTACATGAGGCGTGTTGTTGGTGGTGTGGGTGCAGATATGGAAGGTGAGAGTGTACATAAGGCGTGTTGCTGGTGGTGTGGGTGCCGATATGGAAGGTGAGAGTGTACATGAGGCGTGTTGTTGGTGGTGTGGCTGCCGATATGGAAAGTGAGAGTGTACATGAGGCGTGTTGATAATTTGATGTATTAGAGTCTAATACAACTTTCAAAGCATGATTAAATTTATATAGAGAACAAAAGATATAATGTTATTAATACAATAGATGGAATTGTTGGAGATAGGGGTGCCAACAATTAAGATGGGGAGCACATGGGGCGTTAAAGTGGCTGTTATCAATGACAAGAAACAATAGTTTATACAAGTTATATAAATAGTCGGTGATTTATTTTTTAAAAAATAGATTAATAATTGCATGTGACTTTGTTTTATTATTATTAACAAAAAAATTGTCATAGTTGGAGGTGGGTGTGAAATACTGGTACTCGGGGCGCACTTGAGGCGTGATAGACTGGTACTGGGGTCGCACATGGGGCGTGATAGACATGGGGCGTGATAGACTGGGGGGCGCACATAGTGTGTGATACACTGCGTTGTATTTTATATTCATTAACATTTGGTACAAGTTATTTAAAAAATGGATTTTTAAACAAAATATTTATTTAATATTAACAGATTATAAGTACATGAAATGGGTAAATTAAAGGTAAGGGATCCGACACTGATGGTAGGGGTGCCAACTTTGTAGTTGAGGGCGCTGACAAAGGTGATGAGGTGGATGCATTAAATGTGGTAATGGTCAAGCTTTATTAAAATAGTGTCCATTTGATACCAGTTTGTATCAAGTCAAAATGTAAACAATAAAAACATTTTCTAGTAATAATTCATAAGTACATGGGAATGTAGGAGGTAGGGTGTCACACTGGTGGTTAGGGCGCACATGGGGCGTGGTGTTGTGGTGTACATGGGGTGTGGTGTTGTGGTGTACATGGGGTGTGGTGTTGTGGTGTACATGGGGTGTGGTGTTGTGGTGTACATGGGGCGTTGTGTTGTGGTGTACATGGGGCGTTGTGTTGTGGTGTACATGGGGCGTTGTGTTGTGGTGTACATGGGGCGTGGTGTTGTGGTGTACATGGGGTGTGGTGTTGTGGTGTACATAGGGCGTAGTGTTGTGGTGTACATGGGGCGTGGTGTTGTGGTGTACATAGGGCGTGGTGTTGTGGTGTACATGGGGCGTGGTGTTGTGGTGTACATAGGGCGTGGTGTTGTGGTGTACATGGGGCGTGGTGTTGTGGTGTACATAGGGCGTGGTGTTGTGGTGTACATGGGGCGTGGTAGAGGGTGTTATCTATTACAACAATCAACAGTTGATACAAGTTTGTATAAAGTATATAAAATATTATAACATTGTTTACATTATAGATATTAGCTCTCGTCCAGACCAGCGCCACTAAAATTACTTCCCTTAGAGTTGACCCCACTGTGGACATGGCGGTAATACAACCAGCCACCGCCATACCCCAGTGGTTGGACATAAGCCCCACTACTGCCTGGACATGTACATGTTGTGTACGTGTACTTGGTCCTAAGTTCACTCACCTTGTACCTGCCTATCCAGTGTCCTACAGAGATCTGTTTAGGACATCCATGTGGATGTGATACTATCCATGTCAACTTGTCTCCACGTCTCTCGTATTTGTTGTTTACTTTCTCACGTAGATCACGCCAGTGGTACACCGTCTTGTTCAGTTTTTTCAGTAAATCTACGTCACATGTCACACAATTCAACACACACCAGTCTTCCTCAATGTTTGCCATATCCACCCTCCAGCCATCAAGAGTGACCAGTGGACTATCTTGTCTATCATAAAACAATCTACACGTGGTGTGTCTCGCCTCAAGGTCATCAAACACCACGTGTGTGGCCGTCTTCATCCTTACCTCCCCCCACACTGTGCTGGGTGTGTCCGAGTGTTGACACTTGTGACATTGACAAGTTCCCTTGTTGTATCCAATGTTTACATACCACACCCACCCAGTCCCTACTCTCATGACGTCACTTCCTCTCATGTTATAAAATGCATATGGTTGTTTGGTGTTTGGCCAAAACTCTGGTCTCTCTGTACTGGTCATTTTAACATCTACCCTGACAGTGAGGTCAGCTACAGCTTTGATGAACTCAACTAGGAGGTTGTCATGGTAACCTTCAGGCAGGTGATTGATGTTAAAATCGTTGACAGGTATAAACTGTTTGTGACCTGGATTCTTCTTACAGCCTACAAGATGTTTGTGTAGATCTGCTTCTCCTCCTTCTGACACCTGGGTTTCATGTGTACCTGACAAGGTCATCAAAGAAAGTACATTTTAGTCCATGTCTTACACCTGTCTCTCTTCTATTATCTCTATTGAAATAGATTTCATTTAGTCTATTATTTCATTTCAATAGATTCAAAGATTAATTTCTATTATGAATTATGAGACATTTAAATCATAGAAAGTGTCAAAAAAGTAAAATGTTAAAAATTATATCAACATCCAATAAACGTGGATATAGAATGTTGGATACAACAATGATAGCCGTTGAAATTAAACTGTTGTATTGTTATATATCAACATCCAATAAACGTGGATATAGAATGTTGGATACAACAATGATAGCCGTTGAAATTAAACTGTTGTATTGTTATATATCAACATCCAATAAACGGGGATATAGAATGTTGGATACAACAATGATAGCCGTTGACATTAAACTGTTGTATTGTTATATATCAACAAATATATAAAAGGAGATTTACCACAGAGAATATCTGAAAGATCCTTCTTGTTGCATTTGACATTTGGCTCAGCAACCTGACTGTCATTTATGTCATCTTCTTGACTGTCCTCTGTGTCATCTTCTTGACTGTCCTCTGTGTCATCTTCCAGGCTGTCCTCTGTGTCATCTTCCAGGCTGTCATCTGTGTCATCTTCCCGACTCTCCTCTGTGTCATCTTCTTGACTGTCATCTGTGTCATCTTCTTGACTGTCATCTGGTTTATTTTTTTCTTGTCTTTGTTCTTTAAGATGATCTGATTAGGATATAAATCAAATATGTTATATTTACAATAAGACAATATTATAATGATTGACGTCTTGCTCACACGTCTTTCTCTCTCTCTCTCTCTTTCTCTCTCTCTCTCTCTTTCTCTCTCTCTCTCTCTCTTTCTCTCTCTCTCTCTCTTTCAATTCAACTGAGATAATTGAAAATGTTCAAGAAAGTTTTCATTATATGTTGTACATCAAGCAAATTTATATCTACATAACATTACCTGAGTAAAAACTTGATTGATCTTTCTTGTCACACCTGCCATCTTTGACATCTGGTTGTCCGTCATGTATGTCAAATTCACTGTGGATGTGTTCTTGGCAATATTCTGAATAAGGAAGTTATTTGATATATTAATAAAATCAATTCTAAATTAACTCTTGTATTCTAAATATTTATTTCTATTTTTCTGTCATATGTTATATCTATATCAGTTTTATTCTCAATCTCTCTCCCTCTGTTGATCTCTTTGTCGCTGTCTATGTCTCTCTTTTACTCTCTTACACATAATTTATCTTATTAGGACGCTTTCTCTCTCTCTCTTTTTCTCTCTTTTGACGCTTTCTTTTTCACTCTCTTTTGATGCTTTATCTCTCTCTCTCTCTGTCGCTCTCTAACTTTTCCTCTCTTCGATGCTCTCTCTCATCTCTCTGACGCTTCCTGCACCTTTATCTTTCTATCTCTGATACACGCTCTCTATTCCTCCTTCTCTCTCTCTCTCTTCTATGAAAATTGTAACGAATTCTATAAGAAATTTATAATAAAAAGAAATATATTTAAAGTTATTTGTAGCAATATTTTACCATCGTTTTGTAACTCATTGACATTTTCTGTTACCAGACATGATTTAGTGTAAGCATTCTGAAAATAGAAAAAAAGCATTAAACAATTATAAAAAAATTGCAAAAAAAAATTAATTAAATAATTTTAAAAAAAGTGTATACATATTTTATGTTCGATTAAAAAATACTTTTTATTTGATAGACCCTTGTTCATATTTGTCCCATATCCCATATATCGACAATTTGAGTACATAAGCGCACAAGAAAAGGGCTTTGATATTAAAATTCGCTAGTTTTATCTGACTAACTGTAGCAGAAACTGTTCAGATAGATGTCAACTTTTAATAATTTTTAAAATTACGCTGATATATATTTAAAAGAAATAAAAACTGTATGTACACATTGTTTGACATCTGCTCAGTTAAAATTAAATAAAAACAGTATGTACACACAGTGGCGGATTTAGGTTTGTCTGCGTGGGGGGGCCAGGAGAATTTCAGGGGGCGCCGCAAATTTTTTTTAAATTCATTCACTTTGTGCAAATATTTCTAGGTGCTGAGATAAAATTCATTTGTCTAAATTGCTGGTTCTGCAATGAAGATTAGAAATTTGATATGAGATTCACTCTTATTGTTATATTTTATGTTGAAAAAAAATTTCTGCTCACTTTAAATGTGAGATTTACTTTAATAAGTTTTCATCTTAAGAGACTGCTGCAGCTCAAATATGAAATCTAAGGTGTGTTGTTTATGTTACATACATTTTCAGAGTTGCCCTGTTGCAACTTGCTAGACAAAAAGAAACATCTAGTCTTAAGTATATAGGGTTAATCAATTGAATTTATGAAAATGGTAGTTAATTTGCGAGCTGTTATTTGTGACAAAATCTAAATTTCTCATAATTCTTTGTGTTTACTTTCAATGGCTGAATATCCTAGCAGACTTTAAAACAGAAAACTCAGCATAATAAGTTTATAGTCTTTGGGCTAAATAAAACATCTAAAACGTTTTGATAATGAGGTAGAATTTGATAAAAAAAATTTATAGGCCTCCAATAGTTTGTTGTACTATTTGCAAGATGACTTATCAGTTTGTTCAGCTTGCCATAAATAGCAGTGACAGTAACTCAAAAAAATAACTAAGTGTTACATAATAAATTCTGCGTTGATAATTCAAAGTACATTATTTAATATTCTTTTTGTCTAAATCCAACCATTGCAATGAATCTCTTCAATAAACAAACAATTGTTTTATATTCAGGAGAGTAATAGGTCACAAATGCAAAAAAAAACTTTATTTTTAAAAAATGTTCATAATTAATAAAAGGCCTAAATAATTAAATAAATCCTTTATCATATACATAATATATGCATATATCATATGTAGGATAAAAAGATGACAGTAAATTATGAAATTAGTTCCAAAGAGAACAACTTATTTTTACTAATAAAATTTTAAGAGCTACTGTTTTTTGTTCTTGTAATAGTTTTTTATCTGAAAGAATGATATGAGAATTTTAGCTGGCAAAATAGTTCAGTTAAAGACCAGGTAATCTGATGCTAAAAATAATTAAAAACACAGAGACTTTGGTTGAGCGGATTGGTCAGGATTAGTAACACACACACACACAAAGAGTGCCAATAATATTATACTTATAAATGAACTAAACAATTTACTTCAGAATTTTAAAGAAATAATTTATCACTGAGCATCAACTTAAGGTTGAGCATCAAACTTTGGGAAAATCAATGAACTTTACACAAACAATGATTTTAAGTTCCTTTAATAAACATTTAAAACTCTAATAAGAATTCAGAACTAAACACAAACCATGGATAAGCATAGGACGCAATATTCTTCTGTATAGAAGGAGCGTCTGTAACAGATAAGATAAAATAAGATAAGATAAGATAGAGCCCAGAACACTATATCAATTGCTTTCTACGTGATTTCATTGGTGTAAAACGATTTATCGTTGATTCAAAGTCAACGTTCTCAGCTAGATCACGTTCAATTGAAATTAATGCCAATCCAGACAGACGTTCGTTTGTCATTGTTGAGCGCAAATAATTTTTGATGATTTTCAATCTACTGAAACTTCTTTCAGCAGTAGCACATCTAACAGGAAGATTCAAGTATGGTAAATTTTATAGAGTATTGGCAAATTAGGGAGACCTGATGCCATTTGTTTTTCAGTCAAGAATGGATGAACCTTTTTAAGTTATAGTTCACTAGATAATGTGCAGTCGTTTGGTACATGCAATTCTTTGAAGGTCTCATATTCTACGATTGCTTCTTCAAGATTAATGTCATGTTTGTAAATTTTGCATAAACTTTGAAAAGAATCTTTATTTTCTTCCGAAATTTGTGGTGGATCAATACAATAGAAATAAGTAACTGTGCTCTAAAAGTTATTAAATCGATCATCTATTTGTGTTACAAGTGTATCCATGATAGTGAAGTACGTTTCAGATTTAAAGCGTGTAGTTGTAGCCATTTTATCTCTGCTAAGTTCGCCTGCCATACTTTTCTTGCAATTTGCTTTTCTTTAAATTCTGTTTCAACATCTAGTTTGGAACATTTTTCGTTAATAAATTATTTGACATCAACATTCAGAATTTCAAAAGCTTCATGGCTTCTCATTTCAATAAACTTATTTCTTCCAACATCTTGCAAAGGCGTTGCAAGTAGTTTAATAGCACGAAGATAACTTTTGTACAAATAGCATCAGAAAAGAAAATAGTTTGTTACTAAAACAGATAGTCCCATAGCTTCTGCTCTGACACTTCATTTATATTCTTTTGATTCCTTTCAATCAAGTGTGGCTAGAATAGCAAAGAATGATCCAAGAACTGCATGCCTACTGCTTGCACATCTTGTATCAGAAAGTCGTTTCAGAGTATCTACTGTTGATTCATATTGAGATTTCTGGTGTTCTTTAAGAGTATGTAGACGTGGTAAACTAGACGTAAGGAATGCATACAACCTTAAAGCTATACCGAAAAACAACTGTACATCAGCGTATAGTAACCAAATTCAAAACATGGGCACAACAATTGGGTGAAAGTTTCTTTATTTGAGTTTGAAGGCCACTCTTAATTCCAGAGTATGCCTGACCTCGACAGAGTGTGATATCAATGTTTCGCTTTTGTAGTTCCGTTAAAATCTTCTCAGCAAATGCGGCAGTATTTCTGTTTAATAAAAGTATAAAAGCCTATAAATCTTTCCACAACATGTCCAGATTTTAAAACTGAGCGTAAAGAAACTGTCATCTGATCAACTGTAGATATATCAATGGTTGAATCAATAATTAAAGAAAGGAATTGTTCAGACTTAACTTCATTATCAATTGGCACCGATGATTCAGATGCGAGTGATTGAATTAAATCATATTGAACATCATGACTTAATAACTGGTGTTCGTAGGGGGCGCTAATGTTCCCATTAGAACTTACTAGGGGCGGGGCTTGGTAGACCTTGGTGGGCGCCCCTCTGCCTTCAAGTTCAGCGGATGACTTTCTTATCGTTAGTCATTCCATTTTTATTGTGGCTTTAACGTGGGCTAGATCCTTAGCCCCTCAATTTGTGAGGCGAGCGCGCATTGACTTCGCTATCCAGCCGCTGTTTACCAAAGTATAAAAGCCTATAAATCTTTCCACAACATGTCCTGATTTTAAATAACTGAACGTAAAGATAAACTGGCATCTGATCAATTCTAGATATATCAATGGTTGAATCAATAATTTAAGAAAACAATTGTGTTGACTTAACTTCATTAACAATTGTCGCCGATAATTCAGATGCGAGTGATTGATTTAAACCAGATATTACATTTTCATCATTTGAAATACGATATTTAGCTACCAGTTTGGTGTTGATTAGAAGTTTCTTGTTTAGCAATCTTTTTTTCTGCTCTAGTGACACCTTTTTTAGTGTTCATCGAGGGTGTCTTTAGGGGGCGCCGTTTTAGACCCAACAGGGGCGCGGGGGGGCAAGCCGCCCCCCCCTGCCCTATAGCTCAATCCGCCACTGTGTACACATTGTTTGACATCTGCTCCGTTAAAATTAAATAAAAACGCTAAGTACGGTCAAAAGAGTTTCAAGTTGTCAGCTAGTGAATATTTTCCTTGGAATGATCAAAAGATTCGACTGTTCTCTGCAATAATTATTTAATTGATGGGCCATTTCAATACTTCAATACTAAAACTACGAATTATGAGTACTTAAAATTCAACCATCCATTAAAACAAATTTATGCATTTTAAAGTATAAAAAAAGTATTCTTTTTTTAAAAGACAATAAATTATTGGAACAATTTTAGTTATATGTTAATTATTTTACAGGGTTTGATTCTTAGATGGGGATTCTTTTTTTTAAATTTTTCTTTTTAATTTAAAAATATAATTTTATTTTAGACCTTTTGTTATTGCATAATAATTAAATGATTCACGTTCATCCCACTGGGACGCGACCTTGGCAGCGGCGCAATTGACATATACTGCCGATATTGCTAACATTTAACTTAACACTACTAGTACTACTACTACATGTAATAATATTACTAATACTAATACCCTATCCTATATCTATATATATAAAAATCAAAGTATGTATGTATGTATGTATGTATGCATGTCTGTTATAGCTGACTAAACCATTCATCCGATCGCCATGAAACTTTTGGAGACTTTTGAGTACGCTCCAGGGATGGAAATAGGCTACTTTTTTTTCAAAATTTAACACTCATGGGGCGCCGGGGGCCCATAATGAGAATTTTTTCTTATATGAGCTATATAAAAATTAGTTTAGGGCTTAGCTGCTTGGAAAATGAATGGATCTTGACCAAACTTGGTACATAACAACTTGATAACCTATATTAAAGTATCATATGGCATTGAACTCCTAATGTCCGTTCCTTCGGGGCCGGGGGCCCAAAATCCTTTTTTTTTAAGCGTTAAATACTTTATTCCCGTTGAAAAGCATTGACTAATATATCTATCATGACCCAGATTGAAATGAACAGGTATTTTAAAGTTATTCTCTTGCACCGATTGGGCCCGGGGGCCCTTAATGTCGTTTTTGTTAATCTATATATATAAAAATCAATGTATGTCTGTGTGCATGTCCTTTATAGCTGACTAAACGATTCATCCGATCATCATGAAAATTTTGGAGACTGGCAACTTTTTTTCTATATTTAACACTCATGGGGCACCGGGGGCCCATAATGTCATTTTTTGCTTATATGAGCTATATAAAATTTAGTTTCAGCGCTAGCTACTGTGTAAATTGATGGATCTTAACCAAACTTTGTATATAAAAATTTGATAGCCAATATTAAAACACTAAAGGGAACTGAACTCCTAATAGTCATTCCTTCGGGGCTGGGGGCCCAAAAAATTCTTTTTCTTAAACGTTTAAGATTTTATTCACCATTCAATTATTAACAATATTGACAACTAATGACACATGTATCCATTATTATACAGATTGAAATGAACAGATATTTTGAGCTTTATATCTTGCACTGGGGCCCTTAATGTCGTTTTTTGCTTATGTGAGCTATATAAAAATTAGTTTTTGCGTTAGCTACTGAGTAAATGAATGCATCTTAACCAAAATTTGCATACAAAAATTTAGTAGCCCATATTGACATAATTAAGGTTTCTAAACTTCTAATGTCAATATATTCGGTGCCGGGGGCCCCAAATGTCTTTTCTTCGTATATGTTTAAGATATTTTTCCCCATTCAATTTTTCACGATCTTGAGGAATATATCTATGAGGAAACTGAATTAAATGAACAGGTTTTTGAAATTGACACCTTTCACTAAAGGGGCCCTTAAATGTCGTTATATTAGCTGTATAAAAAATAGTATTCGCGTTAAATACTGAAAAAGGTAATGGATCTTGACCCATCTTAATATATAAAAACTTAAGGGTCTATATTTTATTACTATAGGGCACTGAACTCGTAATTTTCTTTTCCTTGGGGCAGGGAGCCCAAAATGTATGTTTAATATTTTATCGCACAGTCAAATTTTACCATTATTGATAAATATAAATAAATTTATGCATTTTGAAATTTATTCAAATGAACATGTGTTTCCACTTTATTTCTTGCAATAACTGGACCCTCTATCTCTTACTGTCGTTTTTTGCTTATACGAACTATATAAAAATTAGTTTATGCGTTAGCTACTGAGTAAATGATTGGATCTTAACCAAATTTTGTATAAAAAACTTGGTAGCCCATATTAAAATACTCAAGGTTTTTTAACTTCTAATGACATTTTCTTCGATGACGGAGGGCCCCAAATGTCTTTTTTCATATATGTTTAAGATATTTTTGCCATTCACTTTTTAACGATCTTGATAAATATATCCATGATGAAACTGAATTGAAATGTAAAGGTTTTTGAAATTGACATCTCGCAGCGAAAAAGCCCGGGGCCCCTTTATGTAGTTTTATTCACTATATTAGCTATATTAAAATTAGTTTAAGCGTTAGATAATGAGAAAATAAGTGGATTTTGACTAAAGTTAGTATATAAAAAGTTAAGAACCTATAATATATTACTATAGGGCACTGAACTCCTAATGTCCATTCCCTCGGAGCTGGGGGCCCCAAATGCCATTTTTACTGCACGGTAACAATTTAATTCCCCATTCAATTTTACACGATATTGAGAAATTTAGCTTGAGTACAATGGCAATAAAAAAATTAAATTATCACTCATTTTTTGGCTGGGCCTCTTAATATCGTTTTTCCTTTTGTAAGTTTTTAATTATTAATTTATGTAACGTTTTGCTATTAAACTTGGACTTTTTTTTTCTCACTTCCCCGAAGGTTTATGGCATAATTCTTTTAAAACATACCAATCTTTGGTTTCTTTCAATTTATTCATTTTTAAAGAGATCGTTGCAACGCACGACGGGTCTGCTAGTTATGAATAAATATATTGTCATTGTCCTATATTCTCCAATACGTCATGGACTGTACACCTATATTACTGCAGGACCGGCCTAAAGGAATTGGAGGCCCTTGGCGAAGCGAATTTGGTGGCCCTAAATAAAATGTAACAGAAAAATAAAATAATAAATATGGAAAACTTCTTGTGCGAGGCCCCCGTTAATGATGAAAATAATCAGAGGCCATAGGCGGCTGCCTAGTTTGCATATGCCGCTATGCCTAAAGCCTAGGCCTAGATTACTATCACTACTACTAATAATAGTACTAATAGCCTTATCATATCTTATCTTATACTAATAATAGTACTAATAGCCTACCCTATTATATATATATATATATATGATAAATATATTTGCCTATATCATATTCATATATCCAAAACGCAATGGATCATACTTATACCAGTGAGCTAGATCAAAATAGGTCAGTGGACTGAACAGATTCTAAATTATAAACGTAAAATCATTATGAAAACCAATAAGGCTGGTACTGTTTTCTTATTCAGGTCAGATATAATTATTATAATCAACGTGAATTTACTTGATACACATAATATAATGATAAATAATGCTCAAAATTAACTTTGAGAATAGTTCACTGAATTCTCCCATCAACGTTGAGAGTCATTCACAGAATTCTGGGGATAACGTTCAACGTTATTCGCAGAATTCTGGGGATAACGTTGAAAATTATTCGCAGAATTCTGGGGATAACGCTTTCCAAATTATAAGGTATTAAAATTACCATTTTATTAATTGCTATTTTTATCCTGTTTCTATTCATACTTTTAGTACTAAGGACATTGCCTTACACTATTATTAATACTATGTAGTAAATTGGATTTAGCATCAATTTAATTAATTATTAATAATTAAACAAATTATTATTTAATTCTACTTTTTTTAAAACTATATTTATATAAGAAAGAAAGAAATAATTTTCACCTTGTTATTGATACACACCAACAAATTGCATTAGAAAATTACATTAGTTGATAGTATTTATTTATTTAAAAATGAGGTGTCCAATGTAAACTTTATATTTATTAACCTTACATATAATGATGTTGCTCCAAAATATATTGTAATTATTTAAATTATTATTTCATTATAATTGTTTATTACTTTTTTGACATTAAAAACATGTTTTAATATGCATTATGATTTATAAATATCTCTTCAAAATATTTGTGTTGACACACACAAATAATTTTCTTGTAGTGGTTGTTTTTTCTTTCTTGTGATTGCATAGTAATAAAGGGAAAGAAAGCAATTAAGTATAATATACAATCATAAAATATTGTTTAATAAATTCAATTTTACTATGTTTTGTAACAAGTACTGGAGAAAATGGAAATTATTTTTGCTTTAAAAATATCATAAAGATTTTTGTCACCTTAGATATTGTGTTTCTCATTTTTTCCAACTATTTAAATGTAAGTAAAATTATTTCTTTAAAATGTGCATTATTTTATCAACATAACTTAAGCTGACACCAATATAATGTTATATTTTATCAATGTCATCTTCTATTTTACACTCAAATGACATATTTATAATGCTATAATGAATTATTATTTTAAAAAATAATATTTTAATGAAACCCATTAATCAGACTTTGTTTTTTTAATTTAATACTTCAAGAACATTCTTACAATGACATGTCATGAATTATAAGTCTTTTTAAGTTTTGTTTTGTTTCATAAATTTTTATCCAACCTATTTAATAACAAATGATTTAAATTAATATAATTTAAATGTTTCAATTAAAAGAAACTAAAGTAATATTTATTTGTAACTGTTTTTTTTTCCTTATTCATTATTGTGTAATAATATAAAATTTAGTTATACAACTATTGATAATAAAACAAGCCTGTTCCTGGAATGAAAGAAAAATTGAAACATAATAAAATATGGGATTTTCTTATGTTTGCAATAGGTCATGAAATATTATCTTTATTCCTACCATATTATAATTAATTGGTTCAGTATAATATAATGAAATTGAATTTTCTGTGACTTCACTTTATTTAAAATTTTTTAATGAAAACTTATTTCTTTGTCTGCAAACATTGAATTGATCTATTTATTTTAAAGCATTAAATATTATAATATTTTTTGTACATGAATACACTTTGATACAATAGATATGTACAGTTTTTAATCATGTATCTCTTGTCTACTACACATAATGAGATTTGTTGTTTTTTTTTATTGAGATAATTTATTGTCTAAATCCCTTATATAATCTGACACCTCTATATTTTATATTTTATCACTGTAATTTTCTATTTAACACTCAATGACATCTTTATAATGCCTTAATTAATTATTATCAGTAATACTTAAATGTGATCCATATTTTAGATTTTGACATTAACAAGAACACAGGTCTCCTTCCCATATTTTAGATTATGACATTACATTTTACAATAACAAGAACACAGGTCTCCTTCCCATATTTTAGATTATGACATTACATTTTACAATAACAAGAACACAGGTCTCCTTCCCATATTTTAGATTATGACATTACATTTTACAATAACAAGAACATAGGTCTCCTTCCCATATTTTAGATTATGACATTACGTTTTACAATAACAAGAACATAGGTCTCCTTCCCATATTTTAGATTATGACATTACATTTTACAATAACAAGAAAACAGGTCTCCTTCCCATATTTTAGATTATGACATTACATTTTACAATAACAAGAACACAGGTCTCCTTCCCATATTTTAGATTATGACATTACATTTTACAATAACAAGAACACAGGTCTCCTTCCCATATTTTAGATTATGACATTACATTTTACAATAACAAGAACACAGGTCTCCTTCCCATATTTTAGATTATGACATTACATTTTACAATAACAAGAACACAGGTCTCCTTCCCATATTTTAGATTATGACATTACATTTTACAATAACAAGAACACAGGTCTCCTTTCCATATTTTAGATTATGACATTACATTTTACAATAAAAAGGACACAGGTCTCCTTCCCATATTTTAGATTATGACATTAAATTTTACAATAACAAGAACACAGGTCTCCTTCCCATATTTTAGATTAAGACATTACATTTTACAATAAAAAGAACATAGGTCTCCTTCCCATATTTTGTAGAAAATGTTTTACATTAACTTTATCAACTTAAATTGTATAAATTAAAAGAAACACAATAATATCTTTGTGAAACTGTTTTTAAAAAAACATTAATATTGGTATTAAATTATATTGTCTTGTATTGATTGTGACTAAATATATTATGTATATAATAGTTTATTAACAATAATTTCAATTAGTCTCAACTGTCTTTTTAATGTTTTTTTGTTATACAGCTTTGAGAGTAAGTCATGCTTCTTCATCAATAGATACATCTTGATCAATACAATTAAAATTTACAATATTTTACTCAATTATTTTCTATCTGCTTTTGATAAAAGAACTTTGCTTTTCTTATTGAGATAATTTACATTTGATCTTATCTTATCTTATCTGTTTCAGACGCTCCTTCTATACAGAAGATTATTGCGTCCTATGCTTATCTATGGTTTGTGTTTAGTCCTGCATTCTTATTAGAGTTTTAAATGTTGATAAAGTGTTGGCTTTCCTGGTTTCTTCAGGCAACCCATTCCACGCCCGAATTCTGGACGGGAAGAACGAAAATTTATATGAGTTTGTTCTTGCATATGGAATAAGAAAGGTGTTTTTATCCTTATGTCTATCTGAGGGTTGTATTAAGTTATTTTGTGTTGTATTTCTAAATTAGAGTTAATTGCTTTATGTATGATTACTACTTTACTCTTGGTTCTTCTATCCTCTAGTGTTTCAAGGTTTAATGATTTAACTAATGGTGTTATTCTTGTCAGTTTTGAATATACTCCAGTAATGAATCTGGCAGCTCTTTTTTGGATTTGTTCTAGTTTATCAATGTTTTCTTTGGTGGATGGGTCCCATACAGAAGATGCATATTCTAGTACAGGTCTCACCAAAGTGAGATAGCATTTTAGTTTTATATCTTTATTACATTTGTAAAGGTTTCTTTTTATAAAGCCTAAGGTTTTGTTTCATTTTTTAATAACGTCATTGACATGGGGATTCCATGATAATTTCTCATTTATTATGACTCCTAAGTATTGTGTATCTTTAGTTTGGGTTAGTTCCTTTCGATCCTATAGAGTGTTTACAAAAATTATCTTTATAGAAATTTATTTTAAATTCTTGATCTACGGTTGTTCAATTAGGAAAAAAACTACAATATTGATAAATAATTATAACTGTTTGTAGATTTAAAAAAATAATAGAATAAACAAAATTTAAAAAAAATTATTATTACTTCTTACTTTAGAAGTTAGAATTTAATTTGGTCTGAATGCTGACAGTATTGATATAGATGAATGTTAAAATTGTTTAAACTATGTTTAACATATATTTGTTTTGTTTTAATTCAAAGCATTTTTTCAATTCAATAAAATATTTAAAAAACGTCTTAGCTATATAAGGTAAAGGTAAATCCAAGTAGTCCAGTAGTCTTAGTCCAGTAGTCTCTACTGGACTACTTGGATTTTACCGCAGCTAAGTGTTTTTTTTAATATTATTTCGTTTTATTTGTGTACTATTTGTCCGTTGAGGAAGCCTCTTTGCCGAAACAACCGCTGTTGTGTTACGTCTTGTCAGGCTTACTAATACCCTGTTTTTATATTATACATTTACCTTAGCTACATAAGGTACTCACCTCCATAATTCTTGACCAAAGTTAAATAACTGGAAGATTCAGTTACACCAGTCAGAGACAATTATCTGGTGATTTAATGTGGATTATATTGAAGGCATTGCAATTTAGAATTATATTAAACATTCTGTTAAGTTAAGATTTAGTATTATTTATAACAGGTTATTACGATGAAATATATATTGGATTATATAACAATCTCATAATTAAAATAGCCTATTTTAAAGTGATATTCAATGAATAATATGAATAATTCATATTGAATTTATAAAAAGAAATTGATCAGGTAAACTTATATTTAAAATTAGAGCTGTTTGTTAACAATTAATTTAAATTTAATCTTTAACTTTTGAAAAATTAATAATTAATTAAGGGTGAAACTGAGATCTTGAATGCAGTAAATAAGTGAGGTCAGACGTCAGGCTTAATACTACTACTACTAGTTTTAATACCTATGATTATGATATCACGCAAGTGAAAGTCTTTTATTCTGGTCCTCACACGGTTCTAGTTAAATTTAATAACTTACAATGTCTGCTCACACAAGTGTGTTGAGCTAAACAAGCTGAGCATTTTCTTAGCAAAGGATCGTATACCTTAGCCTTGGAATTTCTCTTTAATCCAGTTGACGGTAAAAGACAATTCAATAAGAGAAAGATGTTGTCTGCTGCGACATTTAGCATCAGTTTGTAACTCTATGAGTCATGAGTCCAGCTGCATATTACCTGGAACATCATCAGGGTAACAGAGAAAGGTATAGAACACTCTGCTCTCTATCCAAATAAAGAATTACACCAAAAAAAAGGTAATGTACCACATCTGCGTTGGCCTTGCAAATTTGCGAAATTCCAGTTAAATGGGCTATTGACACACTTTTCTCTACTATTCTCACTATTTTTACTACTGACCTTGAGATAACTAACTACCAGAACTTAACTGAATTTTTTTTAAAAATTGTTTATTTAAATAAACTTAGTTCAACAAATTGTTTAAAATATTAAATGCGTTATATTTGTTACAGAATTTATATATTTATATTTAGTAGTGGTAGTAGGTGTGACTACCACAATTTAACTGATTTTCAACACAAAAAAAATGTTTTATTTAATTTAAATAAACTTATTTTTGTTTTTAAAAGCAACAAAAAATTTATTTACAACAGAAAAACAACCAAAAAATCAGGGCTGCGGAAATTATCGATTAATTTTCGATTAATCGTTAAAAAATTTCCATCCATCCCTGTGGCGCTACAGCCCATGTAGGGCTTGGGCCTGCCTCACGACCTCCTTCCACTCGGTCCTTATCAACGCCTTTCTTTTCCAATATTGGATGCCCAGTTGTTGTAGATCTTTCTCTATGTCATCCATCCACCTAAGCCTAGGTCTTCCCTTGAGCCGTTTTCCTCTGGGGTTTTGGTGGTGTACCCTCTTTACTCCTCTATCATTTGACATTCTTTCTAGGTGTCCTGCCCAGCGCAGTCTGCCCTTTTTTATTTCTGCAACTATTGTGGTATCCTGATATAGATTGTATAGTTCATGGTTGGTTCTTATTCTCCATCCGAACTCATCCTTTGTTGGTCCATATATTTTCCTGAGAACTTTCCTCTCCCATGTATTTAACAGGTTTTCTGCAGTTTTTGTCAAGGTCCAAGTTTCACTTGCATATGTTACAGCTGGTCTGATGACAGTTTTATAAAGAGTTTTCTTTGTTTCCCTTGTAATATTTTTGTTTTTGAGGATATTCTGGCTACTAAAGTATGCTCTATTACCGGCTGATATTCTTTCTTTAATTTCTGTCATTAATTCATTCCTTTCATTTAGTACTGATCCTAGGTATTTGAATTGATTTACTTTTTCAAAAGTCTGGTTCCTAATTTTAATGTCTTCACCTGTCCTTTCTTCTCTTTCTAGGGTCATGTATTTTGTTTTTTAGTTGTTGACTTCCAGCCCTGCTTGCAGTGATGCGTCTTCTAATTCTATGTATGACTTTGATATGTCTTTAGTACTTTTAGCAAGCAGGGCTATGTCATCAGCATATGCAAGGTACTGGATGGGTTGGCTATAGAAAGTGCCAATAGCTTTTGGTTCTTGAGTTTCCCTCAGGAAGTATCCAGTTATTGTTCCTCGAGTGTCAATATTTATGTTTCTAATAACTCTTTCTAATGTTAAGTTAAAGAGCATACAAGACAGTGAGTCTCCCTGCCTTAGTCCTTGTCTAATCCTAAATTCCCTTGAGTATTCTCCTTGAACCTTAACTTTGCTTCTTGAGTTGTTCAGCGTGACATATATCATTCTTGTTAAAAAATTTATCGATTAAAATAATTTTAATCGATAAAAATTCGATTAAATTTTAAGAAAATATTTTTAAAAATTTTTAGTAATAAATAATTAACTATTAATAATTAATAATAATGTATATATATTTTTTA
Source organism: Ampullaceana balthica (assembly GCA_944989445.1). Classification (NCBI taxonomy): domain Eukaryota; kingdom Metazoa; phylum Mollusca; class Gastropoda; family Lymnaeidae; genus Ampullaceana; species Ampullaceana balthica. Next base: position 407,156 of record CALYLW010000363.1, read on the forward strand.
CGTACAAACATCTCCCGCGCAATATTAGCGCAGGGAAACAGGGGAAATAACTCAATAATTTTTTTTTAAAGTCAATTACCTGTTTTTGTTACTTCCCTTGAAATGTTCAGTTTAATGACGTCATAAATTTCTATTTTTGATTTTAATCGAAATTATCGATTAATTAATCGATAATTTTCAAAAGTTAACGATTAATTTTAAATTAATCGATAACAGCCCTACACAAAAATGCGTTATATTTGTTAGCTAGCAATACAGAATTTATATTTTTATATTTAGTAGTGGTAGTAGGTGTGACTAACGGAATTTTTTTTAAAAATTGTTTTACTTAAATTAACTTTAATAGTTCAACGAAAATTGCAGAATTTATAATTAGTAGTAGTGGGAAAATATTGCGTTTTTAAATCCTTTATATTAACTCGTGGTGTCTGCGGCGGACCTTGCTTGCTTGCTTGCTTGTCGCCAAAACTTTTGATCGATTTTTAACCCACTTGCTCGCAAGATAGCGAGCTGAAATTTTGCAGGCAGTTTTGTACCGATGATAAAAACAACGTATCAAAATTTCAGATCGATCGCATGTACCGTAATTAAATTATTGATTTTTTAGATTATTTTATTTATTCCTATGTATCATGCTATTTTTTGAGATAGAGCGTCGCGGTGCGTATTATATTGAACAACCTTTCTGTCGCGCAATAAGGTGCGTATTTTATTGACAGCTCTTTTTATAAACATATTCCTGATCGGTGCGCATTATATTAAACACGTTTTACGACACAACTGCAATTTTGTATTTCTGGATGGTCTGGCGCTGCGTATTATAATGAACATTCTTTTAGTTACTTCTCGTACATAAAGGATTTATAGTCAAAAACTTGGTTTTTTACGGGTTGTTTTTTTTAGTGTTTAATTTTTGTTTGCCCTATTTTATGATACGTTTTAATAAGCATAAGCAATAATATGATAAGTATACTAAAATTTGTGACGAAAACCCGTTTTAAAAAAAATATTTGCACTTGTCTATTATTATAGAACTTGAGCATAAGTATAATTACCGGTAAATAAAATATTCTCATTTTTTTAACTTCGTTCTACTGTTTTTAGAAGTAGAAGTACTTTATTTTTAACCTATTGCATGTTGTTAATTTTTAACCAAATTACATTTGTATTCAGTGCAGTTTGATTAAGTTTAATTTTCTCTACTTTTAATTTAATGAGTGTTAACATTTTAATCACGTGTTGTAATAGAGACGTTCATTGGAAGTTAGAATAACTACTTTTTGTGATTAAGAGACCGTCAACAAATGATGTCACGTGATTTTGGCAGATATCCCACCACTCGTAGTAATAAAAAGTTAGCCCCCCCCTCAAATATGACGTCATAAAGCTTTGCGGCCCCCCCCCCTATTTGAAAATGAGCATGATTTAGTGTAAAGCCTGCACTCTAGCATCGTAACAAGCGTGAAGCCATTTAAAACGTCATTAAATGAATTGGAAGCAATCAAATATTTAAGTTGAACTTTTATTTAAAGTTGCGCTTTTTTATGTGGCGTCACATTTCTTAAACACGTCCTCCCTTCGTCACAAATGTGTGCGCCCCCTCCCCCCGGTGCGTGACATCATTTATGGACGGCCCCTTCAACTATTTCAGTGGCGAGTGAAAAATAACAATATTAAAAAAATAATTAAAATTAAAAATCGACTCCCGTCATGAAAAGGTACTTTGACGAGGTGAGTGTGCCGATCAAATTTTGAGATTGGGAAATGTAATTTTTCTGATCGTCCCGGTCCATATTATCAATAGGCCACATGGTAAATCTTGTTTTAAAAGAACAGAATATTCAGTCACCAATCTCGTAGATATGAGCAAGACTACCGTTACAATCGTGTTTTCATGATCTGATTCTTTTTGATTGTAAGGGGAAAACTTGATAGGTTAAGTATAAAAATAAAAATCTTTATTCTTCTAAACTAATCTAAACTATAGGTAGTTTTAAACTGAATTTAATAGGTAGGTTTCTTTTACAAGTCCTAAATAAATAAGGGTTATCAATGTTCAAAATATTTTGTTTTCATTTCTCATTGTGTTACTCATTTCCCGGGATTGCCACGATGACACGGAAGTTAATGTTGATAATTCATTTCAAAATGCTTTACTGTAACCTTCCCAAATCTAAGGGTCCATCCATAAATGATGTCACATGCAATGTTCCCTCGATGGTTCTAAGGGAACATTGGTCACGTGCCTGGGGGAGGAGAGTGTCACACATTTGTGAAGAGGGGGTGTTTAAGAACTGTGACGTCACATTCTACATGTGGAAGGAAATCAGCATCCCTTAGCTTAATGATCTTCACAGGTCTTCACGGAAAACTCTCCAAGCAACTATGCCCCCCTCCACAAGGGAACTAATGCTAGCGGAATGGTCTCCTCTGAGTAGGGCCACCTAGGCATCTAAGAACACGGTCGAAAAATGCCTTCCACGAAAGTTGACCTCACAAAGGAGGGTGGATTTTCGCTAAATCGACTCGCTACAACCTCGGCGCCACCCCGGTTCAGCAAACGAGTCTATTATCCAAGGAGTGTCGCTAGACGGGGGATCATCAAAGTGATCAACCTAAGGGTGTCACCCTTTCGGATGGTTACCACAGACCTGACGTCCGCTAAGTTTTTCGCGTTACCTTTTGATAATCCATACTTGCACTCCTGGCCCTAAACAGTAAACAGTAGGCCTACCTCGCACATGTCACTTCGGATATCCCGACCCTCAACGGGTAATATCGTTTCATCATCGACATTGCATCTGATGCTCTGTGAAGATCCGTACAGAGACTGTAATCATATATGACTAACTAGCACCTAAATGGTATTCGGCGTTGCCCGCCAGGGTTGTTCGTTTCAGGTCGCAGCCAGTAGCGCGACCCTTCTCCTGATTCGAGCCGTGCGTAGCGGCAGAGGACAATGCTTTTCGGAACCGTTACGTTTTGGAACCTTGTCGTCACATCAATTTTAAATAAAAGTTTCACAGAAATATTTGATTGCTTACAATTTATTTAATGACGTTGTACATGGCTTCACGCGTGTTACGATATTAGAATGCAGACTTACACTACTCAATTAAATGACAAAAAAGTGATTTGAAACATGCTCATTTTCAAATAGAAAATACGGCTTCAAGGTGGGGGAGGGGCCCCGCAAAGCTTTGTGACGTCATATTTGAAGGGGCCGGGGGGCCTAAATTTTTAGGGTGACGAGGGTGGAGGGGATGAAAAATCGGCCAAATTTGCGTGACGTCAAATATGGATGATTTTTTTAGTCAATCCATAAACGGCTTTAGCGTTTTAGGGAGATAAGTAAATTTAAAATTGATCTACATAGACGCAAGTATATTTCATTAGAAACTTTTCGTAAAAAAATATTTTTAAATAGTCTTTATCGGACTTAATTTCGTGAATGACAGTGTTAGCAATTCTAACGTGTCTTGCAAGCAATGCTCCTTTTAAGCTGCGTGGCCGCGCAGATATCTGACCTTCACAGCGCAGCCAAATTTGTTAAGGATACAATCTGTGTTTGAGGATTGTAATTTTTTTTTACAAAGATTAGTATAGTAGCCGATGAACGAAGGATGGAGGAGGCTACAGACAAAAGAGCTAGGAGAAAGGCCAAAACATTGGGAAGCACAGAACTCGTGTGCAAAAGCTGTGGTAAAGACTGTCACTCAAGGATAGGACTGCACAGCCACTCGAGAAACTGCAACCCAACCCAACAGTGATACACTATATCGTCTTGCGATGCCGACCGACCGAAACATCCTCAACTCTCACGAGTATGTCTGAATATTATTTATCGCTTTGGATTAAACATGGTATAAAAGTTGTTGTGTTATCTCAAAGTTATTGTTGTTCTTATAAGATTACATTTTAGAGCACACCATTCCATGGACCAGATTCATTACCCAGAACCTAACTTCCAATGCCCTACCCATTAAAAAAAAACAACTAACACATTTGGAGGTTTCATTTATCTGTACTGAGTTACACTTACACTAATAAACGCGGTCCTGGGTGGAATGAATACGTTGGATAGTGGCGTCGACTTAAAAACTCATTAAACATTCTTGATAGCTTCTTTCGGGGTACTGTTCCTTGGTAACTACCTGATGTACCATTGAGCGATAAGGTTTCCATTTCTCTGTCATTCCTGTTCGATCATAAATAAGTAATTAGCGTTTGTTGCAATTCTTCCCCACATTGCGTACGCTGAACGTATACAATAATATCAACAAATTAATTTGATTTTGAAGGGAATTATTGAATGAGGTGGAGCCGTTCACGTTCACGAGTGGCAACCGCCGATCATCGTAACGATTGCGCTCAATCCAAGGTCTTAAGCCACATATACGATGGTAAACCAGGCATCCCTATCCTAGAATCCTTGGCCAACTTCTCCAGCATCTTCCAGTCATAGCCAATTTTCTCAATGTCTGCTTCCGATTCTCGGCGTTAAGTGTTTCGTGTACGACTTTTTTTTTCGATTTTCCTTGGGGTTCCATTTCAGGGCTTGCCTTGTTGTGTTGGAGGCCAGTTTTACCCAGTTTTCATAGCGTATGGCCAATCCATCTACACCAGGAGTGCACAACCTGCGGCCGTGGGGACGATAATGTGCGGCCGTGGAAATCTGTTTTAATATAATAACCTGCGGCCATCAAATATTTGCAATTTGGCAATATATTATGTAAAGTTGTAAAAGAAATATCGAATATTCATTTACACTCTTAAGCACTTGTTATTGCAAAACAAATTACAACTCCGGCAGCTGTAGCGTTTGCTGCAGTGTTTAGTACTCATAGAGTATAGACATTGAAATAGCTCTTGTCGCGCTGTAGCTAATTAGGGCAGGCCATGAAGTTTAGTAGCCTAATATAGAAGCGCGCCGAAAGCGTGTGATGCGCACATTTGCTGTATCGTGCTTGCTCTGTGTAACCGTGTAACCCGTCGGTCAACTTCAGTAGCGCTTCAGTACACCCAAATACCAAGAGGCCTGTGTACAAACATCACTCTTAGCTGGCAGCTGCACCAGAAATCCAGACATATTCTCGACATAGCAGTGAATAAACATAACAGTGAAAAAGCGTTTAATGAAAACGATTAATTGTATCATAGCTATACAGCTTGTACTCTTAGTTACCGTATAACATTATCCGTGCCGTCTTAGTACTCATCATGTCGATAAAAAGGAAAAGAACATTGGAAGAAGAGAAGCGGCGCTTTAATTTTAATGTAAAATTGGAGTTAGATTTCTTTATGGCACAGACAGATAACCATTTCATGCAGTGTCTAATCTGCGGCGATGTTGTGAAAACTGTCAAATGGGATAATACCAAGCAACATTTTCGCCGACACGCATCACACAACCTTGCACAGTTACAAGGTGATTCAAGGAAGATCTGTGTGGAAAATCTTAAGAGGAATGTTCGATACCAGACTTCGGTCATGTCTGCCTTTGTTAAGACTATGAATAAGCCCAGTGAATCCTCCTATCGAGTGGCCTATCTTATTCGGGGCACTGCATAACCTTATTCCGAAAGGGGACTCGTGAAAAGTTGTATCATGGATGTTGTTAAGTGCATTCAGCCGGGTAAGGAAACGGATTATTCTTTGATTCCAGTGTCGCGCGATACCGTGCAATGCCGTCAAAGTAATATTGCCGAGCAGCTGAGGCTCTCCATGCAGGCAAAGATTAACAAGGAGGACAGCCTGTTTGCACTGGTTGTTGATGAATCTACGGACATTTCAGATTCAGCGCAGCTATTCATATTCATTTGCTCCCTATCCCCATCATTTGAATTGTGCGAGGATCTGCTCTCCATGGAGAAACTAATTACTCAAACTCGAGGAGAAGATATATTTGGCAGTTTAAAAAGCTTGAATCGACTCGCACGTTGATCTGAAGAACCTGCGAGGCATCTGTACAGACGGCGCGCCTGCCATGGTTGGTAAGCAAAATGGCTTCGTGGGTAGATTTTCCGATTATGTGTTGAAGGATCACGGTAATGACCAGCTCATAAATCTGCACTGCATTATTCACCAGGAGGCGCTGTGTTCTAAATCTGTTGATTTGGATAACATTCTGAAGGATGTGAATCGCATTATCCTTTTAATTCGGGCGAATGTTCTTCACCCCCGCCAAGTCATACAAATTAAATTCATTTACACTATGATTTGCCGGCTGAAGATATTCTGCACCACACCAGCGTTCGTTGGTTGTCTCAATCTCGCCGTGTTCTGCTGCTACGAAAAGAAGTTCTGGAATTTTGTGCCATGAAAAACAAGGACTGCCCACTGCAGAACCAGGCCTTCTTAACATCTCTAGTTCTAGCCTTCCTAGTAGATTTGTTAATTTATATCAACTGCCTCAATGAGTCTCTGCAAGGCAAAGGAACAACAGTTTTCCTCATCCACAGAAGAGTACAGGATTTCTGTGATAAATGTCGTCTGCTACAAAGTCATATCCAACAGCTCAATCTCTATCGTTTCCCGCAACTCACCGCTCTAATCGAGAGCCATGTAGTTGTAATAAGAAAAGATGACGTTCCGGCTACGGTCTTTTCAGGCGTCCTCGAAGCACTGTTGTTGGAATTCGCAGAACGTTTTAAATAATTAAGCACTGTGTTTGCCTAAAATACATTATGATTATGTCATTATTATCTCGTGTTGACTATTACGAGAGGTAAATTTTTTATAGTGAACGTTTTGTTTTTCATTAAAAAAAAATTTTGCTGCCGTTGCAGAAGTTGTTTTTTTTTGCGGCCATTAATAGCCCAAAGGTTGCGCACCCCTGATCTACTCCAATATCGGAGAATCTTTTCCTCTATTGGTTTTGGCCTTGTCTGCTGCACAGTTCCAGGTTCCCGATTGTGTCCTGAGATTCCTTCTTAAACAATTTTTAATAAAGGACTGACTTCTGATCAAGTTTACGGCTGTTGTTCTCTATGTCTCGGATCCATATAGCAGCACAGGCTTCACCATGGCGTTGAAGATTCTTTTTAAATCGCCTCTTAGGTTTCGGGAGACCCAAACATTCTTGAGTTGTTTGAAGGCTGTCCTTGCCTTCCCAATATTTATTCTGACATCAGCATCCATTCCAACTTGTTTGTCTACCATGTGTTGTAGCGAAACCTATATGGTGATTGCTCAGTGTAATGTCCTTTTTAGCTTTAATTTCAGCCTGCCAACAAGTAGATGGTGATCTGAGGCAACATCAGGCCCCCTCATAACACATACATCTTAGAGAGATCGCATGACTTTGTTTCCAATACATACATGGTTCAGCGTTTGCATGTCCGGTGAGACCCATGTAACTTTATGTATTCTCTTGTGCTGGAAAATAGTCCCACCAGGGACCAGATCTGTTGTGGCACATAATTCATGACATCTTTCACAAATGTCATTTATCTGGCCTATCCCTTGCTGTCATATAACATCTTCATATTGGGAATAAGAAAAGTATTTTATGCCTATGTCTATATGAAGGTTGTTTAAGATTATCTGTGTGTTGTATTGTTAAGTTAGAATTAATTGCCATATGTATTATTACTTCTTTGCTCTTCTATCCTCTCTCTTTATAAAGCCTCAGGCTTTGTTTCATTTTTTAATTACCTCAGAGATGGGGATTCCATGATAATTTCTAATTTATTATTACTCCTAAGTATTTAGCATCTGTAGTTTGGATTAGTTGTTTTCCATGATGAAATATTTTGAATTTTTTTGTATCTTTTTCTTTGTTACTCTTTACAGTTGACACTTTTCTGGGTGGAATGACATACTCCATATAGTTTCCCATTTTAATCATTCATCCAGGTCTTTTTGTAAGATTTTGCTACTTTTTTCTGATTTAATTGTTCATAAGCAAAAAAATTATATTTTGTTCCTGATGAGATGCTGTAGGCCCTACAGCATCTCATCAGGAACAAAATAAAGGAATTTTTGATATGTTTCAAACATTAGCTGGGATTCTAGGCGAGACTGAGCCTGAACACTCTTTGTCACAGTTGGTGCATGATCACCTGTCTCAGCTTTTCAAAGAGTTTGAGCGCTACTTCCCAACCACAAAAGACCCAAGAAGTGGTAGGGAATGGATTCGTGACCCATTTGTCAACAAACCAGGCGAATCTAGCATGACTGTGCAAGAGGAAGTTGCACTGCTCGAGATTGCAAATGACAGTGGCCTTAAAACTACGTTCGAGAAAACAACTCTTCCAGTCTTCTGGATTAAAGTCGTGGCGGAATATCCTGAGATTGCCACCAAAGCAATTAAATCCCTATTGCCATTTCCGACATCCTATCTGTGTGAAGCGGGGTTTTCTGCAGTGACAGCAACGAAGACAAAACAACGGAATAAAATGGACATAAGCAGCACACTTCGGGTGTCATTGTCTCCCATTACACCCAGATGGAACCGTCTCGTTGCAGAGAAACAAGCTCAGGGTTCTCATTGATTTAACATTCTAGTAAATTAAAATATTAAATAATGTTTAATTCACTTTTTGTGTAACTGTATTTTATTTTGAATGCATGTTTAAGTACAATTAAATTAAAACTATAAAATCAAAACAATCTTAAATACCTGTATAAACAATCAACGCAGCTGCAACACATCCCCCACCGACCCATACCCCCCCAGGTTAGTGGTCCGCGGCGTTAAAAAGGTTGGGGACCACTGCTGTAGGGTATATCATTTATATAAATTAAAAAGTGTAGGGGACCTAACAAAGCTTCTTGTGGAACTCCTGAGTTAACAGTTGGAGCTGGTTTAGATCCATTAATCATTAATTAATACAAAAATCTCTGTACCTTTTCTAAAGAAGTGAGTTACATTAACTAATTTCAAATCTTGGGACACTTAAACCGGGTTTAGAGAGGCTTACAAAATTTACTACAAGAATAGGGGACAGTTCATTGTTAAGCTCCATTAATAACCTTGCAGGCTATTCATCTGGACCAGTAGCTTTGTTTATTTTAAAGTTTTTAAAAATATGTATTTATACCCATCTCAAGACAGTTTGTGTTACCCTTTTCTTCTATTTCTATTGTATTTAATTTTATTAAGACTTCCATATCACTTGAGGCTAAAAATGATGATGTAAAATATGTGTTGAGGATGTTAGCTTTGGTCTCATTATCATTATGGGTTTTATTATTTGGGCCTTTTTCTGTGGGTTCCATTTTTTAAAGATTTAATAAAGACCACAATCTTTTATTGTTATCTTTAGAAATTACATTGTTTATGTACTCATTTTGGAGGTTTTGACTAAGTTTTTGTGTCAAGTGTTTAATTTTTCTTTCGTGTATCATTTTTAAATTGGTGGCCTTATAATTTTTTTTAATAAACCTTCATTTTGTTTGCAAAAGTTTCTTTAATGTAGTATAGAACCAGAATTTGTTTATTTTATCTGCTGTTAGTTTTGTTACAACATTTTCAGCAATTTTTGTTTTGTATTTTATTTTGTATTTTTGTATTTATATACATTGTATTTCCAAATTTCTTTAAATGGGCTAAATTTGTGTTGTATTTGCTGATGAAATTTTCTTGGAAATAAACCGCTGTTGCACTGTTTGGTGTCATTTTATTAATTTAATAATTGTATTGCATTTATTCCAGAGATAAATTTATCTTCTAAGTTTGTTTTACATATTTTAGCCTTTTTGGTTTTGTCTTGGTTACCCTAAAAATATCAAGGTCAGACAGTCCAGGTATTATTTCACAATCTATCACTAGTACTGGTCTGTTTGTTAAGAATAAATCTAGTAAGTATATTTTTCCTTAGCCTATTTTTCCATGTGTAAGGAATTAAACAAAACTCCAGCCATGATGAATCTCTATTTAATAACTTCTGGTCTCTATTCAAAAACAACAACTCATACAATAATCATTTCATACAATCTAGCATCAAGAGTTATTTACCTTATTACATTCCTCCTTTTCTCGGATATGAAATCATATCAATTGATGATTTAAATATAAGTTTAACATAGAATGAACTTAAAGAACTCTTGATTAATATTATTACCTTGCAGTGAGGAGAATTTAAAATTAAGCAAAGATGTGACAATTTAGATACAAAATAAGATACATTATCCAAATATCATTTATAAAAATTAAACTTAATGTATTTAGGACTTGGTGTCTATTCTTGATAAAATGTCCAATTGTTATTTCTGATAATATTAAGTTTAATTAATGCTTAAAATTAAAAATCTTTAAAATTTGTGTGGTGTTCTTGATAAAGTAACCAACTGTTTCTTTAGGGATTAATTGAAGACTATTGTAGCTTGATTTATTCACTTAAATGATATTTAAATATTACTGACTTTAAAAATGAACTGATTTATGTCTTCATACTTATCTTCCTTACAGACAAATATTTTTTTCTTCTTCTGATTTAACATTAATTATTAATGATTATGTATAACACTTTTCGATGAAACGATTTATCTTGAATGGCATTATCATACCATTACACAAACGTTGAAGATCAATTAGATCTAAAAAAATAAAGACGACTATACATTAACGAGCTTTAGTCTTGTTCAAACGTTGGGGCATTCTTGGTTGTTATCTTTGTGATGCCCATCGAGAAACGAACGGTTAAAACGATGAACGTGCTCGATTTTTCTTTTCACTAAAAGAGTAGTGATTAATTAGCTCATGTGGTAGTCTCTATACCGATCTGGCATCTTTCGAGTTCTTCTGGGACGCTGCAATTGATGGTTAGGTAAATCGACGTCAGCTGCGGGGACAGGCTCGACTGTAGTCTCATCTGGGATGTCGACTGATGGTTCAGTAGAAAGTTCTTCTTCTTCGATTAGGTCAGCTGATATAGGCGCTCGTGGTGACTGTTTGAAGAAGCTGCTGTTTCTCGTGATGATTTTGTCATTTCTTTGAGCAGTAACCATAGTACCTTTCTTGTGTGTGACAGTATAAGGTATTGGTTCATAAGGAGTTAATGGTCGAATAGATCTTGTGTCTTTGACTAGCACATTATCTCCGGTTTGAATATTTGAAGGTTTTATGTACTGTTTTTTGTCAGCATAGTGCTTCATGGTAGCTTTTGCTCTGGCATCATTTTGCCTAATGACTTGATATGTAGCAACTTGACATGCTCGGCAGTTTTTAACCTTTTTCTCAACTGCGGCATTCATGCCTTGAAACCAAACTTTCTCACGTAGCAAAGCTAGAGTCTTTGTTTGCCCTTGGTGTCCACTGTGTGCTAAATCAACAGCTTGTTTCTGTATTGATGTCGGTAGGACAATTTGTTTGGACTTGAGAATAATTCCATCTTGAGTAACTGTCAATTCTTGTGTACATTGCTTGAGTGTATCAAATGTTCTTATTTCTTCAACTGGGACAGATGTGGTATGTCTGTACCATTGTCCTGTTTCAAGTGATTTAATGACGGCTTGCAAAGTAGGATCTTTAGCAGTCTCATCAGAAACTTGTTGTAATGTCATAGCCTTTGGTATAGCATTGTCAGTTAAATACTGGATATATTCTTCAGCAATTTTCTCTTCTCTTGTACTTGGCGCATGATGAGCGGGATGTCTACTCATATAATCAGCAGGATTGTCTTTACCAATTTGGTACTTGATTTTCATGTTGTAAGCTTGGCATCTCATCACCCATCTCTCAATTCTTGCTGGAAGTTGGGTCTTAGGATTTCCAAAAAGTGTAACTAATGGCTTGTGATCAGTGTAGATGGTGAATAATGGAGAGCCATATAGATAAATATGAAAATGTTCACATGACCAAGTAACTGCAAGTGCTTCTCTCTCAGTCTGAGAGTATCTTTGTTCAGTTGTTGTGAGAGCTCTACTAGCGTACTGAAATGTTTGGGGATGCTGATTTTGAGTGCTCTGTGTTAAGATAGCGGAGATCCCAACTGGACTTGCATCTACATATATTTGAGTCTCTTTTGATGGATCAAAGTAGGCTAGATTTGCAGAGGTTTTAAGTTTTTCTTTCAATGTTTGAAGTATCTTGTCATGTTTTCTTGTCCACTTGAAAACACTATTCTTCTGCGTTAGATGTCTCAGATCATGAGTTAATGTAGCATAATCAGGAACGAATCGTGATCCACAGAAGTTCATCATGCCTATGAGACTTCTCACTTCACTGATTGTCTTTGGCGGTTGTATATTTATAATGTCTTGAAGTTTGTTGGGACATGGATTCATGCCTTCTGCAGTGAAGATATGACCAAGAAATTCTATTGAATCCTGTCTAAACTTGCACTTATTTGCATTTAGGGTCAAGTTCTTCTCTCGCAGTCTCTGAAATACATTTTTAAGATTACTGTCATGATCTGCTTTGTTTCGTCCATATACCAGGATGTCATCACTAAAGTTGATAACTCCATTTAGACCATTTAAAGCTTGTCGGATGGATTCTTGAAAAATCTCAGCAGCACTGTTTACTCCAAAACTTAGTCTTTTGAATCTGTACAAACCTTTGTGTGTAGCAAAAGTTGTAATGTATCTAGATTCTTCATCCAGTTCGATTTGGTTGTAGCCTTGATTTAAATCTAGTTTGCTGAAAATTTTTGATCCAGAAAGCGTTGTTGAGAGTTCGTCTAAAGTTGACATGTTGTGACGTTCTCGTTTGATAGCTGTATTAGGTGCTCTCATGTCAACACATACACGGATCTGGTCTGGACTTTTAGGTTTAGGAACAATGACAATTGGTGATACCCATGGTGTTGCTCCTGTAGCTTTTTCAATAACACCCATGCTTTCTTCTTTCTTGAGATAATTTTCTAACTGTTTTCGCATATGAAATGGTATTCTTCTGTTGCGTTGCGCAACTGGTAGGACTGTCTCATCAATATGAAGTTTTACTGAATGATCTTTCAGCTTGCCTAGTCCTGTAAATATGTCTGGGAACTGTGCAGAAATTTCACAGTTGTTCACTGCAGTCACTTTCTGAAGAAGTTGAAGCTCAAGACAAGTTTTCCAACCAATGATTGGTATTTCTTTTGTTTTCACGACAAGGAAATCAGCAGATATGTCAATGTTCTTGTGTGATATTGATGCATTGAATTTCCCTGTAACATCTAGTGGTTGACTTGATGAAAATGGAAATATCTTGGTTTTGCTACTATTCAGATGAGGTTTGGGAGTTAGCTTTTTAAATACTTGTTCTGGCAGAATGTTGATGCTTGCTCCAGAATCAGCTAATACTTGTATCATGCTCCCATTGATGGTAACATCAAATAAAGGTAGACATGTGCGTTGGGTGGTGGACATGAACACGTAGTTTTCTTCTAAAGTGTCATTCACGTTTCTAACATGCTTTTTGAAACGTTGTTTCTGGTGTGGGGTGCGTTTCGGTTGAAATGCTGGTCTGGCTGCACTGTTGCAAACTATTGCAAAGTGGTTGTTCTTGCCACATGCTCTGCATTGTTTATTGAAAGCTGGACAATACTTCTGACCACCTTCATGAGGCCATGCTCTTCCAAAATTCTTACATTTAGAGGTAGGAACTCTGTTTTGTTTTGGCGTAGATCTATAATTGTATTGTTTGGGTTGATTGTTATTAGTGGAACTAGGAGTAGATCTAATTTTATGAAGAGATGAATTATTTCCTTCTATCTGTTTTGCATGTTTTTGCGTAATTTCACAGGTTCTGGCAAACTGTAACAAGTCTGTCAGCAAAATGTTAGGATTGTTTAATCCTTTTTCCCGTACCTTGGATGATTTACAACCAGCTATTAGTTGTGACTTTATCTCTTCGTCAGGACTATGGAACTCACACGATGGTGCTAGCTGCTTTAGCTCAGTGTAAAATGTTTCTATTTCATCAGTTTGTTGGTGGAGCTGTCTAAAAGCATATCTTTGAATCTCTTTGTTTACTCTTGGATTAAAGTAACTATTCAATGATTGAATGAGCTTATCAAACACTGATTCATCCGGTGTTGGAGTTGTTTCCGAGTCCGGTAGTGATTCAACTATATCATTAAGATCATTACCTGCATAAGTTAGTAGGAGAGCTTTTTTTCTGCTTTCATCGGTGACATGGTATGCCACAAACAAGTTATTTGTTAGCCTCGACACCCACTTGTGCCATCGAGTAGCCACACCTTCTGACTTCGTATCGAATTCAGGGTAGGCTGGTAGCTGTGCGAAAGCCATGTTGTAAATTTTGTCTCCTCGTTAGATTTAGATTTAAATCTTGATTTAAGTAATCGAATTAATTAAAATCCGTTTTCAATACTTATCAATCCTTTTAGATCATATATCTTCTTATCCAAAGATATTTGGATTATATTTGACGAAGATGTTCGTGGATTCTGATTAGAAATTTACCTCGTCGCCAATGTAATGATTTCAAACAAACTCCGACCATGATGATTCGTATTATTTTATTTAACTTCCCGTCTGTATACAAGAACAACAACTCATACCATAATCATTTCGTACAATAAGGCAATAAGAGTTATATACCTTATTACACGTGGTTTTTAAAAATCTTTGTTTAACTCTATTTATTAGTACGACTACAACTTCTAACACTACATCTAAGTCCACACGACTGACTATTTTAGTACTACTACAACTTCTAACTCGACATCTAAGTCCACACGACTTACTATCCTAGTCCAAGACGACTACTATTTACGTGTCTCTAATACCAACAACACTCTAGCTACCTCGTTGCCTGACCACAGCTGCCCTGTAACGCTATAGTAAAACTCCCTCTGAGATGTCTATGCTCTCTAATGTTTTTTATTGTGTGTCTCCCCAGACCACACTATATAAAGGTCGTCTCCCCACACCACACTATATATAGGTCGTCTCCCCACACCACACTATATATATAGGTCGTCTCCCCACACCACACTATATATAGGTCGTCTCCCCACACCACACTATATATAGGTCGTCTCCCCACACCACACTATATATAGGTCGTCTCCCCACACCACACTATATATAGGTCGTCTCCCCACACCACACTATATATAGGTTGTCTCCCCACACCACACTACATGTAGGTCGTCTCCCCACACCACACTATATATAGGTCGTCTCCCCACACCACACTATATATAGGTCGTCTCACCACATCACACTATATATAGGTCATCTCCCCACACCACACTATATATAGGTCGTCTCCCCACATCACACTATATATAGGTCGTCTCTCCACACCACGATATTTATAGATCTTCTCTCCACACTATATATAGGTCGTCTGTCCACACCACACTATATATAGGTCGTCTCCCCACACCACACTATATATAGGTCGTCTGTCCTCATAAACTATCATTGATCGACTAAAACTTTTAACTAATTATCTGCACAGGTGAACTGTCTTCATGTCACTGCATGACGAGAGTTAACATAAAATGTCATTACATTTGTGACCTGTAATTCTCATACCTTGACACCAACATTTGTGACCAGTGATTCTTATACCTTGACACCAAAATTTGTGACCAGTGATTCTCATACATTGACACCAAAATTTGTGACCAGAGATTCTCATACCTTGAAACCAACATTTGTTACCAGTGATTCTCATACCTTGAAACCAACATTTGTTACCAGTGATTCTCTTAACTTGACACCAACAGTTGTGACCAGTGATTCTCATACCTTGACACCAACATTTGTGACCAGTGATTCTCATACATTGACACTAACATTTGTGGCCAGTGATTCTCATACCTTGACACCAACATTTGTTACCAGTGATTCTCATACCTTGACACCAACATTTGTGACCAGTGATTCTCATACCTTGACACCAACTTTGTGAATGGATTGAAATGTATTAAATAATCTATTTTAGATTTGAACAATAATCACTTTCTTTTTTGTGTGAAAAATTTAATGGTTTAAAAAAAAACTCATGTAAAAAGTTACAAACAATTTTGTATTATTTGTAACTTATTTACTTTAAAAGTGACCGGAGGGAAATAAATTGAAGTAGAGTTCACAAGTTTCATTGAGCCACCACTAACAAGCAGGAGAATAAGAGGCTAGCACAATGCCCCGAGGGCCTTGCCAGTACCTAGGTTATAACCCGTGACTCTCTCTAGCCTCAGTTCGGAATTCCAGGCGAGACCACTGTGCCCTTTTTTGAACTAAGAAAAAATGTTAATTAATTTTCTTGCATTTTTTCAGTCAAGACGACAAAAGAAGAGACAAGTCCATTATTATTTATGGTTAAAAAACAAACAAAGATATTGGTTTTAAAAAGCCGATGAAGTTTTGTGGAATTTATACACAGAAATGTATGACGCCAAGCAATGAAAGTAAGAAACTTGAAGCTATTATTTATACATAGAAATGTATGACGCCAAGCAGTGAAAGTCAGAAACTTGAAGCTATTATTTATACATAGAAATGTATGACGCCAAGCAGTGTAAAGTCAGAAACTTGAAGCTATTATTTATACATAGAAATGCATGACGCCAAGCAGTGAAAGTCAGAAACTTGAAGCTATTAGGCCGACGTCCATCATCTCTACCAGGACCACCACCGTCATTGGAGCATGGAATGTACGCACGATGTATGAGACTGGTAAAACAACACAAATAGCCACTGAGATGAGGAACAATAAAGTATAAACTAGGAATCGGATAAAAGAGATGGACTGGATGTGGACAGAAAAATCACAGGAGAGATGCTGTTATTTTTTAAGGACGTATGCAATACAATGACATCCTTTTGTGTTTAAACTTGCATTTTATAAAAGATTTGAATTTTGTTATCGTGTTGGTTTTTATGGTTTATATAGATAAGCCATGCAAGACGGGAAGAACGAGAAATTGTATACGTTTTTTTCCTTGCATATGAAACAAGGAAAGTAATTTTCATCCTATGTCTATCAAAGTGTTATATTAAAATGTGTATGTGTTGTATTTTCCAATTTGAATTTAATGGCTCATGTATTATTACTACTTTCCACTGTGTTTTCTATCCTCCTGTTTTTAAGTTAGTGATAACATTATGGTGTTACGTTTTTTGTACGTTTTATAAAGATATTTTTATAACGTATGACGTTGTTAACGTTTATAGATTTTTTGAGATAAATGTAAATGTATTATACGATCGCCTACATATCTTAGACTTACAATTGAGTTTTTCAACTGGAGTTTTGCATTTTTGTGATACTAGTCAAATGTAAGCAAGATAACTGTTACAGCTAATGTTAAAACTAGATAACTGTTACAGCTAATGTTAAAACTAGATAACTGTTACAGCTAATGTTAAAACTAGATAACTGTTACTAGGTACCACAAACTGAAATTTCAAAGTGGTCCCACAGCTTTTCTAGATAATGTATTTTAAAGTACTAGTAATTCTAAGACCGAGGACACCAAGTTTGTTCATATATCTTCATAAATGAGAAAGTTATGGACATTTGAAGTTCAGGTTTTTTGGGGGTTTTTTTCTTCCCTAAAAAGTGCTGTTTTTGAAAGACAATATCTGTAAAATTATTTTACTTATACCCACTTACTCACTCTCATTTCAACCAAAAGTATATGGAGAACAAACTCAATTTTTTTCAGGGGTGCAAAATAATTTAATCCTAAACATTTATTGACCTGAAAATGGATTTGCATCATTTTTGGAGAAAAATAAAAAAGGGGGTAAAAATCCTAAAATTAACAACTTTTAAAAAAACATAAAAAATAAGCCAATGAATCAGGATGCAAGATAATTATATCAAAATGAAGGGTAACTAAAGATCTATAAGCAGAAATAAAGTGTTTACCCACAAGTTCAATAATCAAAATAAATGTACGGTTAGAAAAATGCAAGGGTTCTCAAAAAGTTAAAATTAAGTCATTTTCAAAAATTTGTAAAAAAAATAACACATAACCCTAAAGTTGTAAAAATTGCATTAAAATAAAGACTAACCATTGCTTATAACTATTCAAAGATCAAATTAACCCATTCTATATACATTTAAAATACAAGTGAGTTTGGATATGCGCAATGGTTCATATGAACTTAAGTGCAGAAAAGTAGTATTATATCAAAATTAAATAATTACAAATGTTTTTTTCTAATCCCAATATTTAAAAAAATGTTATTAATTAATAGTATACAGGATATATGAGCTTAATAGTCAGCTTATTAATAAAATATTTAACTTAACATACCTTTAGACACAGTCATTTTATAAGCAAAGCTATTTATAAGTCTCCGCAAAAGATCAACATAAAACTCAATAATAAACTTATTTGGTACCTGTCTTCAAGCACCAGTCTCACATGTACTTTAGGTGGAGAGCCCAGATTTTCTGTTATTTCCAAATGATAAGGTAGGACTTATTAAATCAAAATCCAATTCTTTATCCTAGAAATATATATGTGATATACATGTATTAATCCAAGAAATGTACATAGTCCACTGATGAAATTAAATTCAAACTGTCAAAAACCTTCTCAACTTGATTCCGAATTGTAAAGCTGCCCCCTTGTTTCATCAGTGAGAACCAGATTTCAAGCTGAAAATGACAATTTATCAGAGTTTAATTTTAAATTTTAAAAATTACTAGGACTAAAAATCAAAATATATTAGAAGAAACATATTAATTATAATAAAGTCATTAAAATAATTAATAACAACAGTATATGTATTAGTTTTAAAGATACCTGATCCCATGACTTGTTATTTTCTGAGTAGTAGTTTGTTGGTAATAACAAGAGTGGGCAGTGATGGTCTTCTATCCTTTCCACTGGCCAGAAAAGTCCTCTCAAACTCAAGTGCACCATATTGTTAACCATCATTCATCATCTAAAAAAATTGAACACATATTTCCCAGTACATAAATTATATAGATCTATTACTATTATAGAAATTATTTTAACTTTGCCCTGAAATTCTTATATTTCTTCATAAGTGATTTATAATTGTAACAAAAACACCCCTAACGTATTAACTTATTGACTTTTTCTTAATCATTGTTTACATTGGCAACCGAAGTTATGATCACGTGACCCTCAATATAAATCACAATTTTGGATTAATAATATCATTTTATTACTATGAAATATATTAATTATTAATTATAAAACGAATAGGTAAATTCGGATTTACGTGGCCAAGATGGCGGCTAGTCATTTCCGGGCGGCCACCGTTGTTGCTAAGGCACGTGACCCCCGGAAAGTAGTGCATAGCATTAGAATTTAGGGGGTGGGGGGACCGGGGAATCTCAAATTACCGGGGTTTTAGAAACGCGCCGAATTTGGAAAACAGCGAAAAATACGACTTTTAAAAATGGAGGGGAGGTGGGGGGAATTCTTTAAAATGAGGCTATTTTAAGATCCTGCCGAGTTTAAAAAAAAGGAAAAAATGCAAAAAATGAAGAAAAATATGGTACTCACCGTTCATGCATCAGAATCACGAAAATGGGGAGGATACAACTTTTTTATAACTTTTAAGAATTCGGTCATTTGGTCTTTACTGCCACACGAGGTTCGCCAAATATATTCGAATAAATATGAATCGAACTGCCCCTCCCCAGAACAGGTTCTCGTGGGCAGTTCCCGTTTAACCGCGCTCCAGGTGCCCTCTATAGTGTTGGTGTGCGCGCCAGTCTCAGAGTTTTTGAACTCGAGGCTATGGTTCACCGTTAGGTGGTGAAATCCTTCGTCCTCTAAACAGTCGTAAGACTTCCAGCAATCAGAAATGATTGTGGTCCCCGGCTGCACGAATTCTTTAATTATTGCCAGGAGGACGTCTTTACCTCGGTTCTCTACAACCCTGAAAAAGGTTTTTTTGGATCCTCTTTCGATCCCCCCAAACACCCATCTACCGTCCACGCGTTTTCCTCTGTTATATTTTCGCTTTCCGAATTTGGACTCGTCTATTTCAACGATCGTACCCACTCCGCCTATCCTTTCACTCACCATAACACACGCTTCCACACAGACCTCGCGACAAAAGCTAGCCCAGTCCGTCACTGTGTTTCGATCCACCTGCGATTCAGTCGAATTATTTTTGAAAGTCAATTTCCTAACCCAATAGTGTGTCAATAAAAGAATCTGTAAAAAAGATAAACGGCTACCACTAAACGCGAACCCACCCCGTACACTACGCTTTATAGCGGCATGGCTTTTGTCACGACATCTCCAAATGAAACCATCACCACGCTCACCTGATTCACACAATTTCATGTCCTTCTTACATGCAGGGCACTCGTACCGATCAGAAATCAATCCATACGTCATAAGCCAATCAAGCATACACCTTTTGCCCTGACTCGCTAGACGATCCCAAAAACAGGCGGTAAATTTACTTTCCATTTTGAAGCAAAATACCCTCAAGTTAAGAACACTTAAGAACACTTAACGCGATGTGAACACCTGAAGCAATTCAAGCGAAAGGAATTTGCGGGATTGTCCCCGGGCTATTGTCCCCGGGCTGGAACACTTCGGTTACATACGCGTCACAGCATATAGTGCCGCATTTAGCGAGTTGAAAAACGGTAAATTTTGGAAGGGGAGGGGTGAGCCCCTCCCCTTCACCCCTCCCCCATTTATATTTATTAATTTACAATTAATCTAATTAGGGGAGGGCCTGCCCTCCCCTAAAACCCCACCCCTTACGCCCCTCCCCCGCCCCCATGACAAGACACGCGGATGAACACATTCTCATCCTTTCCATTGTTAAATACTACGTCTGCTCGCCTAAGGGGAGATAACCGGAAATAATAAAACAAACATCATTTTTCAAGGGAAGCAACTCGCGGCTAGCAACAGGTAGCGTCGAAGTGACGTCACTTCGCCCGGAAATGACTCGCCGCCATCTTGGCCACGTAAATAGGATCCAGCCAACGAATATATTTCAGGGTAAATACATCAATTTTATATCAAAAGTCAGAATAAAAATAGATTTCACTTCAAAGTAGGAGTGGTGGTTTACGTTAGTTACGAACCTAAAAAGTTAACGTTACTGTACAATGAATCGTAAAACTAACTAGCTAAAACTACTCATTTGCCAATAAATAAATAATTAAAAGATATTTCAAATGATGGATATGTTTTATTTTAATAATATTACTTACCAAATAAGCCCTCGAGATCGACAAATGTCAATTTGCATGTCCCTGCTGGAGCGCTAGCATTATAGACTCGGCCATTTCCGCGCACCGGCGAAACGTTCTTCGAAACGAAAATATAGGTTTATTTATTTCGTTTTGCCGACGTTGGCTATAAAATTAAATGAATTTTTTTTCCGTATAGCAATTGGAAAATGGACAATCCTTTCAAAAATATTAACAAACCAGTCCAATTATGTCAAAAACGTATAATTATATGAATTTAGATAACTGTTACAGCTAATGTTAAAACTAGATAACTGTTACAGCTAATGTTAAAACTAGATAACTGTTACAGCTAATGTTAAAACTAGATAACTGTTACAGCTAATGTTAAAACTAGATAACTGTTACAGCTAATGTTAAAACTAGAGAACTGTTACAGCTAATGTTAAAACTAGATAACTGTTACAGCTAATGTTAAAACTAGATAACTGTTACAGCTAATGTTAAAACTAGATAACTGTTACAGCTAATGATAAAAATAAATAACTGTTACAGCTAATGATAAAACTAGATAACTGTTACAGCTAATGTTAAAACTAGAGGCACCAATTTTTTATTTGAGAATTGCAAGCACCACTAATTTTACATTTGAAATAATTTGTTTTTTTATCGTTTCGATATTTCTAGCTCATAGCATTGATAAATGTTTATAAAGTCGTCTTTTGGTTGCATTAGTAAAATGTTAACACGTTTTTACAAGTTCATCAGATCAGTGTAGTGATAGACTTTATTAAATAACACTTTTTGTACAGACTTATGTCTGATGTGACAGATGTACATGTAAACTTTGATGTATTTTATTTTGACTTCGTCGCTTTTTTTCATTAAACACATCTAACGTTTTTATTTAAATAATAAAGTGGGGTATCCATTAGCCTCAATGTTAAACCACAAACAGTGTCAGACAATTCTTAGATTTACTCACATAATGCAATCTTACTAACCACTAGGATTAAGACGTATGTTTTTCTATAACCGCACTAACACATCACATTTATAAGTTCCTCCATATGATGACACATTCACCGATGATATAAGAACATTGATTTGTTTAAATATCCCACACTGAAGCAATCACAGTACATGTTTGTCAACACTGATGTACCGAACAAACTGGGTCAACCACGAATTTATATATCATACGCATGTTACCACAAACCACAATAATGTACACCCCAAATACACATATGACCACAATACTCACATGTTACCACACACAACAATAAAGGAAGCGCCAGACCCACATATGACACGCCACCTACATATCTTCATTTCAAGAAACATGTCTGTTTATGTAAATACATTTATAATAAATTTATTAATAAACATAAACACACAACAATAATAATATAAAACAGTTAAAAATTTCATTTTTACATGTCTATTATGTCTTACAAAATTAGACACACTAAAATGGTAATCAATAAAACAAACTGTTAAAAATACTAACGTATTTATTGAATTAAATATTAAATTTAACTGACTATACAACAATGTCCAAATGTAAAAGAAAGGAAAGTATTAAAATATAACAATTAATTCTTATACTATTACAAGATGTTACATGTTTGTTGGTGGTGTGGGTGCCGATATGGAAGGTGAGAGTGTACATGAGGCGTGTTGTTGGTGGTGTGGGTGCCGATATGGAAGGTGAGAGTGTACATGAGGCGTGTTGTTGGTGGTGTGGGTGTTGATATGGAAGGTGAGAGTGTACATGAGGCGTGTTGTTGGTGGTGTGGGTGCCGATATGGAAAGGGAGAGTGTACATGAGGCATGTTGTTGGTGGTGTGGGTGCCGATATGGAAGGTGAGAGTGTACATGAGGCATGTTGTTGGTGGTGTGGGTGCCGATATGGAAGGTGAGAGTGTACACGAGGCGTGTTGTTGGTGGTGTGTGTGCCGATATGGAAGGTTAGAGTGTACATGAGGCGTATTGTTGGTGGTGTGGGTGCCGATATGGAAGGTGAGAGTGTACATGAGGCGTGTTGTTGGTGGTGTGGGTGCCGATATGGAAGGTGAGAGTGTACATGAGGCGTGTTGATAATTTGATGTATTAGAATCCAATACAACTCTCAAAACATGATTAAGTTTATTTAGAGAACAAAATATATTGTGATATTATTACATTAGATGGCATTGTTGGAGATAGGGGTGCCAAAATTAAGATGGGGAGCACATGGGGCGTTAAAGTGGCTGTTATCAATGACAAGAACGCACATGTGGCGTGATAGACTGGGGGCGCACATCGGGCGTGATAGACTGGGGTGCACATGGGGCGTGATAGACTGGGGTTGCACATGGGGCTTGATAGACTGGGGGCGCATATGGGGCGTGATAGACTGGGGGTGCACATGGGGCTTGATAGACTGGGGGCGCATATGGGGCGTGATGGACTGGGGGTGCACATGGGGCGTGATAGACTGGGGGCGCACATCGGGCGTGATAGACTGGGGGTGCACATGGGGCGTGATAGACTGGGGGCGCACATCGGGCGTGATAGACTGGGGGCGCACATGGGGCGTGATAGACTGGGGGCGCACATCGGGCGTGATAGACTGGGAGCGCACATGGGGCTTGATAGGCTGGTACTGGGGTCGCACATGGGGCGTGATAGACTGGGGGCGCACATGGGGTGTGATAGACTGGGGCACACATGTGGCGTGATAGACTGGGAGCGCACATGGGGCTTGATAGACTGGGGGTGCACATGGGGCGTGATAGACTGGGGGGTACATGGGGCGTGATAGACTGGGGGGGTACTTGGGGCGTGATAGACTGTTTTGTATTTTATATTCATTAACATTTGGTGCAAGTTATTTAAAAAAATGAATTTTTAAACAAAATATTTATTTGATATTAACAGGTTATAAGTACTTGAAATAGGTAAATTAAGGGTAAGAGATCCGACACTGATGGTAGGGGTGCCGACTTTGTTGTTGAGGGTGCTGACAATTTATAGTTAGGTGGATGCATTAAATGGGGTAACGGTCATGCTTTATTAAAATAGTGTCCATTTGATACCAGTTTGTATCAAGTCAAAATGTAAACAATAAAAAACATTTTCTAATAATAATTTAAAAATTCCTGGGAATGTAGGAGGTAGGGTGCTGACACTAGTTGTTAGGGCGCTAATGGGGCGTGGTGTTGTGGTGTACATGGGGCGCGGTGTTGTTGTGTACATGGGGCGCGGTGTTGTGGTGTACATGGGGCGCGGTGTTGTGGTGTACATGGGGCGCGGTGTTGTGGTGTACATGGGGCGTGGTGTTGTGGTGTACATGGGGCGCGGTGTTGTGGTGTACATGGGGCGCGGTGTTGTGGTGTACATGGGGCGTGGTGTTGTGGTGTACATGGGGCGTTGTGTTGTGGTGTACATGAGGCGTGGTGTTGTGATGTACATGGGGCGTGGTGTTGTGGTGTACATGGGGCGTGGTATTGTGGTGTACATGGGGCGTGGTGTTGTGGTGTACATGGGGCGTGGTGTTGTGGTGTACATGGAGCGTGGTAGAGGGTGTTGTCTATTACAACAATCAAAAGTATATAAAATATTATAACATTGTTTACATTATAGAGCATCGCACCCAGTCCCGACCAGTACCACTATAATTACTTCCCTCAGAGTTGACCCCACTGTGGACATGGCCATACGACCAACCAGCACCATACCCCAATGGGTGGACATAAGCCCCACTACTACCTGGACATGTACATGTTGTGTACGTGTACTTGGACGTAACATCAGTCACCTCGAACCTGTCTACCCAGTGTCCTACAGAGATCTGTTTAGGACATCCATGTGGATGTGATACTATAAATGTCAATTTGTCTCCACGTCTCTTGTATTTGTTGTTTACTTTCTGACATAGATCAAACCAGTGGCCCGACATCTTTTTCAGTTTGTTCAGTAAATCTACGTCACATGTCACACATTTCAACACACACACGTCTTCCTCAATGTTTGCCTCATCCACCGTCCAGCCATCAAGAGTGACCAGTGGACTATCTTGTCTATCATAGAACAATCTACACGTGGTGTGTCTCGCCTCAAGGTCATCAAACACCACGTGTCTGGCCGTGTACATCCCTACCTCCCCCCACACTGTGCTGGGTGTGTCCGAGTGTTGACACTTGTGACATGGACAAGTTCCCATGTTGTTTGCAATGCCTACATACCTCACCCTCCCAGTCCCTACTCTCATGACGTCACTTCCTCTCATGTTATAAAATGCATATGGTTGTTTGGTGTTTGGGCCAAAACTCTGGTCTCTCTGTACTGGTCATTTTAACAGCTACCCTGACAGTGAGGTCAGCTACAGCTTTGATGTACTCAACTAGGAGGTTGTCATGGTTACCTTCAGGCAGGTGATTGATGTTAAAATCGTTGACAGGTATAAACTGTTTGTGACCTGGATTCTTCTTACAGCCAACAAGATGTTTGTGTAGATCTGCTTCTCCTCCTTCTGACACCTGGGTTTCATGTGTACCTGACAAGGTCATCAAAGAAAGTACATTTTAGTCCATGTGTTACACCTGTCTCTCTTCTATTATCTCTATTGAAATAGATTTCATTTAGTCTATTATTTCATTTCAATAGATTCAAAGATTAATTTCTATTATGAATTATGAGACATTTTTGTTTAAATCATAGAAAGTGTCAAAAAAGTAAAATGTTAAAAAATTATATCAACATCCAATAAACGTGGATATAGAATGTTGGATACAACAATGATAGCCGTTGAAATTAAACTGTTGTATTGTTATATATCAACATCCAATAAACGTGGATATAGAATGTTGGATACAACAATGATAGCCGTTGAAATTAAACTGTTGTATTGTTATATATCAACATCCAATAAACGTGGATATAGAATGTTGGATACAACAATGATAACCGTTGAAATTAAACTGTTGTATTGTTATATAACAACATCCAATAAACGTGGATATAGAATGTTGGATACAACAATGATAGCCGTTGACATTAAACTGTTGTATTGTTATATATCAACATCCAATAAACGTGGATATAGAATGTTGTATACAACAATGATGGCCGTTGAAATTAAACTGTTGAATTTTTATATATCAACATCCAATAAACGTGGATATAGAATGTTGGATACAACAATGATAGCCATTGAAATTAAACTGTTGTATTTTTATATATCAACATCCATTAAACGTGGATATAGAATGTTGGATACAACATTGATAGCCGTTGAAATTAAACTGTTGTATTGTTATATATCAACAAATATATAAAAGGAGATTTACCACATAAAATATCTGAAACATCCTTCTTCTTGCATTTGACATTTGGCTCAGCAACCTGACTGTCATTTGTGTCATCTTCCAGGCTGTTCTCTGTGTCATCTTCTTGACTGTCATCTGTGTCATCTTCTTGACTGTCATCTGGTTTATTTTTAACTTGGCATTGTTCTTTAAGATGATCTAATTATGATATAAATCAAATATGTTATCTTTTGAAACTTTCTCTTTCACTCTCTCTTTCGATGCTTTATCTCTCTCACTCTCAATGTCTCCCTCTCTAACTTTTTCTCTCTTCCTCCTTCTCTCTCAAACTCTGTCACTCACTAACGTTTTCTCCCTTCCTCCTTCTCTCTCGCTCTCTCTCTCAAACTCTGTCACTCACTAACGTTTTCTCTCTTCCTCCTTCTCTCTCGCTCTCTCTCAATCTCTGTCGCTCTCTAACTTTTTCTCTCTTCGACGCGCGCTCTCTCTCTCTCTGACACTTCATTTACCTTTATCTTTCTATCTCTGATACACGCTCTCTATTCCTCCTTTCTCCCTTTCTCTCTTCTATGAAAATTGTAACGAAATTCTATAAGAAATTTATATTAAAAAGAAATACATTTAAAGTTATGTGTAGCAACATTTTACCATTGTTTTGTAACTCATTGAAATTTTCTGTTACCAGACATGATTTAGTGTAAGCATTCTGAAAATAAAAAAAGAATTAAACAATTATAAAAAATTGCAAAAAAAAATTAATTAATTACTTTTTAAAAAAGTATATACATATTTTATGTTCGATTAAAAAAATACATTTTATTTGATAGACCCTTGTTCATATTTGTCCCATTTATCGACAATGTGAGTACATAAGCGCACGAGAAAAGGGCTGTGTTATTAAATTTCGCTAGTTTTAGCTGACTAACTGTAGCAGAAACTGTTCAGACAGATGTCAACTTTTAATAATTTTTACAAATTACGCTAATCAATTATTTAAAAGAAATAAAAACTGTATGTACACATTGTTAGACATCTGCTCAGTTAAAATTAAATAAAAACGGTAAGTACGGTCAAAAGAGTTTCAAGTTATGTCAGCTAGTGAATATCTTCCTTGGAATGATCAAAAGATTCGTCTGTCGTCTGCAATAATTATTTAATAGATGGGCCATATCAATACTTACATACTACAACTACGAATTATGAGTACTTAAAATTCAACCTTTCATTAAAACAAATTTATGCATTTTAAAGTATAAAAAAAATATATTATCTTTTTAATAGACAATTATTAAAATTATTGGAACAATTTTAGTTAAATATCAATTATTTTTAAACAAATATTAAAAGGTTATAAATTAATTATTTTTAAGAGTAATCGACGAACATTTGAATTATGTATCTAAAATTATTATACAATTACTAAAAACAGCATCAGGAAAATTTTTAGCGGACTTAAACATTAAAAAAAAATAATTATAATAATAATACATTCCCCTTAGTGTATAAATATCTTTAATTAATATATTGCTTTTTAAAAAATATTTAACATAGCATTTAAAATTTTAATGAAAATAACAACTAAAAATTAATTTAATTAAATAGTTTTTATTATTTATTTTTTAAATTTTATTTGATTCCGACGTTTTCATTAGTTACTATGGATACATGACGCGCATGATTGTAAGCTGACACACAGGCTTATCACTTAAACTAAATTTATTAAATATATTAGAAATACTTTTAATTAATTGCACACAAATAAATAAACGTATTAACTATGCTACTATTTCTGATGCGGTAATAGCTACTACCATTCTCCAGAGACTCTCGACCTTGACCTAGTCTTAGAGTCGAAATCATACAATATCAATGAATGTGATTTAATTCACATTCACAGTAATCACAGTGACATGTGAATGAAGAATGCAAAGTCTGTGACAGTGTTACTTTTAAAATAAAAACAATAATGAAAGCTATTTAAAAATCAAATAAATAAAGTTTTAAAGAGTACATTTAATACATAAACTCTGTAGACTATACAATATAGTCTATAGCCATAGCCTTTTGGGAGTATCGATATTGCCTTTAGTTATAAGTTATGGATAACTGACTAGACTTCACAAGTATTGAGTTATCAAAGTCACAGTCCTGATAGTCTGCATACAGATACAATACCTTTACTATTAAAATAATACAAATTGTTTTATAAAAATGTACTATGTCTAAAAATCAAGAACAGAGATTACTATATTATTAGAGATTATTCATATATAACTTTTAATGTATTTAAAATTGTAGATTCGTAAATGCTATTTTTATCCTGTTCCTATTCATACTTTAGTACTAAGGGACATTGCCTTACACTTAATTATTAATACTGTGTAGTAAATTGGATTTAGCATAATTTAATTTATTATTAATTATTAAACAAAATATTATTTAATTCTACGTTTTTTTACAATATTTATTTAAGAAAGAAATAAATAATGTTCACCTAGTTATTGATACACACTAACAAATAGCATTAGAAAATGAATATTACATTATAGTATTTAATTATTTAAAAATGAGGTGTCCAATGTAAACTTTATATTTATTAACCTTACATATAATGATGTTGTCCAATGTAAACTTTATATTTTTTAACCTTACATATAATGATGTTGTCCAATGTAAACTTTATATTTATTAACCTTACATATAATGATGTTGTCCAATGTAAACTTTATATTTATTAACCTTACATATAATGATGTTGTCCAATGTAAACTTTATATTTAATAACCTTACATATAATGATGTTGTCCTATGTAAACTTTATATATATTAACCTTACATATAATGATGTTGTCCAATGTAAACTTTATATTTATTAACCTTACATATAATGATGTTGTCAAATGTAAACTTTATATTTATTAACCTTACATATAATGATGTTGTCCAATGTAAACTTTATATTTATTAACCTTACATATAATGATGTTGCTCCAAAATATATTGTAATTATTTACATTATTATTTCATTATAATGGTTTATTATTTATTTGGGATTAAACATGTTTTAATATGCATTATATTTATAAATATCTCTTCAAAATATTTGTGTTAACACACACACATAATTTTCTTGTAGTGGTTGTTTTTTCTTTCTTGTGATTTCATAGTAATAAAGGGAAAGAAAATATTAATTATAATGTATAATATAAAATCATAAAATATTTTTTAATAAATTAAATTTTACTCGTTTTGTAACAAGTACTGGAGAAAGTGGAAACATTTTTAAGCTTTAAAAATATCATAAATATTTTTGTCACCTTAGATATTGTGTTTCTATTTTTTTCAACTATTTAAATATAAGCAAAAATTATTTTTTTAAAATGTGCATTATTTTATCAACATAACTTAAGCTGACACCAATATAATGTTATATTTTATCAATGTCATCTTCTATTTTACACTCAAATGACATATTTATAATACTATAATTAATTATTTAAAAAATTATATTTTAATGAAACCCATTAATCAGACTTTGTTTTTTTTTAAATACTTCAAGAACATTCTTTCATTGTCATGAATTATAAGTCTTTTAATGTTTTGTTTTGCTAAATAAATTTTTATCCAACCTATTTAATAACAAATGATTTACATTAATATAATTTAAATGTTTCAATTTACATAAACTAAAGACATATTTATTTGTAACTGTTTTTTTTTCCTTATTATTGTGTAATAATATAAAATTTAGTTTTATAACTAATGATAATAAAACAAACCTGTTCCTGGAATGAAACAAAAATTGAAACATAATAACATATGGGATTTTCTTATGTTTGCAATAGGTTATGAAATATTATCTTTATTACTACCATGTTATAATTAATTGGTTCAGTATAATATAAATGAATTTGAATTTTCGGTGACTTCACTTTATTTAATTTTTTTTTAATGAAAACTTATTTCTTTATCCGTAAACATTGAATTGATCTATTTATTTAAATCATTAAATATTATACTATATTTTTGTACATGAATACATTTTGATACAATAGATATGTACACTTTGATACAATAGATATGTACACTTTGATACAATAGATATGTACACTTTGATACCATAGATATGTACACTTTGATACAATAGATATTTACACTTTGATACAATAGATATGTTAAGTTTTCAATCCTGTATCTCTTGTCTACTACTAATAATAGATTTGTTTTTTCTGATTGAGATAATTCATTGTCTAAATCCCTTATATAATCTGACACCTCTATATTTTATATTTTATCACTGTCATTTTCTATTTAACACTCAATGCCATATTTATAATGCCTTAATTAATTATTATCAGTATTACTTAAATGTGATCCATATTTTAGATTATGACATTATATTTTACAATAAAAAGAACACAGGTCTCCTTCCCATACTTTTGAAGAAAATGTTTTTACATTAACTTTATCAACTTAAATTGAATAACTTAAAAGAAACATGTAATATCTTTGTGAAACTGTTTTTTAAAAAAGATTAATATTAGTATTAAATTATATTGTCTTGTATTGATTGTGCCTAAATATATTATGTATATATTAGTTTATTAACAATATTTTCAATTAGTCTCATCTGTCTTTTTAATGTTTTTTTTGTTATACAGCTTTAAGAGTAAGTCATGCTTCTTCATCAATAAATACATCTTGATCAATACAATTAAAATTTACAATATTTTACTCTATTATTTCCTATCTGCTTTTGATAAAAGAACTTTGCTTTTCTTATTGAGATAATTTACATTTTATATCCTATAGAGTGTTTTAAAAAAATTATCTTTACAGATATTTGTTTTAAATTCTTGATCTACGGTTGTTCAATTAAGAAAAAAACTACAATATTAATAAATAATGATAACTGTTTGTAGTTTAAAAAAATAAAAATAGAATAAATAGCTTTAAAAAAAATAATTATTACCTCTTTAGCAGTTAGAATTTAATTTTGGTCTGAATGCTGTCAGTATTGATGTAGATGAATGTTAAAATTGTTTAAACTATGTTTAACATATATTTGTTTTGTTTTAATTCAAATCATTTTTTCAATTTAATAAAATATTTAAAAAACGTCTTAGCTACATAAGGTACTCACCTCCATAATTCTTGATCAAAGTTAAATAACTGGAAGATTCACTTATACCAGTCAGAGACAATTACCTGGTGATTTAATGTGGATTATATTTTATACCAGTCAGAGACAATTACCTGGTGATTTAATGTGGATTATATTTTATACCAGTCAGAGACAATTACCTGGTGATTTAATGTGGATTATTTTTTATACCAGTCAGAGAAAATTGTCTGGTGATTTAATGTAGATTATATTTTATACCAGTCAGAGACAATTACCTGGTGATTTAATGTGGATTATATTTTATACCAGTCAGAGAAAATTATCTGGTGATTTAATGTGGATTATATTTTATACCAGTCAGAGACAATTACCTGGTGATTTAATGTGGATTATAAACATTTTGTTAAGTTAAGCGCTGTTGTTTGTATATGTTATTTTATTATATATATATGGTATTATATAATAATCTCATAATTAAAATTGCCTATTTTAAAATGATATTCATATTGAATATATAAAAAAGAAAATTGGTAAGGGCAACTTATATTATTGGGATATTCCCCCCTTACATAATAATCTAATAATTTAAAAAAGCCTATTTTAAAATGATATTCATATTTAATTTATTTTAAAAAAATTGATCAGGTAAACTGATATTATTGGGATATTCCCCCCTTATATCCCATTAGAACAAATGGATTTTTTTCCTTTAAAATTTATTATACCATGAGTTGGCAGTTCAAGTTTTGTTCAATTTTATTTTATAATTTTTGAATAATATATAAATATATAATATTATATATATATATATTTACAAATACAGTATCTATATACTGTATATAAAAACAGAAGTATGTATGTATGCATGTCATTTATAGCTGACTAAACCATTCATCTGATCACCATGAAACTTTTGGAGACTTTTGAGTACGCTCCTGGGATGGTCACTGGCAACTTTTTTTTTCAAAATTAACAATCATGGGGAGCCGGGGGCCCATAATATGATTTTTTTCCTTATATGAGCTACATAAAAATTAGTTTAAGCATTAGCTATTAGGTAAATTGATGGATCTTAACCAAACTTTGTATATAACAACTTGGTAGCCAATATTGAAATACTATGGGGCATTAATTTCCTAACGTACATTTCTTTGGTGCTGGGGGCCAAAAATGTCTTTTGTCATAAACGTTTAAGATTTTATTCCCCATTCAATTATTAAAGATCTTGAGAAATATACATAAATATATCCACTATGAAATTGATTGAAATAAAACGGTGTTATGAACTTGACATCTTGCACTAAATGGGCCCTGGGGCCCTTAATGTAGTTTTTTGCTTATATGAGCTATATAAAAATTAGTAAATGAGTAAATGAATGAATCTTAACCAAACTTTGTATATAAAAACTTGGTAGCCCATTTAAAATAACAAAGGACACTGCACTTGTAATGTCCAATTGTTCAGTGCCGGGGCCCTAAATGTCTTTATTTCATATAGGTTTGAGATATTATTTGCCATTCTATTTTTAACGATCTTGAGAAATATATCCATGATGAAACTGAATTAAAATGAACAGCATTTTGAAATTTACATCTTACATCGAATTGGCGGAGGGCCCCAAATGTCTTTTTTTTTATACTCTAAGATATTATTTCCCACTCAATTTGTAACGATCTTGAGAAATATATCCATGATGAAAATGAATTTAAATGAACAGTTTTTTAAAATTTACATCTTGAACCGAATGGGCCCGGGGGCTCCTTAATGTATTGTGTCCTTATATTAGCTATATAAAAATTAATTGAAGGGTTAAATAATGAGAAAATAACTGGATTTTGAACAAATTCGATTTAAAAAAAACTTAAGAGCCTATATTAAATTAATATAGAGCACTGAACTCCTAATGACCGTTTTCTCGCGGCTGGGGGCCCTAATTTTTTTTTAACAAACTTTTAATATTGTGTTCCCTATTCAATATTACACGATATTAAGAAATATAGATAAATATATTTGTTATGAAATTTATTGAAATGAACAGATTTTCCAAATTCATATGTTAAACTGATTGGCCCGGTGACCGTTAATGTAATTTCTTTTTATCTGTATGTTTTTTTTACTGAGTTCGTTGTAACGCACGATTGGTCTGCTAGTATATATATATATATATATATATATATATATATATATATATATATATATATATATATATATATATATATCAGGACATATGTTCGTGTAATTATACATTTGTAAAAAATAGGGCTGTTAACGATTAATTTAAATTTAATCGTTAATTTTTGAAAAGTTAACGATTAATTAATTGTTAATTTCGATTACAGTTAAAAATTGAAATTTATGTTTTCATAAGTAACATTTATTAAAATACTTGTAAAAAATCGAAATAACACTGGAATGTCTTCTTTATATCACATATTTTAACCAACAACGCAACAGAAAAGTGTATTGACATTATTTGGTTCAATTGATGAGCGGGTCTTATTGAAAATATAACCAGAAGAGCTGAACAATCGTTTACATAGCTTAAGATTGTCTCAGCTGAAGTTTCCGATACTGTTGTGCACACTTCATATGCAGGTGATATGTAAATGAAATGTTAGATCCATGGTAGCAATGTTCCATTTAAGCAGCGCGGCTGCACCGATATTTGACCGACCACGCAGGAGATTAGAATAACCGCGCAGCAAATTTTGTAAAATATTGCACAAAAAATGGACGTTGTGTAACTTTGAACACGAGTTTTTTTTTCAACTTTAAACATGAACCTACGAATCTTAGACTTAGAGGGAGCATTGCATGGTAGGCAAACGATTTCTCTCAATGGACACAATAACCTTTATCAACATTTTGAACATTCGCGTCAGTCAATAGTTTAAAACCAAAATGTTCGTGTGATCGTCCGGAAATTAATTTATATTTATCGGCCTAAATATTTTACTTTTTGACTTCAAGTACATTTATAAGTGGTGGGTCGATTAATCGTTAAAAAATTATAATCGTTAAAATTTGTAACGATTAATCGAGAAATTAATCGTTTATTTCCTCAGCCCTCGTATAAATGCATAAGTCCTTCTTAAATAACAGACAAATACAAATGTATTTATTATTTTGTTCATACTATGCACGCTATTGATATTCCACATAAACGTACGCATGTATAAGTAATTAAACTTTTAATTTTAAAGTCTTCTGTGTTGTTATATTTTATTTAATCTCATTTATCTTTATAACTATTTGGAAATATATTTTTGGATTTTATAATTTCTGGGCGGGAAAAATGTAAATAACGTATTGTGGTAACATTGATACAAAGACACTCAAACCTTTTTTTAGGTCGTCTGACTTGATTTTTCAAAAATCGTCGATATGACCGAAGATGAGATCAAATGAAACCGATATGACGTCAATATTAACAAGTATCAATATACATAATTCCCGTTGTCTGTATGTATGGATGTATGGAATAATGCTGTTAGGTGGCGCTGCGATCGATTTTGTTTTATAGTGCGCACCAATTTACTGCACCAAAATAACACTTTTCGAACAATCCGCATAAAATTGTTCAATATGATAATAAATGAATTAAATAAAATAAATGAAAGTTCTGTATTACGTTATTTTTTAATCTGATGTGTATTTATTTTGAAAACTTCCGTTATTTTTGACGGGTGATGCGCCGCGGGTCTCTCCAGAGTTCCTTCTTTTCATTCACTCACAGTCGTTTTCCCAAACCCACCCCATTTTGACAACTGTGTCTTTCAGGAAGTCTTCATTCGTCACTAAATCATTAGCGGCGTATGCTACGCCGCGGGTCAGCTAGTAAATATGTAATTTACGTACACATTTCTGATGAATTTTAAGACATATGTAATATGTAATTTTGCTTTCTTAATTCATTTGAAAATAAAATTGTAATAGTAATATAGAAATTGGAATATCCCTTAATTTCAATCCATGCTATTCCCTAAGTTAGACTTAAGGATTTTAAAAGTGCACAGAGTCCATTTAATTTGTGTGCCATATACAATGTATATTTTATAACGCTATTAAAAAGTAATGGACTGTGAGTTGAGTGACTGTGATGTATTAGAATATCATAAAATATACACAGTATTTTAAAAGCAATAGTACCTACCTACAGTCGAGACAAGTGTTACAAACAAAATGGTTTTCTCGGCGTTAAATAATATCGGGAATATTTTGTATTACCTTACTCTAAATGTTTTATCCAGGAAATTGTTTTAGTTATAGATAAATAACGAAAATTCCCAAAGTGATACAGTTGTAGACGTAAGACTTGGGCTGTGATTACACTGCAAGCGAATCTAGTATACGCGCGAACGCGCATCTAAAATGTAATTTTAAGGTTGGGTACACTGCAAGCGTTTGCGTCAGCTGATATCGCGCGATTTACATTGCTTGTCTTGACAACAACCTTTAAACTTTATCCTTTTTGCTATTTAAAAACACATTTTGTTTGTTTATATAGAAATCGCTTACTTTCGTTTTTATTTGTTTAGCTTAACACCGACTGTTTTACGTTAATGTAAATATTTACATATAGAATTAGAATAAATAAAAATCATATACACATATTTCCCCCATTATTTTATTATGATGGGTAAAGATCAGAGAGACATGTGGTTAAGCCCAAATCTTGTAGAGAGTTAAGAGTGTCTGCATCAAGTGCCCCAAACAATCTTGATCAAAACATTACAAGTATAAACAATATCATCCCTATATATATTGCGCCTAAGCGCGTCCGAAGCCGTGTGTGTGCGTGGGTGCTCGCTATGCGTGGTAACTCCCGAAAATAAAATAAATTATTTAAAATTAAATAATAAACATTTTGGTGTCGAGATTAACAAGACGGCGTTTCTCGCTATAAAATATTATGACTTGACGTAATAGGTCGAGCTCATATTAATTTGTAAAATGGAAACAAAGTAATAAGAAAAACCCGTTAAAAAACCAAGTTTTTGACTATAAATCCTTTATGTACGAGAAGTAATTAAAAGAATGTTCATTATAATACGCAGCGCCAGACCATCCAGAAATACAAATTTGCAGTTGTGTCGTAAAACATGTTTAATATAATGCGCACCGATCAGGAATATGTTTATAAAAAGAGCTGTCAATAAAATACGCACCTTATTGCGCGACAGAAAGGTTGTTCAATATAATACGCACCGCGACGCTCTATCTCAAAAAATAGCATGATACATAGGAATAAATAAAATAATCTAAAAAATCAATAATTTAATTACGGTACATGCAATCGATCTGAAATTTTGATACATTGTTTTTATCATCGGTACGAAACTGCCTGCAAAATTTCAGCTCGCTATCTTGCGAGCAAGTGGGTTAAAAATCGATCAAAAGTTTTGGCGACAAGGTCGGTCGGTCGGCCGCAGACACCACGAGTTAATATAAAGGATTTAATAAAAAAAAACGTAAAAAATCAAGTTTTTGACTATAAATCCTTTATGTACGAGAAGTAATTAAAAGAATGTTCATTATAATACGCAGCGCCAGACCATCCAGAAATACAAAATTGCAGTTGTGTCGTAAAACATGTTTAATATAATGCGCACCGATCAGGAATATGTTTATAAAAAGAGCTGTCAATAAAATACGCACCTTATTGCGCGACAGAAAGGTTTTTCAATATAATACGCACCGCGACGCTCTATCTCAAAAAATAGCATGATACATAGGAATAAATAAAATAATCTAAAAAATCAATAATTTAATTACGGTACATGCGATCGATCTGAAATTTTGATACATTGTTTTTATCATCGTTACAAAACTGCCTGCAAAAATTCAGCTCGCTATCTTGCGAGCAAGTGGGTTAAAAATCGATCAAAAGTTTTGGCGACAAGGTCGGTCGGTCGGCCGCAGACACCACGAGTTAATATAAAGGATTTAAAAATAGCCGCGGTTATTTCAATGAAATGTGATTTTTTTTAATGGTTCTATCTGTTTGTGTGTTTATGTTTGTGTGTGCAAGTGTGAGAATAAAGTGAGTGTGTGTGTGTCTATATTGTGAACTAAATGTGATGAAATGGTTTATTTTTATGTGTGGTAATGTTGCGCCTCTAACAAGATTACATATATCTTTTTTTTTAAATTTTAAATAATTAATATATATTTGCAAATTACATCTTTACACTGTTTTCTTTATGTATTTTCGAGATGTATGTCATCCAGCCGTTCGAAAAAATCATTTGCTGTAATCTATCTCCAACAGTCTACATTTATGTTCAACGTTAATTTACCTAACGTTCTGTTTACAAACCATAGTCACTGTTTTCTTTAGTATAATATTTATCAATATTTATATAGATATACTATTATTTTGTTTATTATCAAATACACAGTATCATTTTACAACTTTTCGTAATATCCTTATATATGCTTAAATTTAAATACTTAATGTATTTGACATTTTAAAAGTTAGTTATAAATAATCAAATACTAACAATGTCTTCAATGCATTAGAGAAAGAAAGCACATAAGTGAAACCAGATACCAAACTCTATAGCTTAGCCACTGTTAATATTCTTTTTGCATAAATTAAGTTAAACAGGCTAGGTAAGTTATATTTATAAATTAAAAAATGCATGAAGCAAGTGATTAGAGATGAAAGCAATGCCAATTATTCTTAGGTGGGAGATTTATTTTCCTTCGGTGCTTAAATAGTTTACACGATTTTTTTTTCTGGAACGATTACTCCATAAACTGCCCCAAGGAGATAGAATGAATGGAAAAAAAAATCGGTACTGTTATAGACGAAAATGGATTATATATAGGAGTTATATGCACGGACCAATGAGTGTGGGTAATAATTGGAACAGCTATTTTTATATTGAGTACAACTTTATGACCTTTTGAAATGTACCTTTTATTGGTGGGGTAAGAGTTAATAATATCGCCCAATCCTGGATGACATAAACTATATAGCTTAGCAACTGTTTTTATACTTTTTGCATAGATTAAACTAAATCAGCAGGGTAAATTTTAAGCCAAGACCTTGCGATTCAAAATGTTTTTTTAAAACAAATAAAACCCATGCACACCATACTTAAGCATCAAAATTCACATAAATAATATACATTTCCC
The DNA here is from genome assembly GCA_944989445.1 of Ampullaceana balthica. Taxonomy (NCBI): domain Eukaryota; kingdom Metazoa; phylum Mollusca; class Gastropoda; family Lymnaeidae; genus Ampullaceana; species Ampullaceana balthica. The sequence goes on from CALYLW010000363.1 coordinate 445,801, forward strand.
ATAAAAAAAACCATTACTAAGAAAGGTATTTAAGAGCTAACAAAACTAAAACATTCATTAAACAAAAATAGTTACATTTATAGAACAATGAGTTGGGTGGCAAACACTTCGGGTATAAACTGTACGGTTTTTTAAGGTATACCTATATTTAGTGTAAAGACATATCGTGGGTATTACGACTCATATATAGGTTCTAGCATCAGAAAGTGCGTGCTCAAGCGAAAAAAATACACTAACAGCAATTGATATTTAGACATAACAGCATGATTTTATTTGAGCAATATTATGCAACGAGGATAAAATTTTGTATAAAGACTGATTTCAAAGGCAGCTCATGTGGTTTACTAAATGGCAGTTTTCTTTTAAGCTGTGTACACTTTCTTGAAAAAATTATATTTATATTATTTTGATTTAATATGAAATGCCTACAAATATATGTTATATATTAAGACCATTACCAAATATGTCAAAAGACCATTACCAAATATGTTATTTAATAAGCTAAAAAAGCTACAATGAAAAAAGGCTTAAATACAAATATAACGAAAAGTAATCATTTATTTTAGTGGAACAAGTATCTGCCAATTTATTGCTTTGTTAATACTAGAAGAAAAGAGTGGGACGTCCTTTCAAAATGACATAATTTATTAGAAAATCAATCTCTATGAATTTTGAAAAAAAAATGTTTTTAGGTTAATATTCGTGTGAAAAGAAGATGCGTATATTAAACCCATAAACCATATTTCCACCCTCCACTAAGCATACATATTCAAATAAATATTATCTTGCTCAAATAATAGCTAATTCGTCTTAAACATAGTTTTACAACTTCTTTTTTACAACACTGGGCCCAGTATTACATGCAACTTTAGAAGAAGCTTACAACAACATGGAACTACCAAATTCAATGAACACTTCTTACATCACACTTCTACCAAAGAAAGACACAGACAAAACACAACTTAAAAATTACAGGCCCATATCATTACTCAACACAGATTATAAAATTCTTACCAAAACATTAGCCAATAAACTATAAACCTCATTTAAATACTCTCATTCATGTCAATCAACAATGCAGCATTAAAGGCAGGGACATCAACAACCACAATCATTTAATCAGAGACATTATTCAATATACAAGTGAAAAACAAATTCAAACATGCATATTATCACTAGACCAGGAAAAGCCTTTGACAGGGTAGACCATGCATACCTTCACAAGATATTACAACACAATAAATTAGGGGAGTATTTTTGTAATTGGGTTCAAGTTCTATACAGAACGCCTATCGGCAATCTGATAATAAATAACATAATTTAAAAAAACATAGCAATTAAAAGATCAGTTGGACAAGGGTGTCCTTTATCCCATTATCTATATATTCTATCATTTGAACCACTTCTAGAGAAAATCAGAATGGAGAAAAACATTACAGGAATAGAGATCCCTGGAGCCAGAGATATTAAAGTGATTGCTTATGCAGATGACACGGAATTTATCCCCACAAATGATAGGTCAATTCACAAAATAATTTCAATTTTTCAAGATTTTGGAAAAGGTAGTGGGTCCAAGATTAATGTAAACAAATCTGAAATTATGGGGATAGGTAGGTGGCAAGATAGACTAGAATTCCCCTTAGGCATAATTAGAAAGGAGATTCTTAGAATTTATGGGATCTTTTATTCCAATAATCAAAAACAGACAAACACTGAAATATGGAGGAATATTGAACAATCAATTAAACAAATTATTAACAAAAACAAATACACAGCACAGACAATTTTTGGAAGGAGCACAATTATAAACACATATGTCATCCCCAAAACAATATATACAAGAACAATATGGGAACCCCCACCAATAATTTTAAAAGAAATTAACTCACACATAACTAAATACATATTCCAAGGAACAATACACAATATCAAACAAACCACACTAATACAATCTAAGCTAAATAGAGGAATAAACTTGCAAGACATACAAACAGAAATGCAAGCACTCATAATAAAATGTATAGGACAAGCAATTAAAAATAGAACAGAAAATACATTCACACATTATTACTTAGGAATCAGAATAGGACATTTAATAGCAATTGATAACAGCACTGAAAATTACATGGGTAGAAATCAATCACAATTTCATACAGCATGCATCAAAGCAATAAAAGGTAATGAAGAAGTATTACACAAAACAACCAAAGAAATATATACACATTTAATAAAAAGACAAGCAACACCTCTGAACAATAGAATTAAATGGACACAAGTTTATGGAATTAAAAACAATGAGGAAACTTTTAAAAATACACATATCAAAGAAATACCAAATAAAGAAAAAGAAATAACATACAGACTAATTTACAATACAACACCAGTCTCATCAAGAAATTATAAAGACAGAGGGGCAAGAATAGGCTGCCCACTCTGTAGGTCAGGAGCTGATGAGACTGAACAACATTTATATCTCACATACAATACAATTTTACAAACTAAAAACACACTCCAACAATTCATACAAGCAGGCACAATACACAAGGTAGATATAGACAAAGCAATAACACTAAACATAATACCAGACTCTATAAACAAGAAACAACAAACTATAAGCTAAAAAATACTTTCACAGTACAGAAAACACATATGGCATCACAGACTTATGACATTCTTCCATAACCACAGTTACACAAACATAACATAAGAACACATTTTTAGACAAACAATTCAAAACATGATATTAAACATAACAGAAGATAATTAACGTTTTTATGTTTAAGAAATAATATATAATGTACATTTTATTTGTTACATTAAAAAAAAATAATAATAATTTCATGCTTAAACTATACAATGGAATTGGTGTTTTTCAGAGCATTTTCCTAGAACCAAAGGAATCATATGGAAAGATATTTTTAATTTTTTTTTCATTCATGGGAAAAGAAATTGAGCCTTGCCGATTAGATTTCTATAACTGTTAAGTACCTTTCATATTCTGTAGGACTATATTAGATAGAGAAAAGCATGCGTTTTTAAAGCAGATATACCATAATTGATGGTTAATATTTAAATTTGTCATACTTTCTATTTTCTCGACACACATATCGTGAATTTTATAAGAAGTGGTTTGATTTATCACTACCCTAATTTCATGATGCATTTACATTCATTTTTAAGGGAAATTTGAGACCCAAAACCAAATAAAGTTATTTTTTAATTGTGCCTACCCTGTTCTTGCAAAAAATACACTAACAGCAACTGATATTGTGACATAGCAACTTGATTTTATTTCAGCAATATTATACAAGGATAAAGTTTTGTATACGGACTGATTTTAAAAAAAAATATTCTGTTTTAAAATCAAATGCCTACATAATATATGTTATATATTAAGCCCTAACTTATATGTCATTTTATAAGCTAAAAAAGCTACAATGAAAAAAGGCTTGAATATAAATACAAAGAAAAATAATCCGTTATTTAAGTGAAACAAGTATATGCATATTAATTGCTTTGTTACTATGCTAAAAAATATCCTATTCGTCTTGAACTAATTTCATACTTAACTTATAAAATGGAGTGGGTGATTTTCAGAGCTTTTTCCTAGAACCAAAGGAATCAAAGATATTGTTTTCATTTTTTGATTAATGGAAAAAGAAATTGAGCCTTGCCCATTAGGTTTTTTGTAACTGTTAAGAACCTTTGTTATTCTGGTAAAGTATATAGACAAAAGCGTACGTTATTAAATCAGAAATACCAAAATTGATGGGTAATATTTAAATTCATCATACTATCTATTTTCTAGACACACATATCGTGATTTTTATAAAGAAGGGATTTGATTTATGACTACCCTAATTTCCTGATGCGTTTACACTCATTATTAAGGGGAATGTGAAATTCAAATCCAAATAAAGTTATTTTCATTGTGCCTACCCGTAGCATCGCACGGGCATTGCTCTCGTTCCTATATATATTGCGGCTAAGCGCGTCTGAAGCCGCGTGTGTGTGTGGGTGCTCGCTATGCGGGGTAACTCCCGAAAATAAAATAAATTATTGAAAATTAAATAATAAACATTTTGGTGTCGAGATTAACAAGACGGCGTTTCTCGCCATAAAATATTGTGACGTGACGTAATAGTTCGAGCTCATATTAATTTGTAAAATGGAAATAAAGTAAAAATAGCAGCGGTTATTTCAATGAAATGTGATTTTTTTAATGGTACCATCTGTTTGTGTGTTTATCTTTGTGTGTGCCAGTGTGTGAATAAAGTGAGTGTGTGTGTGTCTATGTTGTGAACTAAATGTGATGAAACGGTTTATTTTTATGTCTGATAATGTTGCGCTTCTAACAAGACTATGTATAATTTTTTTGTAAAAAATTACAGAATTAATATTCGTTTGTAAATTACATCTTTAAAATGTTTTCTTTATGTATTTTCGAGATGTATTTTATCCAGCCGTTCGAAAAATTTATTTTCTTTGGTCTTTCTCCAGATGTCTACATTTATGTTCAACGTTAATCTACCTAACATTTTTGTTTACAAACCATACTCATTGTTTTTTTAGCGCAATATTTTAACAATATTTATATACTATTATTTTCTATTATTTTCTTTATTATTAAATACACAGTATCATTTTACCACTTTTCTTTATATCTTTTATATGTTTAATTTAAATACCTAATGTATTTGACATTTTAAAAGTTAGTTATAAATAATCAAATACTAACAGTGTATTCAATGCATTTCATTAGAGAAAGAAAGCACATGAGTGAAACCAGATACCAAACACTATAGCTTAGCCACTGTTAATATTCTTTTTGCCTAAATTAAGTTAAACATGCTAGGTAAGTTATATTTATAAATTAAAAAATGCATGAAGCATGTGATTAGAGATGAAAGCAATGCCAACGATTCTTAGGTGGTAGATTTATTTTCCTTCGGTGCTTAAATAGTTGACAAGATTTTTTTTTCTGGAAAGATTGCTCCATAAACTGCCCCAAGGAAATAGAAGGAATGAAAAAAAAATCGGTATTGTTATAGACGAAAATGGATTATATATAGGAGTTATATGCACGGACCAATGAGTGTGGGTAATAAGTGGAACAGCTATTTTTACATTTAGTACAACTTTATGACCTTTTGAAATGTACCATTTATTGGTCAATAATATCGCCCAACCCTGGATGACATAAACACTATAGCTTAGCAAATGTTTTTATACTTTTTGCATAGATTAAACTAAATCAGCAGGGTAAATTTTAAGCCCAGACCTTGCGATTCAAAATGTTTCTTTAAAACAAATAAAACCCATGCACACCTTACTTAAGCATCAAAATTCACGTAAATAATATGCTTTTCCCATAAAAAATCATTACTAAGAAAGGTATTTAAGAGCTAACAAAAATAAAACATTCATTAAAGAATAATTACATTTCTAGAACAATGAGTTGCGTGGCACACACTTCGGATATAAACTGTACGGTTCTTTAAGGTATACATATATTTAGTGTAAAGACATATCACGGGTATTACGACCCATATATAGGTTCGAGCTTCAGAAAGTGCGTGCTCAAGCGAAGAAATACACTAACAGCAACTGATATTTAGACATAACAGCTTGATTTTTTTTGAGCAATATTATGCAACTAGGATAAAGTTTTGTATAAAGACTGATTTCAAAGGCAGATCATGTGGTTTACTAAATGGCAGTTTTCTTTCAAGCTGTATACACTTTCTTGAAAAAATTATTTTTAAATTATTCTGATTTAATATTAAATGCCTACAAATATATGTTATATATTAAGACCATTACCAAATATGTCATTTTATAAGCTAAAAAAATGCTACAAGGAAAAAAGGATTAAATACAAATACAACGAAAAGTAATCCTTTATTTTAGTGGAACAAGTATCTGCCAACTTATTGCTTTGTTAATACTAGAAGAAAAGAGTGGGAAGTCCTTTCAAATGACATAATTTATTAGAAAATCAATCTCTAGGAATTAAAAAAACAAACAAACATTGTTTTTATGTTAATATTCGTGTGAAAAGAAAATGTGTATTTTAAACCCATAAACCATATTTCCACCCTCCACTAAGCATATATATTCAAATAAATATTATCTGGCTCTAATACTAAGACAATTCGTCATAAACTAATTTCATGCTTAAACTATACAATGGAATTGGTGTTTTTCATAGCATTTTCCTAGAACCAAAGGAATCATATGGAAATATATATATATATATTTTTTATTCATGTGAAAATAAATTGAGCCTTGCCGATTAGATTTTTATAACTACTGTTAAGTACCTTTCATATTCTGTAGGAGTATATTATATAGAGAAAAGCATGCGTTATTAAAGCAGACATACCAAAATTGATGGTTAATATTTAAATTCATCATACTTTCTATTTTCTCGACACACATATCGTGAATTTTATAAGAAGTGGTTTGATTTATCACTACCCTAATTTCATGATGCATTTACATTCATTTTTAAGGAAAATTTGAGACCCAAAACCAAATAAAGTTATTTTTTTAATTGTGCCTACCCCTGTTCTGGCAAAAAATACACTAACAGCAATTGATATTGTGACATAACAACTTGATTTTATTTGAGCAACATTATACAACGAAGATAATGTTTTGTATACAGACTGATTTTTAAAAAACTATTCTGTTTTAAAATCAAATGCCTACATAATATATGTTATATATTAAGCCCTAACTTATATGTCATTTTATAAGCTAAAAAAGCTCTAATGAAAAAGGCTTGAATATAAATACAAAGAAAAATAATCCGTTATTTAAGTGAAACAAGTATCTGCCAATTTATTGCTTTGTTACTATGCTAAAAAAAATATCCTATTCGTCTTGCACTAATTTCATACTTGGCTTATAAAATGGAGTGGGTGATTTTAAGAGCTTTTTCCTAAAACCATAGGAATCAAAGATATTGTGTTCAGTTTTTGATTCTTGGAAAAAGAAATTGAGCCTTGCCCATTATATTTTTGTTACTGTTAAGGACCTTTGTTATTCTGGTAATGTATTTAGACAAAAGCGTGCGTTATTAAAGCAGAAATACCAAAATTGATGGGTAATGTTTAAATTCATCTTACTTTCTATTTTCTAGACACACATATCGTGATTTTTATAAAGAATGGGTTAGATTTATCACTAACCTAATTTCCTGATACGTTTACACTCAGTATTAAAGAGAATGTGAAACTCAACTCCAAATAAGTTATTTTCATTGTGCCTACCCGTAGCATCGCACGGGCATTGATCTCGTATATATATATATATTTTTTACCAACATTGATGGAGAGAGTTTAAGGCATTTATTGAGGCCGATATTAAGATTTTAGTTTTTCTTAAGGTTGATTTTAATGGATCACCATCTGGTAATAAACACAATCTGAGACTCGTGCTGGTGGCAAAGTAAAGAGGCGATTAGAAGAAAGAATGACATTCCTGAATTGTGTGGTCAAGATCCCATCTTTCGAAGAGGACCATTTTTTGTCGGCTATTTCTTTGCTCTGTGTCGTTTTTTTCTATCTTTCTAATCACCGTCTGAGACTGTAAACATATTTTTTGACGCCCACTCCCAGTTGACAGGACGATCTCAGTTGTAAACCATCAGTGAACTTAAGACATACACGTCAAATGAGAAGCCTCGATATGGGTCACACAATACATGGACATTGATGTTATGATAAATAAATTATAAACAATGTTTGGAAATCAATAAAACAAAATACTTCACCATGAAATTTTTTATGTTTTTATTTTCTGTCTTAAAACGTAGGACGCAATAATCTTCTGTATAGAAGGAGCGTCTGTAAACAGTTAAGATCACTGAAGTCTTCAAACCTTTCATCCTCTAGCAATATAACAACCTAAAATATCAGTTTGCCTAAGACTCAAATAGTCGAATAAATACAAAATAGCCATTTAAGTTCTTAATCTCTTGTGTGTCGCCGTTGGAAAAACACAATTGTGAAGTGTTTTTGTATAATCATCTTGGTTGCTATTGAGAAATTAAACGCATTTTCTCAAATATTAACACACAAAAAACTCGAAACAATTACGTCATCTCCGTTTGTGTCAGTTATTATTACAATTGAATTATTAGAAACTCTCGATTCCATCGTTTATTTTACAGTTACTTGGAACAACTGCTGCTTTTTATTAACACTAGGGCTATCGCTGTAAGAGATGAGAACTTCTGTGTTATGTTGGGCCAAATGTTTGAAGAAGCAATAAGACCAAATTTTACCTCCTTTGATTGCTCTGTCGATTACTGGTAAGTCTGTCGGTCTAATTTCCTATCATTGTTATACGAGTTTCTCTATTTAAACAGTAGTCCCAATAATCTATTTAAACAGTAGTCCCAATAATCTATTTAAACAGTAGTCCCAATAATCTATTTAAACAGTGGTCCCAATAATCTATTTAAATAGTGGTCCCAATAATCTATTTAAACAGTAGTCCCAATAATCTATTTAAACAGTAGTCCTAATAATCTATTTAAACAGTAGTACAAATAATCTATTTAAACAGTGGTCCCAATAATCTATTTAAACAGTAGTCCTAATAATCTATTTAAACAGTAGTACAAATAATCTATTTAAACAGTGGTCCCAATAATCTATTTAAACAGTGGTCCAATAATCTATTTAAACAGTGGTCCAATAATCTATTTAAACAGTAGTGTCAATAATCTATTTAAACAGTGGTCCAATAATCTATTTTAACAGTGGCCCAATAATCTATTTAAACAGTAGTCTCAATAATCTATTTAAACAGTGGTCCCAATAATCTATTTAAACAGTGGTCCAATAATCTATTTAAACAGTAGTCCAATAATCTATTTAAACAGTAGTCCAATAATCTATTTAAACAGTGGTCCAATAATCTATTTAAACAGTAGTCTCAATAATCTATTTAAACAGTAGTACAAATAATCTATTTAAACAGTGGTCCCAATAATCTATTTAAACAGTAGTCCTAATAATCTATTTAAACAGTAGTACAAATAATCTATTTAAACAGTGGTCCCAACAATCTATTTAAACAGTAGTCCTAATAATTTATTTAAACAGTAGTACAAATAATCTATTTAAACAGTGGTCCCAATAATCTCTTTAAACAGTAGTCCAATAATCTATTTAAACAGTAGTCCAATAATCTATTTAAACAGTAGTCCAATAATCTATTTAAACAGTGGTCCAATAATCTATTTAAACATTAGTCTCAAAAATCTATTTAAACAGTAGTACAAATAATCTATTTAAACAGTGGTCCCAATAATCTATTTAAACAGTAGTACAAATAATCTATTTAAACAGTGGTCCCAATAATCTATTTAAACAGTAGTCCAATAATCTATTTAAACAGTAGTCCCAATAATCTATTTAAACAGTGGTCCAATAATCTATTTTAACAGTGGCCCCAATAATCTATTTAAACAGTGGTCCCAATAATCTATTTAAACAGTAGTCCAAATAATCTATTTAAACAGTAGTCTAATAATCTATTTAAACAGTAGTCCAATAATCTATTTAAACAGTAGCCCAATAATCTATTTAAACAGTAGTCCAATAATCTATTTAAACAGTAGTGACTATTGATACCTAATAATATGCTATCACGTAGGGTGTAGAGTATTATATATAAATCAATACATTTCTTGCTGACAATAGTTTTATCAACAAAACAAAAAGAAAAGCTACTTACTTGAGCTTTTTTTTAAATACTAACCAATGATTTTAGATATTATCTTAACCATTTGAAGAGCTCAAGGGAAGAAACGGCTATGTCAATTTTTTTTTAGTTTTGAGATATTCAAGTTTTAAAGATCAAAATTATACATATTTCTTATAAATTAACTAGAAAGATTTGAATTTTTCATGGAGTCAGATACAAATTTTTTTCTTAAAACCCAATTCAGAAAATTGTATTTTTGATTCTCTGTCAGATAAAGGGGATAACTAAAAACTTTTAAAAATGTCTCATAGCCGTTTCTTTCCTTGACGTTTTCATTTGATGAAGGCGGTTTAGATCGATTTCAACTATTACAGCTACAATTGATTACGGTAACCTTCATGTCAATCAATATACTTAAAGACGTAATTAGAGAGAACATGTCAATCAATATACTTAAAGACGTAATTAGAGAGAACAGGTCAATCAATATACTTAAAGACGTAATTAGAGAGAACAGGTCACTTCAATACATCAAATAATCATTCATGGTAATATTAATACTGAGATAAGAACATTTTCAATAAATATTTTATATGAGCTTAGAAAATGACATTCTTAAACAAGCCAATAACTAAAAAAATTATGAAATGCATGCATTATAACAAATATCTTGGCCACAGTTACAACAACACCATCAATTTATGAGGGTCTCCCAGTTACAACAACACCATCAATTTATGAGGGTCTCCCAGTTACAACAACACCATCAATTTCTGAGGGTCTCCCAGCAGATTGTCCATTTTTTATCTTATACTAGCTGTACCCGTTCGCGCGTTGCAACGATTTCCGAAGAAAGGAAATTCAAGGAAACTGGTTAAGATAACGGTTAATTTACATCGTAATCATCTGTATAAATATATTGTTAAAAATGAATGTATGTATGATTGTCTTTTAAGCCTTAACACTCCTTTCATCGTTGGAAAATTTTTGGGTACAAGAAATAAACAGGGCACAAGGCTTAATAAGTGTAATATGTAACATCTCGTTCGGTCAAGATCCATCCATTTTCCCAGTAGCTAACGCTTACATTTTTTATATAATTTATGTACGCAAAAAATGACATAAAGGGCCCCCGGGCCAAATCAGTAACATAAATTAAATTAAAAATACCTGTTTATTTCACTCTGTATCATGATAGACTAGAGTGTATCATGATAGACTAGACTGTATCATGATAGACTAGACTGTATCATGATAGACTAGACTGTATCATGATAGACTAGACTGTATCATGATAGACTAGACTGTATCATGATAGATTTAATTGTCCAAATTGTTTCAAGATCGTGTAAAATCATAATGAGAATAAAGTCTTAAACGTTTGTGAAAATAAAACAAATCCGTAAAAACAAAGTTTTTGACTATAAATCCCTTATATATGAGACAGAACTTAAAGTATTTTCAAATATCTACAGACTGAATCTGTCTTTACTCCCCTTTGCTTTTAACCCAAAAAAAGGGGGATGGGGGTGGGAGAGGGGGAAAGGTCTTGTCACCGATCGCTGGTCCGAGCTCACCGTGACACGCCAAATGTAAACAAAAGCACGCCGGTTTACCTGGTTTAAGCACGAGATATCTTCACCGGTGGCTGGCCTGAAGTCAAGTGACCCGTAAAATGTAAACGATAGCGACCTTTACATATAGTTTATATAGATTACTAAATATGCATTAATTTAATTACGGTACGTTCGATCGATCTGAAATTTTGATACGATGCGTTGTTAAGTGAGACGGGTCCGTGTGGCAAATTTCAGCTCGATCGAATAACGGGAAGTGGGTCATTTTTTACTTTTGTTTTCCCCCCCGCCCAAGACAGACAGAGAGAGAGACAGAGAGACAGAGAAACAGAGACGACGATGAAGTTAATATAAGGGATTTAATAAAACAAACCCGTAAAAACAAAGTTTTTGACTATAAATCCCTTATATATGAGACATAATTAACAGTATTGATTATGTTCAAACCCGACAAACATTTACAGACTGAATCTGTCTTAACTGCCATTTGCTTTAAAACACCGTGGTGGGGGTGGGAGAGGGGTAAGGTCTGGTCACTGATCGCAGGTCCGAGCTCAGCGTGACACGTAAAATGTAAACAAAGGCACCCCGGTACATCGCTCCAACGCGTCAACTCAAACTTTCACGTGGGGAAAAAAACAATAACAAACAGTGAAATTGAATTACATACGTTATATAAGGATAAACTAAAAATGCATTAATTTAATTACGATACGTTCGATCGATCTGAAATTTTGATAACATGCATTGTTAGGTAAGACGGGTCCATGTGCCGAATTTCAGCTCGATCGGATTACGGGAAGTGGGTCATTTTTTACTTTCGTTTTTCCGCCCGCCCATGAGATGACGACAGAACGACAGAGAGACAGAGACGGCGGTGAAGTTAATATAAGGGATTTAAAAAAAAGATCTGCCCCGATTGAATGGACATTAGGAGTTCAATGCCCTATAGTATTTTAATAAGGGCTATCAAGTTTCTATGTACTAAGTTTGGCCAAGATCAATTCATTTTCTTATTAGCTAACGCTTAAAAAATTTTTTATATAGCTCATATAAGAAAAAAGACATTTTGGGGCCCCGGCCCTCCATGAGTGTCACTATTCAAAATTTGTTTTTCCTGTTACCATCCCAAAAGAGTACTCAGAAATCTCCTAATATTTAATGGTGATCGGATGAATGGTCTCGTCAGCTATATAAGACATACATACATACATACATACTTTCATTTTTATATATATAGATATCAAGTTTTCTAAAACGCTCTAGTAAATCTCCCTCTGAGATGTCTATATTCTCTAATGTTATCTAGTGTGTGTCTCCCCACACCACACTATATATAGGTCGTCTCCCCACACCACACTATATATAGGTCGTCTCCCCACACCACACTATATATAGGTCGTCTCCCCACACCACACTATATATAGGTCGTCTCCCCACACCACACTATATATAGGTCGTCTGTCCACACCACACTATATATAGGTCGTCTCCCCACACCACACTATATATAGGTCGTCTGTCCACACCACACTATATATAGGTCGTCTCCCCACACCACACTATATATAGGTCGTCTCCCCACACCACACTATATATAGGTCGTCACCCTACACCACACTATATATAGGTCGTCTCCCCACACCACACTATATATAGGTCGTCTGTCCCACACCACACTATATATAGGTCGTCTCCCCACACCACACTATATATTGGTCGTCTCCCCACACCACACTATATATAGGTCGTCTCCCCACACCACACTATATATAGGTCGTCTCCCCACACCACACTATATATAGGTCGTCTCCCCACACCACACTATATATAGGTCGTCTCCCCACACCACACTATATATAGGTCGTCTGTCCCACACCACACTATATATAGGTCGTCTCCCCACACCACACTATATATTGGTCGTCTCCCCACACCACACTATATATAGGTCGTCTGTCCCACACCACACTATATATAGGTCGTCTCCCCACACCACACTATATATTGGTCGTCTCCCCACACCACACTATATATAGGTCGTCTCCCCACACCACACTATATATGGTCGTCTCCCCACACCACACTATATATAGGTCGTCTCCCCACACCACACTATATATAGGTCGTCTCCCCACACCACACTATATATTGGTCGTCTCCCCACACCACACTATATATAGGTCGTCTCCCCACCCCACACTATATATAGGTCGTCTCCCCACACCACACTATATATAGGTCGTCTCCCCACACCACACTATATATAGGTCGTCTCCCCACACAACACTATATATATGTCTTCTCCCCACTCCACACTATATATAGGTCGTCTCCCACACCACACTATATATAGGTCGTCTGTCCACACCACACTATATATAGGTCGTCTGTCCACACCACACTATATATAGGTCGTCTCCCCACACCACGCTATATATAGGTCTTCTCCCCACACTATATATAGGTCGTCTCCCCACACCACACTATATATAGGTCGTCTCCCCACACCACACTATATATAGGTCGTCTCCCCACACCACACTATATATAGGTCGTCTCCCCACACCACACTATATATAGGTCGTCTGCCCACACCACACTATATATAGGTCGTCTCCCCACACCACACTATATATAGGTCGTCTGTCCTCATAAACTATCATTGATCGACTAAAACTTTTAACTAATTATCTGCACAGGTGAACTGTCTTCATGTCACTGCATAACGAGAGTTCACATTAAATGTCATTACATTTGTGACCAGTGATTCTCATAACTTGACACCAACATTTGTAATCAGTGATTCTCATTACTTGACAACAACATTTGTGACCTGTAATTTTCATAACTTGACAACAACATTTGTGACCAGTGATTCTCATACCTTGACACCAACATTTGTTACCAGTGATTCTCTTAACTTGACACCAATATTTGTGACCAGTGATTCTCATACCTTGATACCGACATTTGTGAACTGTGATTCTCATGACTTGACACCAACATGTGTGACCAGTGATTCTCATACCTTGACACCAACATTTGTGACCAGTGATTCTCGTACCTTGACACCGAAATTTATGACCAGTGATTTTTATACCTTGATGCCGACATTTGTGACCAGTGATTCTCATACCTTGACATCGACATTTGTTACAAGTGATTCTCATACCTTGATGCTGACATTTGTGACCAGTGATTCTCATACCTTGACACCAACATGTGTGACCAGTGATTCTCATACCTTGACACCAACATTTGTGACCAGTGATTCTAATACCTTGATGCCGACATTTGTGACCAGTGATTCTCATACCTTGATGCTGACATTTGTGACCAGTGATACTCATACCTTGACATTAACATGTGTGACCAGTGATTCTCATACCCTGACAACAACATTTGTGACCAGTGATTCTCATATCTTGATGCCGACATTTGAGACCAGGGATTCTCATACCGTGACACCAACATTTGTGACCAGTGATTCTCATACCTTGACAACAAAATTTGTGACCAGTGATTCGCATACCTTGACACCAACTTTGTGAATGGGTTGAAATGTAAAATATTTTTTTTAAATAATCTATTTTAGATTTGAACAATAATCACTTTCTTTTTTGTGTGAAAAATTTAATGGTTAAAAACAAAAACTCATGTTAAAGTTAGAAACAATTTTTTATTATTTGTAACTTATTTACTTTAAAAGTGACCGGAGGGAAATAAATTGAATAAAAACTTTGTCAGTTCAACAATTTTTTTGTTTGTTTGTTTTGATTGTTTGTATGTTTGTTGTTTAATTTTTTCCTCACTTGTTTCCGAAGTTTATGACCCATATAACTGAATTAATAAAGGAAATATTATGACCCATATAACTGAACTAAGAAAGGGAAGATTATGACCCTTATAACTGAACTAAGAAAGGGAAGATTATGACCCACATAACTGAACTAAGAAAGGGAAGATTATGACCCATATAACTGAACTAAGAAATGGAAGATTATGACCCATATAACTGAACTAAGAAATGGAAGATTATGACCCATATAACTGAACTAAGAAAGGGAAGATTATGACCCATATAACTGAACTAAGAAAGGGAACATTATGACCCATATAACTGAACTAAGAAAGGGAAGATTATGACCCATATAACTGAGCTAAGAAAGGGAAGATTATAACCCATATAACTGAACTATGAAAGGGAAGATCATGACCCATATAACTGAACTAAGAAAGGGAAGATTATGACCCATATAACTGAACTAAAAAGGGAATATTATGACCCATATAACTGAACTAAAAAGGGAAGATTATGACCCATATAACTGAACTAAGAAAGGGAAGATTATGACCCCTATAACTGAACTAAGAAAGGGAAGATTATGACCCATATAACTGAACTAAGAAAGGGAAGATTATGACCCATATAACTGAACTAAGAAAGGGAAGATTATGACCCATATAACTGAACTAAGAAAGGGAAGATTATGACCCATATAACTGAACTAAGAAAGGGAAGATTATGACCCATATAACTGAACTAAGAAAGGGAAGATTATGACCCATATAACTGAACAAAGAAAGGGAAGATTATGACCCATATAACTGAACTAAGAAAGGGAAGATTATGACCCATATAACTGAACTAAGAAAGGGAAGATTATGACCCATATAACTGAACTAAGATAGGGAAGATTATGACCCATATAACTGAAATAAGAAAGGGAAGATTGTGACCCATATAACTGAACTAAGAAAGGGGAGATTATGACCAATATAACTGAACTAAGAAAGGGAAGATTATGACCCATATAACTGAACTAAGAAAGGGAAGATTATGACCCATATAACTGAACTAAGAAAGGGAAGATTATGACCCATATAACTGAACTAAGAAACAATAATATTAATAATAATAATAATAATAAAACCATTTTCAGTACTTGGTGGTCTATGGGGCATATGAAGTAGAATTCACAAGTTTCATTGAGCAACCACTAACAAGCAGGGGAATAAGTGGCTTGCACAATGCCCCGAGGGCCTTGCCAGTACCTAGGTTAGAACCCGTGACTCTCTCTAGCCTCAGTTCGGAAGTCCAGGCGAGACCACTGCGCCCTTTTTTGAACTAAGAAAAAATGTTAATTAATTTTCTTGCTTTTTTTTCAGTCAAGACGACAAATGAAGAGACAAGTCCATTATTATTTATGGTTAAAAAAACAAACAAACAAAGATATTGGTTTTAAAAAGCCGATGAAGTTGTGTGGAATTTATACATAGAAATGCATGACGCCAAGCAGTGAAAGTCAGAAACTTGAAGCTATTAGGCCGACGTCTATCACCTCTAACAGGACCACCACCGTCATTGGAGCATGTAATGTACGCACGATGTATGAGACTGGTAAAACAACACAAATAGCCACTGAGATGAGGAACAATAAAGTATAAACTAGGAATCGGATAAAAGAGATGGACTGGATGTGGACAGAAAAATCACAGGAGAGATTATGTTATTTTTTTAAGGACGTATGCAATACAATGACATCCTTTAGTGTTGAAACTTGTATTTTATAAAAGTTTGAATTTTGTTATCGTGTTGGTTTTTATGGTTTATATAGATAAGCCATGTAAGACGGGAAGAACGAGAAATTGTTGGTTTTTATGGTTTATATAGATAAGCCATGTAAGACGGGAAGAACGAGAAATTGTTGGTTTTTATGGTTTATATAGATAAGCCATGCAAGACGGGAAGAACGAGAAATTGTTGGTTTTTATAGTTTATATAGATAAGCCATGCAAGACGGGAAGAACGAGAAATTGTTGGTTTTTATGGTTTATATAGATAAGCCATGCAAGACGGGAAGAACGAGAAATTGTTGGTTTTTATAGTTTATATAGATAAGCCATGCAAGACGGGAAGAACGAGAAATTGTTGGTTTTTATAGTTTATATAGATAAGACATGCAAGACGGGAAGAATGAGAAATTGTTGGTTTTTATAGTTTATATAGATAAGCCATGCAAGACGGGAAGAACGAGAAATTGTTGGTTTTTATAGTTTATATAGATAAGACATGCAAGACGGGAAGAACGAGAAATTGTTGGTTTTTATAGTTTATATAGATAAGCCATGCAAGACGGGAAGAACGAGAAATTGTTGGTTTTTATAGTTTATATAGATAAGACATGCAAGACGGGAAGAACGAGAAATTGTTGGTTTTTATAGTTTATATAGATAAGCCATGCAAGACGGGAAGAACGAGAAATTGTTGGTTTTTATAGTTTATATAGATAAGCCATGCAAGACGGGAAGAACGAGAAATTGTTGGTTTTTATGGTTTATATAGATAAGCCATGCAAGACGGGAAGAACGAGAAATTGTTGGTTTTTATAGTTTATATAGATAAGCCATGCAAGACGGGAAGAACGAGAAATTGTTGGTTTTTATAGTTTATATAGATAAGTCATGCAAGACGGGAAGAACGAGAAATTGTTGGTTTTTATAGTTTATATAGATAAGCCATGCAAGACGGGAAGAACGAGAAATTGTTGGTTTTTATAGTTTATATAGATAAGCCATGCAAGACGGGAAGAACGAGAAATTGTTGGTTTTTATAGTTTATATAGATAAGACATAAAAGACGGGAAGAACGAGAAATTGTTGGTTTTTATAGTTTATATAGATAAGCCATGCAAGACGGGAAGAACGAGAAATTGTTGGTTTTTATAGTTTATATAGATAAGCCATGCAAGACGGGAAGAACGAGAAATTGTTGGTTTTTATGGTTTATATAGATAAGCCATGCAAGACGGGAAGAACGAGAAATTGTTGGTTTTTATAGTTTATATAGATAAGCCATGCAAGACGGGAAGAACGAGAAATTGTTGGTTTTTATAGTTTATATAGATAAGTCATGCAAGACGGGAAGAACGAGAAATTGTTGGTTTTTATAGTTTATATAGATAAGCCATGCAAGACGGGAAGAACGAGAAATTGTTGGTTTTTATAGTTTATATAGATAAGCCATGCAAGACGGGAAGAACGAGAAATTGTTGGTTTTTATAGTTTATATAGATAAGTCATGCAAGACGGGAAGAACGAGAAATTGTTGGTTTTTATAGTTTATATAGATAAGCCATGCAAGACGGGAAGAACGAGAAATTGTATACGTTTGTTTTTATGG
Organism: Ampullaceana balthica; assembly: GCA_944989445.1. Lineage (NCBI taxonomy): Eukaryota > Metazoa > Mollusca > Gastropoda > Lymnaeidae > Ampullaceana > Ampullaceana balthica. The sequence continues at coordinate 464,287 of CALYLW010000363.1, forward strand.
TTTATATAGATAAGCCATGCAAGACGGGAAGAACGAGAAATTGTTGGTTTTCATAGTTTATATAGATAAGCCATGCAAGACGGGAAGAACGAGAAATTGTTGGTTTTTATAGTTTATATAGATAAGTCATGCAAGACGGGAAGAACGAGAAATTGTTGGTTTTTATAGTTTATATAGATAAGCCATGCAAGACGGGAAGAACGAGAAATTGTATACGTTTGTTTTTATGGTTTATATAGATAAGCCATGCAAGACGGGAAGAACGAGAAATTGTTGGTTTTTATAGTTTATATAGATAAGCCATGCAAGACGGGAAGAACGAGAAATTGTTGGTTTTTATAGTTTATATAGATAAGTCATGCAAGACGGGAAGAACGAGAAATTGTTGGTTTTTATAGTTTATATAGATAAGCCATGCAAGACGGGAAGAACGAGAAATTGTTGGTTTTTATGGTTTATATAGATAAGCCATGCAAGACGGGAAGAACGAGAAATTGTTGGTTTTTATAGTTTATATAGATAAGCCATGCAAGACGGGAAGAACGAGAAATTGTTGATTTTTATAGTTTATATAGATAAGCCATGCAAGACGGGAAGAACGAGAAATTGTTGGTTTTTATGGTTTATATAGATAAGCCATGCAAGACGGGAAGAACGAGAAATTGTTGGTTTTTATAGTTTATATAGATAAGCCATGCAAGACGGAAGAACGAGAAATTGTTGGTTTTTATAGTTATTATATAGATAATGTCATGCAAGACGGGAAGAACGAGAAATTGTTGTTTTTATGGTTTATATAGATATAGCCATGCAAGACGGGAAGAACGAGAAATTGTTGGTTTTATGGTTTATATAGATAAGCCATGCAAGCGGGAGAACGAGAAATTGTGACGGGAAGAACGTAGAAATTCGTTGGTTTTTATAGTTTATATCGATAAGCCATAGCAAGACGTGAAGAACGAGACAATTGTTGGTTTTTATGGTTTATATAGATAAGCCATGCAAGACGTAAAGTACGAGAAATTGTATCAGTTTTTTTTTCCTTACATATGAAACAAGGAAAGTAATTTTCATCCCTATGTCTATCAAAGTGTTATATTAAAATGTGTATGTGTTGTATTTTCCAATTTGAATTTAATGGCACATGTATTATTACTACTTTCCACTGTGTTTTCTATCCTCCTGTTTTTAAGTTAGCGATAACATTATGGTGTTACGTTTTTTGTACGTTTTATAAAGAGATTTTTATAACGTATGAAGTTGTTAACGTTTATAGATTTTTTTAGATACATGTAAATGTGTTATACTCTCGCCTACATATCTTAGACTTACAATTGAGTTTTTCAACTGGAGTTTTGTATTTTTGTGATACTAGTCAAATGTTAGCAAGATAACTGTTAAAGCTAATGTTAAAACTAGATAAATGTTACAGCTAATGTTAAAACAAGATAACTGTTACAGCTAATGTTAAAACTAGATAACTGTTACAGCTAATGTTAAAACTAGATAACTGTTACAGCTAATGTTAAAACTAGATAACTGTTACAGCTAATGTTAAAACTAGATAACTGTTACAGCTAATGTTAAAACTAGATAACTGTTACAGCTAATGTTAAAACTAGATAACTGTTACAACTAATGTTAAAACCAGAGGAACCTATTTTTAAATCCTTTATATTAACTCGTGGTGTCTGCGGCCGACCGACCGACCGACCTTGCTTGCTTGCTTGCTTGTCGCCAAAACTTTTGATCGATTTTTAACCCACTTGCTCGCAAGATAGCGATCTGAAATTTTGCAGGCTGTTTTGTACCGATGATAAAAACAATGTATCAAAATTTCAGATCGATCGCATGTACCGTAATTAAATTATTGATTTTTTAGATTATTTTATTTATTCCTATGTATCATGCTATTTTTTGAGATAGAGCGTCGCGGTGCGTATTATATTGAACAACCTTTCTGTCGCGCAATAAGGTGCGTATTTTATTGACAGCTCTTTTTATAAACATATTCCTGATCGGTGCGCATTATATTAAACATGTTTTACGACACAACTGCAATTTTGTATTTCTGGATGGTCTGGCGCTGCGTATTTTAATGAACATTCTTTTAATTACTTCTCGTACATAAAGGATTTATAGTCAAAAACTTGGTTTTTTACGGGTTTTTCTTATTTATTAATAAGTGCAAGCACCACTAATGTTACATTTGAAATATTTTGTTTTTTATCGTTTCGACACTTCTAGCTCATAGCATAAATAAATGTTTATGACGTCATCTTTTGGTTGCATTAGTTTAATGTTAACACGTTTTTAAAAGTTCATCAGATCAGTGTAGTGATAGACTTTATTAAATAACACTTTTTGTACAGACTTATGTCTGATGTGACAGATGTACATGTAAACTTTGTTTGTATTTTATTTTGACTTCGTCGCTTTTTCGTTTTTAAACACATATAACGTTTTTATTTAAATAATAAAGTTGGGTATCCATTAGCCTCAATATTAAACCACAAACAGTGTCAGACACTTTTAGATTTATCCACATAATGTAATATTACTAACCACTAGTATTAAGACGTATGTTTTTCTATAACCACACTAAGACATCACATTTATAAGTTCATCCATATGATGACACATTCACCGATGATATAAGAAGATTCATTTGTTTAAATATCCCACACTGAAGCAATCACAGTACAGGTTTGTCAACACTGATGTACCGAAACAAACTGGTTCAACCAGAAATTGATATATCATCCGCATGTTACCACACACCACAATAAAGTACAGCCCCAAATCCACATATGACACGCCACCCACATATTGTCATATCAACAAACATGTCCGTTTATGTAAATACATTTATAAATAAACATAAACACACAAACAATAATAATATAAAACAGTTAAACAATTCATTTTTACATGTTTATTTTGTTTTATAAAATTAGACACACTAAAATGGTAATCAATAAAATAAACTGTTTAAAATACTAACGTATTTGATACTTTTATAGAATTAAATATTAAATTTAACTTACTATACAACAATGTCCAAATGTAAAAGAAATGAAAGTATTAAAATATAACAAGAAATTCTAATACTATTACAAGATGTTACATGTTTGTTGGTGGTGTGGGTGCCGATATGGAAGGTGAGAGTGTACATGAGGCGTGTTGTTGGTGGTGTGGGTGCCGATATGGAAGGTGAGAGTGTACATGAGGCGTGTTGTTGGTGGTGTGTGTGCCGATATGGAAGGTGAGAGTGTACATGAGGCGTGTTGTTGGTGGTGTGGGTGCCGATATGGAAGGTGAGAGTGTACATGAGGCGTGTTGTTGGTGGTGTGGGTGCCGATATGGAAGGTGAGAGTGTACATGAGGCGTGTTGTTGGTGGTGTGGGTGCCGATATGGAAGGTGAGAGTGTACATGAGGCGTGTTGTTGGTGGTGTGGGTGCCGATATGGAAGGTGAGAGTGTACATGAGGCGTGTTGTTGGTGGTGTGGGTGCCGATATGGAAGGTGAGAGTGTACATGAGGCGTGTTGTTGGTGGTGTGGGTGCCGATATGGAAGGTGAGAGTGTACATGAGGCGTGTTGTTGGTGGTGTGGGTGCCGATATGGAAGGTGAGAGTGTACATGAGGCGTGTTGTTGGTGGTGTGGGTGCCGATATGGAAGGTGAGAGTGTACATGAGGCGTGTTGTTGGTGGTGTGGGTGCCGATATGGAAGGTGAGAGTGTACATGAGGCGTGTTGTTGGTGGTGTGGGTGCCGATATGGAAGGTGAGAGTGTACATGAGGCGTGTTGTTGGTGGTGTGGGTGCCGATATGGAAGGTGAGAGTGTACATGAGGCGTGTTGTTGGTGGTGTGGGTGCCGATATGGAAGGTGAGAGTGTACATGAGGCGTGTTGTTGGTGGTGTGGGTGCCGATATGGAAGGTGAGAGTGTACATGAGGCGTGTTGTTGGTGGTGTGGGTGCCGATATGGAAGGTGAGAGTGTACATGAGGCGTGTTGTTGGTGGTGTGGGTGCCGATATGGAAGGTGAGAGTGTACATGAGGCGTGTTGATAATTTGATGTATTAGAGTCTAATACAACTTTCAAAACATGATTAAGTTTATATAGAGAACAAAAGATATAGTGTTATTAATACATTAGATGGAATTGTTGGAGATAGGGGTGCCAAAATTAAGATGGGGAGCACATGGGGCGTTAAAGTGGCTGTTATCAATGACAAGAAACATAGGTTTATACAAGTTATATAAATAGTCGCGATTTATTTTAAAAAAATAGATGTGACACAATTGTGATGTGACTATGTTTTACTGGGGGCAGCAAATGAGGCGCGATAGACTGGGGGCGCACATGGGGCGTGATAGACTGGGGGCGCACATGGGGCGTGATAGACTGGGGGCGCACATGGGGCGTGATAGACTGGGGGCGCACATGGGGCGTGATAGACTGGGGGCGCACATGGGCGTGATAGACTGGGGGCGCACATGGGGCGTGATAGACTGGGGGCGCACATGGGGCGTGATAGACTGTGTTGTATTTTATAGTCATTAACATTTGGTACAAGTTATTTAAAAAATGGATTTTTAAACAAAATATTTATTTGATATTAACAGGTTATAAGTACATGAAATGGGTAAATTAAGGGTAAGGGATCCGACACTGATGGTAGGGGTGCCGACTTTGTTGTTGAGGGTGCTGACAATGGTAGTGAGGTGGATGCATTAAATGTGGTAATGGTCAAGCTTTATTAAAATAGTGTCCATTTGATACCAGTTTGTATCAAGTCAAAATGTAAACAATAAAAACATTTTCTAGTAATAATTCATAAGTACATGGGAATGTAGGAGGTAGGGTGCCGACACTGGTGGTTAGGGCGCACATGGGGCGTGGTGTTGTGGTGTACATGGGGCGTGGTAGAGGGTGTTGTCTATTACAACAATCAACAGTTGATACAAGTTTGTATAAAGTATATAAAATATTATAACATTGTTTACATTATAGATATTAGCTCCAGTCCCAACCAGCGCCACTAAAATTTCTTCCCTCAGAGTTGACCCCACTGTGGACATGGTGCATACAACCAGCCAACATCATACCCCAGTGGGTGGACATAGCCCCACTACTGCCTGGACATGTACATGTTGTGTACGTGTACTTGGTCCTATCATCACTCACCTTGTACCTGTCTATCCAGTGTCCTACAGAGATCTGTTTAGGACATCCATGTGGATGTGATACTATCAATGTCAACTTGTCTCCACGTCTCTTGTATTTGTTGTTTACTTTCTCACATAGATCAACCAGTGGTCCACCATCTTGTCCAGTTTGTTCAGTAAATCTACGTCACATGTCACACATTTCAACAACACCAGTCTTCCTCAATGTTTGCATCAACCACCGTCCAGCCATCAAGAGTGACCAGTGGACTATCTTGTCTATCAAAGAACAATCTACACGTGGTGTGTCTCGCCTCAAGGTCATCAAACACCACGTGTGTGGCCGTGTCATCCTTACCTCCCCCACACTGTGCTGGGTGTGTCCGAGTGTTGACACTTGTGACATGGACAAGTTCCCTTGTTGTATTCAATGTTTACATACCTCACCCTTCCCAGTCCCTACTCTCATGACGTCACTTCCTCTCATGTTATAAAATGCATATGGTTGTTTGGTGTTTGGCCAAAACTCTGGTCTCTCTGTACTGGTCATTTTAACAGCTACCCTGACAGTGAGGTCAGCTGTAGCTTTGATGTACTCAACTAGGAGGTTGTCATGGTAACCTTCAGGCAGGTGATTGATGTTAAAATCGTTGACAGGTATAAACTGTTGTGTGACCTGGATTCTTCTTACAGCAACAAGATGTTTGTGTAGATCTGCTTCTCCTCCTTCTGACACCTGGGTTTCATGTGTACCTGACAAGGTCATCAAAGAAAGTACATTTTAGTCCATGTGTTACACCTGTCTCTCTTCTATTATCTCTATTGAAATAGATTTCATTTAGTCTATTATTTCATTTCAATAGATTCAAAGATTAATTTCTATTATGAATTATGAGACATTTTTGTTTAAATCATAGAAAGTGTCAAAAAAGTAAAATGTTAAAAATTATATCAACATCCAATAAACGTGGATATAGAATGTTGGATACAACAATGATAGCCGTTGAAATTAAACTGTTGTATTGTTATATATCAACAAATATATAAAAGGAGATTTACCACAGAAAATATCTGAAAGATCCTTCTGGTTGCATTTGACATTTGGCTCATCAACCTGACTGTCATTTGTGTCATCTTCCCGGCTGTCCTCTGTGTCATCTTCTTGACTGTCATCTGTGTCATCTTCTTGACTGTCATCTGGTTTATTTTTTTCTTGGCTTTGTTCTTTAAGATGATCTAATTATGATATAAATCAAATATGTTTATATTTACAATAAGACAATATTATAATGATTCATGTCTTTCTCACACATCTTATCTCTCTCTCTCTCTCTTTCTCTCTCTCTCTCTCTCTCTCTCTATATATCTATATATCTCTATATATATATTTCAATTCATCTGGGATAATTGAAACATGTTCAAGAAGGTTTTCATTATATGTTGTACACCAAGTCAAATTTATATCAACATAATATTACCTGAGCAAAAACTTGATTGATCTTTCTTGTCACACCTGCCATCTTTGACATCTGGTTGTCCGTCATGTATGTCAAATTCACTGTGGATGTGCTCTTGGCAATATTCTGAATAAGGTAGTTATTTGATATATTAATAAAATCAATTCTAAATTAACTCTTGTATTCTAAATATTTCGTTTCTATGTTTCTGTCATATCCTATATCTATATCAGTTTTATTCTCAATCTCTCTCCCTCTGTTGATCTCTTTGTCGCTGTCTATGTCTCTCTTTTACTCTCTTACACATTATTTATCTTATTAGGAGACATGTGAGATGGCGTCAAAAGGCCCTGAGTCACTAAGACTCTTATAGAACCCCTCGGGGAATTCCCCGGCAACTTTCTCTCCTCCCCCGACGAGAGCTAGCCGACGGGGACACCCCCGAGATGATCCCATAGGGTGGTCTGGGCAGATGGCAGCCGCACAAGTCGACCTAGTCTGCCTCTCAAATGAGTTCCAACTCAAGGGTGGATGTGGATTTTTCCTACTTCGACCCGCCATAGCAGCGGCAACACATCGGTGCAGAGTACGGGTCTATATAACCGAGGACTGTCGCAAGATAGGGGGAAACATCATTGTAGACCTCCCATGGGGTGCGGGTAACCGCAATATCCAACCACATATTGTTTGGTAAGGGCATCTCTATTTGGGAGAGTCACCTCAGAGCTGACGTCCGACCAAAGTTCTTCACGACACGTTTTCTAGAATTATACTGGCCCTCCTGGCCCTAATCAGTGCCGTTCACTGAAATAGATAGAAAGGGGGAAGAAACGGTCGCTTCTGATGACCCGACCCTCAACGGGTACAATGGTTTCATAATCGACGGGGGCATTCTCCACCACGAGTGTCCCCGTTTACGATCCGTACAGCGACTGTAATCATCTGTTTAACTGCCTAGCTAACCCTAATGGGACTTCGACGTTCCTCGTCGGGACTGTTAGTTTCGGTCTCGCGTACCCTACTTATCAAGAGGACACCGTAAAGGTCAGCCCCTTCCTCCGGATCTTATTAGGACGCTTTCTCGCTCTCAATTTTTCTCTCTTTTGACGCATTCTCTTTCATTCTCTCTTTTGATACTTTATCCCTCTCTGTATCTCTCTATCTCTGTCGCTCTCTAACTTTTTCACTCTTCGACGCTCTCTTTCTCTCTCTCTCTCTCTCTCTCTCTGACGATTCCTGCACCTTTATCTTTCTATCTCTGATACACGCTCTATCTTCCTCCTTCTCTGTCTCTCTCTCTTCTACAAAAATTGTAACGAAATTCAATAAGAAATTTATATTAAAAAGAAATATATTTAAAGTTATTTGTAGCAACATTTTACCATTGTTTTGTAAATCATTGAAATTTCTGAAACATAGTACAGGATTAAACAATTATAAAAATGTGTCAAAAAAAATTAATTACTTAATTTTTTTTTAAAAAGTGTATACATATTTTATGTTCGATTAAAAAAATACATTTTATTTGATAGACCTTGTTCATATTTGTCCCATTTATCGACAATGTGAGTACATAAGCGCACGAGAAAAGGGCTGTGTTATTAAATTTCGCTAGTTTTAGCTGACTAACTGTAGCAGAAACTGTTCAGACAGATGTCAACTTTTAATAATTTTTACAATTACGCTAATCAATTATTTAAAAGAAATAAAAACTCTAAGTACACATTGTTAGACATCTGCTCAGTTAAAATTAAATAAAAACGTAAGTACGGTCAAAAGAGTTTCAAGTTATGTCAGCTAGTGAATATCTTCCTTGGAATGATCAAAAGATTCGTCTGTCGTCTGCAATAATTATTTAATAGATGGGCCATATCAATACTTAAATACTACAACTACGAATTTTGAGTACTTAAAATGAGTACTTAAAATTCAACCTTTCATTAATACAAATTTATGCATTTTAAAGTATAAAAAATATATTTATTTTTTTTAATAGACAATTATTCAAATTATTGTAACAATTTTAGTTATATATCAATTATTTTTAAACAAATAAAAAAAATGTAAATTAATTATTTTTCAGAGGTAGTTTCGAACGAACATTTGAATAATGTGATCTAAAATTATTATACAATTACTAAAATAGCATCAGGAAAATTTTTAGCGGACTTAAACATTAAATAAAATATTTAAAAAATCTTTTTTTTTAAAAGTACACGCTTTTATTTACATATAGAAAGTGCACCACGCTTTTATGTGCAGTGGATAGGTTCAGTCACTTCACTTGTTATCATAGAAAAAATTTATTTTCTTCTTTTTAGTGCACTTTCTATATGTAAATAAAAGCGTGTCCTTTTTAAAAAAGAGATTTTTTTTATATTTTATTTTCTACTTTTTAGTATCAAAATTTTTTAAATCAATTTTTTGACATAATCAATTAAATTTAATTAGTCAAAAGTCATTGTTAATAACTTAAATGTGATAGTGGTAATAAAACGACCCTGTAAAAACAAAGTTTTTGACTATAAATCCCTTTTATATGAGACATAATTAAAAGTATTGATCATGTTCAAACGCGACAAACATTTACAGACTGAAACCAAATTATCTCCCCTGGCTTTAAAACCGGGGAAGGGGTAGAGAGTGTGGACATCAACGGGTGGTGTCAACGCGTTAACTCAAAGCCTGGTGTTAAACACGAGATGTGGTCATCGTTGGCTGGCGTGAAGTCAAGTGACCCGTAAAATGTAAACAAAAGCGACCGATACATATGGTTTATAGAGATAAACTTTAAAAATGCAATAATTTAATTAAGGTACATTCAATCGATCTGAAATTTTGATACAATGCATTGTCATCCAAGATCTATCTTTGGTAAAATTTTGAAATCTCTAGGCCCATCAGAAGTGGTATAATTTTACATTACAAGATTTGAAGGAAGGATGGATGGATACAACATACAAACAGTGTGACTTAAATAAAAGCGTGTAAAAATAATTAAAATAATAATAAATTCCCTTAGTGTATAAATATCTCAAATAAATATATAACTTTAAAAAAAATTAACAGCATTTAATATTTTGTTGAAAATAACAACTAAAATTAATTTCATTAAATGTTTATATTATTATTATTTTTTTAAAAAATTTTATTTAATTCCAACGCTTTTATTATTTACTATGGATACATGACGCGCATGATTGTAATCTGACACACAGGCTTATCACTTAAACTAAATTTATTAAATATATTAGAGATACTTTTAATTAATTGCACACAAATAACAAAACAAAACGTATTAACTATGCTACTATTTCTGATGCGGTAATAGCTACTACCATTCTGCCGAGACTCTCGACCTTGACCTAGTCCTAGAACTTAAATGATACAATTACAATGTGATTTAATTTACTGTGAAGAATTGACGAATGCAAGGTCTGTGAGTACTGTGACAGTGTTACTTTTAAAATAAAAACAGTAATGAAAGTTATTTAGAATTCAAATAAATAAAGTTTCATAGAGTATATTTAATACATAAACTCTGTGGACCAGGGGTCGGGAACTTTTTGTCTGAGAGAGCCATAATTACCACATATTTCGAAAAGTAATTCTGTGAGAGACATACATATTTCTTAAAACTAAATATTCAAGTAAATGTGTGCATTTTGTGTAATTTCGACACTAAAAGCACAATAATTATGGCTGTGAAATGTTTTTAATAACCCTGTCATGCTGTTGCTACACTAATCAATAATGAGTATTACTTACCATTCATGCGACTTATGGTGCTGCATGTATTTGCTAATGGCTTTGTAGTTTGTAGTCTAGTTGATACGTGGTGAAGTTAAGCTTCATGCAGGCGTTGAGACTTCCATCCGTTAAACGGGATCGGTGGTTGGTCTTGATGTTCTTTAGATGTGAGAAGGACTGCTCGCATACATAGTAGAGCCAAACATTGTCAATACAGCAATACTCACACGCTGCAGTGTGTGGTATGTGACGGGTAGCGCGTTCCAAGTTATGACACTCAGCTGGTCTGCGTGTTGAAGTTTTTTAAATTTCTGCCCATTTGTGTTGCAGCGCCGACTCTGCTTGCTGTCGCGCAAGTCTTTCCAAATCTTCATTCAGTGACTTGAACTTATTCATCCACATATCTGAGGTCTTTAGGTCAGCATCTTACAGCTCAAAATATCTGACGAAGACTCCGGGGATGCAACTCAAGTCAGTGTTGTCCACTGCACTCTCGTGTGGATCGGTGATGAACTAAAAATACGGGTGTGCCCGCGAAATTCCCCAAAGCGCGCTTTAAATGACTGCAGGAGATTGAACATGAAGCCTGCTAGCTGCTGAATATTAAGATGTTGAGCAGGGTCACTTGATGTGCACATATCTTTGAACTCTCCCAGTTTTTCAAAGTGTAATAAACGACCTGTTTCAATGTCAGTGATGAAGAGTTGTAGCTTGTTTTAAAATGCAAACACTTTTAGTTGCAGGTGTAAGATTTTATTTCCAACGACTTGCATTTTCACATTGAGCTGATTAAGATGTTCAGTCATGTCTACGAGATAATAAAACTTCAGGAGCCATTCATTGTCAGCTAACTCGGGATGCTCGACATTCTTCATTTCAAGAAAAGTCCTAATTTCGCTCAGACAAGCCGCAAATCGGCTGAGCCATTTCCCCCTGGACAACCAACGCACGTTGCTGTGCAGAAGCAGACCAGGATAATTATTCCCAACCTCAACAAGCAGTGTTTTAAACTGGCGATCATTTAATGCTCGGACAATAGTAAAGTTGACTACCCAAACCAGGGGCGGATCAAGATTGCACGGGGCCCCTGGCTGCTATTCCCCCTGGGGCCCGGTCCAGCCACCTTTATTATACAATATAATAAGTTTGGGGCCCTTAAATCATTGAGGCCCCCTGGCTTTTGCCCAATCAGCACCCCCCCCCCTTAATCCGCCATAGACCCGAACCACCAGCGACATCACCTCACCAAGCTGCTCGCCACACATCTGAGCACAAAGCGCCTCCTAATGTAGGATGCAATGAAAGCTTAGGATGCGTCTGTTTTCATGCTCACAAAGAAGGGCGAGAAATCCTCTGTTTGTCCACACCTTGCACGGAGCACCATCAGTGCACACCGAAACAAGTTTGTAATCGGTAGATTTTTTTTCTTTAGCGAACTCAGTGAAGGACTCGAATAAATCCTGCCCTCTTGTTGTGCCCTTCCTATAAAACAGCACGACTTTTCTCATGTAATGTTTCACCGACAACATACCTTGCAACCACGCTGAACTGGGATAAATTACTGACGTCAGTTGACTCATTTAAAGCGAGAGAGACAAACGGTGCCGCATTTATGTCCTCCACTTGCATTTCCTCAATTTGATTTGACATCACGATGCTATGATCGTGAACAGTTCTTGCCGACAGAGGCAATTCTTTTATCCGTTTAATTATTTTGTTCTTATTGGAAAAGTCATCACAATGTTCATTGGCAACATCAAGCATGAATGCTTTGGCATCTGTGAATGGCTTTCCGCTTCTTACAATAGCTAAAGTGCCAGCAAAGCTAGCCGAGTTCCAGTCACCTTGTTGGGTCCAAAAACGGATTTGCTGCTGACCAGCTTGAACTCTTGATAGCAACTCTTAAGATGCTTTCTTCCTGCTGTCTCCCGCAGGATATTTCAATGAAAATGTAGAATGGCGTGTCTCGAAGTGTCGCTTTACATTTGACTGTTTCATAGACGTAATTTTATCACTGCATATTAAACACACTGCAGAACCCATTCTCTCCATAAAGGCAAATTCCTCTGTCCATTCCTGAGGAAAAGTACGATACTCATCGTCTTTCTTTCTTTTAGCCATCTTGTCAAAAAGGTTTCTAAAATTAATTAGCTTAGAACGCGATTAAAACGAAAGTTTACTTTCTGATCCGACGACATTCTGTTGTGCGGACCCTTTTACACATGCACACATCGTCCGCTATTTTCGAAAACAATATACACCAACCGCACTTGAACAATGTATGTTTGCCACTTTTACACAGAAATTACTGCGATCACTTTGATCCAGAATTCCAAATCTCTCTCCCTTAAATAGCAATCTAACTTCTAAGGTTACTAATTTAAACCCTTAACGTTGATTATTTCATGAATTATATCACGTATGGCTCTCCTCATTACTATTCGGATAGAATAGGCCAATACATGTGACCTCAAAAATTTTCCCGCTTCGAAACTTTCAAGAATGTTTTACATCACTTAAACCATAACAAATAATTAATACGGTTACTGACTTATGACGAGGTTTTTATTTTGTTTTTTTTAATTTTTTTGTTGTTTGTTTTTTGTTGTTTTTTTTTAAATTAAAAAAAAAGAATGTTTCACAATAATTATTTAGATCAAAGGAGTCTGAAGAAACATTTTTTTTTATAATGAATATTTTTCTGTGAGCCAGATGCAGCCATTAAAAGAGCCATATATGGCTCGCGAGCCATGGTTTCCCGACCCCTGCTGTAGACTATACGATATAGCCTTTTGAGATTATTTATATTGCCTCTAGTTATAAGTTATAGACAATTGACAAGTATTGAGACAATTGAGTTATCAAAGTCAGAGTCATGATAGTCTGCATACAGATACAATACCTTTGCTATTCAAATAAAACAAATTATTTTATAAAAATCTACTAAGTCTAAGAATCATGAACAGATATTACTATATTATTTAGATTATTTGCATATCAATTTTAATGTATTAAAATTATTATTTTCTAAATTGCTATGTTGATCCTATTTCTATTCATACTTTTAGTACTCAGGACATTGCCTTACACTTAACTATAAATACTATGTAGTAAATTGGATTTAGCATCAATTTAATTAATTATTAATGATTAAACAAAATATTATTTAATTCTACTTTTTTTACAATAATCATTTAAGAAAGAAAGAAATAATTTTCCCCTAGTTATTGATAAACACTAACAAATAGCATTAGAAAATGAAAATCATATAGAATGGGACTGAAATAAAGCTTTTAAATAAAATACAAAATACACAAACAAATTGTGCAATGAAAACAATAAAGTTGAGCTTTATTTTTAGACTGACACGACAGTAAACGTTTCGGCTAATGCCTTCATCAGTACAACATAAAATACATTCTTACAATACTTACATAAGTAATAATAACATTCTTAAAACATATTGTATTTTAAAATATTTATGTTAAATAAAAAGAAAGGAAAAACAAAAACAAACATGGACACAGGATATAGGAAAAGGGGGAAGTATCCAATATAATGATGTTGCTCCAAAATATATTGTAATTATTTAAATTATTATTTCATTATAAGTGTTTATTATTTGTTTGGCATTAAAAAATGTTTAAATATGCATTATATTTATAAATATCTCTTCAAAATATTTGTGTTAACACACACAAATAATTTTCTTGTAGTGGTTGTTTTTTCTTTCTTGTGATTGCATAGTAATAAAGGGAAAGAAAGCAATTAAGTATAATATAAAATCATAAAATATTGTTTATAAATTCAATTTTACTAGTTTTGTAACAAGTACTGGGGAAAGTGGAAACTTTGTTTAGCTTTAAAAATATCATAAAGATTTTTGTCACCTTAGATATTGTGCTTCTGATTTTTTCCAACTATTTAATTGTAAATAAAAATTATTTCGTTAAAATTTGCATTATTTTATCAACATAACTTAAGCTGACACCAATATAATGTTATATTTTATCTATGTCATCTTCTATTTAACACTAAAAATGACATATTGATAAGGCTATAATGAATAATTATTTTTAAAAATAATATTTTAATGAAACCCATTAATCAGAATGTTTTTGTATTTAATACTTCAAGAACATTCTTACAATGTCATGAATTATCAGTCTTTTAAAGTTTTATTTTGTTTCATAAATGTTTATCCAACCTATTTAAAAACAAATGATTTAAATTAATATAATTTAAATTTTTCAAGTAAAAGAAACTGAAGTAATATTTATTTGTAACTGTTTTTTTCCTTATTATTGTGTAATAATATAAAATTTAGTTATGTAACTAATGATAATAAAACAAGCCTGTTCCTGGAATGAAAGAAAAATTGAAACATAATAGAATATGGTATTTTCTTATGTTTGCAATAGGTCATGAAATACTATCTTTATTCCTACCATATTATAATTAATTGGTTCAGTATAATATAAATGAAATATTATCTTTATTCCTACCATATTATAATTAATTGGTTCAGTATAATATAAATGACATTGAATTTTCTGTGACGTCACTTTAACATTGAATTGATCTCTTTATTTTAAAGTATTAAATATTATAATAACTCCGCCATAGCCGGTCCAAAGCCCGCGTGAGAGAGGAGGAGGGTTGTGCAAAGGGCTAGCATCCCTTCCCTTAAAAAAAGCCTTGCTACAAAAACGTGAACAAAGAAAAAAATAGGAAACTCGGACCTTGGAGATGATGGGTCTCTTGACAGAGAACTTATGAAGCTGGGTGGCCAAAGCCAACTGGAAACCACCCGGCAGACAACCATCCTCTCCACTAGGATCATCACCAGCTTAGGAACATGGAACGTAAGGACCATGTTCGAAGCTGGAAAAATTGCCAAAGTTGTTGCCGAAATGCAACGGTACAAGCTAGCCAGCCTAGGGATACGTGAATCCCGATGAACTGGCTCAGGCCAGATGAAGCTCAGCACAGGAGAACTGCGACTATATTCAGGCCATGATGAAGAAAACGCAGCGCACACCCAAGGAGTAGCAATCATGCTTTCCAAAACTGCTCAGAACGCCCTTTTAGGGTGGGAAGCCCATGGTCCCCGTATAATCACCGCAAGATTTAAGACCAAAAAGCAAGAAGTCAATATGGATCTTCTTCAGGTATACGCTCCTACTAAAGACAGTAAAGAAGAGAACAAAGAGGACTTCTACAACAGACTGAGAACCCTTATCCAAAAGTGTCCTAGTAGCAATGTGATTATTCTAATGGGCGACCTAAATGCAAAAATAGGCAACAACAATAATGGATATGAAGAATGCATGGGAACACATTACCTCGGAGAGATGAACGATAATGGTGAAAGGCTAGCAGATCTATGTGCTGCAGATGGACTGGTCATCGGTGGAAGCCTCTTCATGCATAGAAATATCCACAAGGCAACATGGATATCACCAGATATGTCAACGGCTAACCAAATCGACCATATATGTATCTGCAAAAAGTTTAGAAGATCTCTCCAAGATGTAAGGGTAAAAAGAGGGGCAGATGTAGCCTCATACCATCATCTACTGATTGCCAAACTAAGGCTCAAATTGAAAAAAGAATTGGACAAGTGAAAGAAGCAAGTGCCAACGTTTTAACACTACTCTTTTGAAAGGGGGACCAAAACTTAATGAGTTCAAACTTACGCTAACAAACAAATTCCAGATCTTACAAGAACTAGGCAACGAAGAAACAGTTGACCAAAACCTGAAAAGCCTCAAAGAAATACTTACGACCATCTGTGAAGAAGTGTTGGGTCCAAGACAACAAACGCATAAAGAATGGATTTCTAATGAAACCATGGAGAAAATCCAACACAGGAAAAAGAACTCAAATCTCAACAACAGCCGCACCAGAACTGAAAAAGCTAGAGCATCAGCAGAATACGTAAAAGCCAATAAAGACGTTAAACGTAGTTTAAGGTCAGATAAAAAGAACTACATAGGAGGACTAGCAATTGAAGCAGAAGAGGCAGCTTACCATGGAAACACAAGTGAACTATTCAGTACAATAAAAAAGCTATCCGGAAAGTTCAAAAATCCAGAGAGACCTGTTAAAACTAAAGATGGGAAATCTATATCTGATGAAGAGGGTCAGAAAAAAAGATGGATAGAACATTTTGAAGAACTCCTCAACCTACCAGCCCCCACAATACAAACTCAACATAGAGCCAGCGGAACAAGACCTAGAAATAGACTGCAGCACACCCACAAAACAAGAGATAAACAGAGCAATTAAACAACTAAAGAAATGAAAAGCGGCTGGTCCAGACAGAATACCAGCAGAATCCTTGACAGCAGATATTACGACTAGCTCTGCAATGCTACACATTTTTTTCAAGAAAATATGGGAGGAAGAACAGATTCCGACAGAGTGGAAAGAAGGACATCTCATTAAGCTCCCAAAGAAAAGAGATATTAGCTCTTGCTCCAACTATAGAGGAATAACTCTGCTATCTATACCAAGCAAAGTATTTAACAGAGTACTGCTAAACAGAATGAGGGATGCGATAGACACCCATCTTAGAGACCAAGAAGCAGGTTTTAGAAAAGATAGATCATGCACTGACCAGATTGCCACACTGGGAATTATATTGAAACAATCCCTGGAGTGGAACTCAGCACTATACATCAACTTTATTGACTATGACTGACATAAATAAGGCTTCCTACGAAAGACTTACATGTAGAAATGTCCATGGCCAACAAGCAACAGCGGTTTTTGGGGTACAGACCGGACTCAGACAGGGGTGTCTTCTTTCACCATTCTTATTTCTGCTAACCATCGACTACATAATGAAAATGTCTACAGAGCAGAAGAATAAAGGTATCTAGTGGACACTATGGAAACAACTTGATGACCTGGACTTTGCGGATGATCTGGCCTTAATATCGCACTCACAGCAACAGATGCAGGAGAAAACAACTATGTAGCACAGTTCTCTGCTTGCCTTGGCCTGAACATCCGTAAGGGAAAAAGCAAAGTCCTTAAAATAAACGCATCAAGCAACACTCCAATAACACTGGAAGGAACAAAACTTGAGGAGGTGGATAGCTTCACATACCTTGGAAGCATCATTGACACACAAGGAGGGACAGACGCCGATGTAAGAGTGGGAATTGGCCAAGCAAGAACAACATTTAAACAGCTAAAAAAAGTTTGGAACTGCAAAAACTTGAATCTTCATACCAAGGTCAGGATATTCAACACCACAGTAAAGCCTGTCCTTCTGTATGGAGCAGAAACATGGCGAATAACAGCAGCAATTTCTAAAAAGCTTCAAGCTTTTATAAACACATCTCTCTGAACAATTCTCCGAATCCGCTGGCCAAATGTCATCACCAACGAGGATCTCTGGCAACGCACATAACAAGAGCCAGTGGAAGAGCTAATACGCCAGCGCAGATGGAGATGGATTGGCCACACTCTCAGAAAGCCTACATTGTGAGACAAGCCCTCACATGGAACCCCCAAGGCAAGAGGAAAAGAGGTCGTCCCAAAATGACCTGGAGAAGGGAACTGGAGGCAGACACCAAAATGAGCGGGCACAGCTGGGGGCAGATTGAGAGACTGGCGCAGGACCGGGATGCCTGGAGAGACTTTTTTCATGACCTATATCCAGGATGAGACGAAGGGCGATGATGATGATGAAATTTTATAATATTTTTATTACATGAATACACTTTGATACAATAGATATGTACACTTTGATACTATAGATATGTACACTTTGATACAATAGATATGTACACTTTGATACAATAGATGTATACACTTTGATACAATAGATATATACACTTTGATACAATAGATATGTACAATTTGATACAATAGATATGTACACTTTGATACAATAGATATGTACACTTTGATACAATAGATATGTACACTTTGATACAATATATATGTACACTTTGATACAATAGATATATACACTTTAATACAATAGATATCTACACTTTGATACAATAGATATGTACAATTTGATACAATAGATATTTACACTTTGATACAATAGATATGTACACTTTGATACAATAGATATGTACACTTTGATACAATAGATATGTACACTTTGATACAATAGATATATACACTTTGATACAATGGATATGTAAACTTTGATACAATAAATATGTACAATTTGAAACAATAGATATGTACACTTTGATACAATAGATATGTACAATTTCATACAATAGATATGTACACTTTGATACAATAGATATATACACTTTGATACAATGGATATGTACACTTTGATACAATTAATATGTACAATTTGATACAATAGAGATGTACACTTTGATACAATAGATATGTACAGTTTTCAATCCTGTAACTCATGTGTACTACTAATAAGAAATTTGTTTATCTGATTGAGATAATTTATTGTTTAAATCCCTTATATAATCTGACACCTCTATATTTTATATTTTATCACTGTCATTTTCTATTTAACACTCAATGACTTCTTTATAATGCCTTAATTAATTATTATCAATAATACTTAAATGTGATCCATATTTTAGATTATGACATTAGATTTTACAATAAAAAGAACATAGGTCTCCTACCCATATTTTGAAGTAATTTTTGACATTAACTTTATCAACTTAAATTGAATAACTTAAAAGAAACACAGTAATATCTTTGTGAAACTGTTTTTAAAAAAAGATTAATATTAGTATTAATTATATTGTCTTGTATTGATTGTAACTAAATATATTATGTATATACTAGTGTATTACCCGTCAAAAATGAGGGAAGTTTTCAAAATGGATATATTTTAGTTATTGTAATTGTCCCTTTTGCCTGAAAGCCGCATAGTAAATAATCAGAAAATGTAGAGACCAAGAGAGAAAAATTAAATCTCTTTTCCATAATGAACAATTTTATGCGGACGTTTGAAAATAGCGTTTTTTTCTGGATTTTAAAAAATTGTATTTCTTTTTTTTTAATATTTTTTTTCAAGGCTATTTTTTTAGCGGTGCGCTTTCTAAAATCTAGCGTTAAAAAAGGACATAGAAGAGTATATATTTTGATTATATATACGAATATATGTGTTATCAGACAACCTCCAAGCTTAGGCTTTGCGTTATATAAGTTTGCATGAATAATGATGATATAATCAGGATAATAGTAAATGAATAGTGAATTACACACAGCATACGGTGACACTACAGCAAAGAAGTTTGAAGTTCGAATTATTAACAAATATTGCTGAGGAGTCAGTCGGACGTTAACTTGCGGCATTGAATAGTGCGCACCAATTATGAGTGCACCAATAATACAGCACAGTGCGTTAAAAATAAATTATGTAACTGTAATGTGATCCACATCAAGCACATCTGTGATTTGAAGCAGTTTAAGCTTCATTGATGATTATGACTTGTCAGTTTATTCGCCCATTTGTCCAGACATTATTACCACAACATTACCAAAACATGTAAAAAATAAAATGTAGTTTTTACACATGTTAATAACAAAGAACTATTCATTTTGCATGAAACGTAGTAAGCAATGTTTTTCACAGGATAATAGAAAATATTGAATTATCAACTGTTTATCATATTTCGATTTAACATAAACGTGTTAGTAATTCACATAAACGTTTTCATTATTGTCAGCACCCCTTCCATTTCTATATTAAAAGCAAAGATTTGTCATTCTAAAATAGTATAAGACGCATTAAAATATTATATGTAAATAACAAAAGCTATTGTGGGGAGGAGTCCTATTTTTAAATATGTTTTTTTAAACATATAAATATGCAATCTCAAAGTATTTAAAAGAAAAACAAACGCTAAACTGAAGCATAAGTTGGCAAATTTCATTTTCAGTAATAAATAATGGCTTTGTAGTTCAAAACGCATCGAAACTTGACAACCAAAATACAACCAATTGTAAATTCATAAACCGAAAACCGAATGTTACATATTAATATAGAAAATTAAATTTATAATTACGTACGTAATATTGACATGGACACATACACAAAAACGGACATTTAATAAAAAAAAATAATAACAATATTAATCACATCAAATAGAACAGGGCTCTTTATTTTACTTCGTTCCCTTCACACATTAATAAAAGCTCAAATAATGAGGTCACGTCACAATATTTTATGGCGAGACACATTGTGTAATCTCGAAAGCAACATTTTTACATCTATATATATTTTTTATCGGGAGTTATCTCGCATAGCGTAACCGACAGACATTGCAAATTATATTGTTTAATTAGTTTATTAACAATAATTTCAATAGTCTCAAATGTCTTTTTAATGTTTTTTTGTTATACAGCTTTAAGAGTAAGTCATGCTTCTTCATCAATAAATACATCTTTCATAAATAAAATTAAAATTTACAATATTTTACTCTATTATTTCCTATCTGCTTTTGATAAAAGAACTTTGCTTTTCTTATTGAGATAATTTACATTTTATATCCTATAGAGTGTTTTAAAAAATTATCTTTACAGATATTTGTTTTAAATTCTTGATCTACGGTTGTTCAATTAAGAAAAAAAACTACAATATTAATAAATAATGATAACTGTTTGTAGATTAAAAAATATAACAGAATAAAAAACATTTACAATAAAAAATAATTATAACCTCTTTAGCAGTTAGAATTTAATTTGGTCTGAATGCTGTCAGTATTGATGTAGATGAATGTTAAAATTGTTTAAACTATGTTTAACATATATTTGTTTTGTTTTAATTCAAATCATTTTTTCAATTTAATAAAATATTTAAAAAACGTCTTAGCTACATAAGGTACTCACCTCCATAATTCTTGATCAAAGTTAAATAACTGGAAGATTCACTTATACCAGTCAGAGACAATTACCTGGTGATTTAATGTGGATTATATTTTATACCAGTCAGAGACAATTACCTGGTGATTT
This sequence comes from Ampullaceana balthica, assembly GCA_944989445.1. Classification (NCBI taxonomy): domain Eukaryota; kingdom Metazoa; phylum Mollusca; class Gastropoda; family Lymnaeidae; genus Ampullaceana; species Ampullaceana balthica. The sequence continues at coordinate 485,635 of CALYLW010000363.1, forward strand.
AATGTGGATTATATTTTATACCAGTCAGAGACAATTACCTGGTGATTTAATGTGGATTATATTTTATACCAGTCAGAGACAATGTACCTGGTGATTTAATGTGGATTATATTTTATACCAGTCAGAGACAATTACCTGGTGATTTAATGTGGATTATATTTTATACCAGTCAGAGACAATTACCTGGTGATTTAATGTGGATTATATTTTAAGCATTGCAATTTAGAATTATATTAAACATTCTGTTAAGTTAAGATTTAGTATTATAACAGGTTATTATGATTAAATATATATGGGATTATATAATAATCTCATAATTAAAATAGCCTATTTTAAAATGATATTCATATTGAATATATCAAAAGAAATTGATCAGGTAAACTGATATTATTTGGATATTCCCCCCTTATTAGAAGAAATGGATTTTTTAAATCCTTTATATTAACTCGTGGTGTCTGCGGCCGACCTTGCTTGCTTGTCGCCAAAACTTTTGATCGATTTTTTTAACCCACTTGCTCGCAAGATAGCGAGCTGAAATTTTGCAGGCAGTTTCGTACTGATGATAAAAACAATGTATCAAAATTTCAGATCGATCGCATGTACCGTAATTAAATTATTGATTTTTTAGATTATTTTATTTATTCCTATGTATCATGCTATTTTTTGAGATAGAGCGTCGCGGTGCGTATTATATTGAACAACCTTTCTGTCGCGCAATAAGGTGCGTATTTTATTGACAGCTCTTTTTATAAACATATTCCTGATCGGTGCGCATTATATTAAACACGTTTTACGACACAACTGCAATTTTGTATTTTTGGATGGTCTTGCGCTGCGTATTATAATGAACATTCTTTTAATTACTTCTCGTACATAAAGGATTTATAGTCAAAAACTTGGTTTTTTACGGGTTTTTCTTATTTCCTTTAAATATATCATACCATGAGTTGGATGTTCAAGTTTTATTCAAATTTTATTTTATAATTTTTTTGAATATTATATATATATATTTCAGGACATATTAACGTGTAAATATACATTTGTATAAATAAGGGCTGTTTAATTTAAATTTAAGAGCTAACTTTTGAAAAATTAACGATTAATTAGTCGTTAATTTCGATTAAAGCCAAAAAATTGAAATTTATGGTGTCATAAGTAATTTAACATTTATTAAAATACTTGTCAAACACTGGAATGTCTTATTTATATGATATATTTTAACCAACAACGCAACAGACAAGTGTAGTGACATAATTTGGTTCACGTCTTATTGACAATATAACCAGCGGAGCTGAACAATCATTCACATAGCTTTAGATTGTCTCAGCTGTATTTTCTGATACTGTAGTGGGTGTGTCGTAAGCAGGTATGTGAAGTGTTAGAACCGTGGTAGCAATGTTCCATTTAAGCAGCGCGGCTGCGCCGATATTTGACCGACCACGCAGGAGATTAGAATCACCGCGCAGCAAATTTTGTAAAATATTGCACAAAAAATATACGTTGTGTAACTTTGAACACGATTTTTTTTAAATTTCCACACATACCAACGAAGCTTAGACTTAGAGGGAACATGGCATGGTAGGCAAACTATTTCACTAAATGGAGACAATAACCTTCATCAACACTTTGAACATTCACGTCAGTCAATAGTTTAAAACCCAAATTTTCGTGTAATCGTCTGAAAATTAGTTTATATTTATCGGGCTAAATATTCACCTTTTTGACTGCCAATACATTTATAAGTGGTGGGTCGATTAATCATTAAAAAGATTTTTAATCGTTAATATTTTTAAGATTAATCGAGAAATTAATCGTTAATTTCCCCAGCCCTTGTATAAATCCATAAGTCCTTCTCAGTTAATAGACAAATACAAATGTATTTATTATTTTGTTCATACTATGCACGCTATTGATATTCCACATAAACGTACGCATGTATAAATAATTACACTTTTACTTTTAAAGTCTTCTGTATTGTTATATTTTATTTAATCTCATTTATCTTAATAACTATTTGGAAATATATTTTCGGATTTTATAATTTCTCGGGGCGGTAAAAATGTAAATAACGTAATGTGGTAGTATTGATACAAAGACACTCGAACTCTTTTATGTCGTCGGTCTTGGAGTTTTCAAAAATCGTCGATATAACCGAAGACGAGATCAAATGAAAACCGATATGACGTCATTATCAAACATGTATTTGAAATAAAATCATATAATTATCCTAATCAGTCAGGGATTTTTTTAAGCTTGTGCCTGAAGTAAAATATTCTCAACCCCAAGCGCTAGTTGCCGGCATGTATAAATATTCTCAACCCCAAGCGCTAGTTGCCGGCATGTATAAATGCTCGTTACAACATATTTTTGTGATTCTTTTCATTCCACAATGAAGTTCATTAAATCAAAGCATCGAACTTTAACTAAAAACCAGCATTTGTCATGACTTCTTCCAACGACACAGAGGCGTCACTAGGGTAGATTGTACGCAGTGCGTTAGCTCATGATTTTACCCCTTCACGACATGCCACACAAAGGCGTCACTAGGGTTGGTTTCATCCAGTGTGGTAGTTCATGTTGTCACACCTTCACGACTTACCACACAGAGGCGTCACTAGGGTTGGTTTCATCCAGTGTGGTAGTTCATGTTGTCACACCTTCATGACTTACCACACAAAGGCGTTACTAGGGTTGGTTTCATCCAGTGTGGTAGTTCATGTTGTCACACCTTCATGACTTGTTCGTTCGTCCGTCGATACGACGAGGACCACTCTAGTCATCCGAGGGTTTTCTGTGCGTGCGCAGATGGCTGATTAGGCCGATCCTTGCACGGCAGGTTCGGGAACAGAAGGGACAGGGGACGAGTGCGACATCTCCTGGAGGGTTGACAGCATGGGCCTTTCGGACTTGCCTCTTCTTTTCTGCGGCGGTAATCCGGTTTGCCTCGCATGACCTGGCACCTTCGTGGATGGAAGAGCGCCAGGTGGATCGATCCATTGCAGCTCGTTCCCACGTGTCTGGATTGATGGCAAACGCTTTCATTGAGGCTTTCAGTGTGTCTTTGAAGCGTTTCTTTTGCCCACCGTGGGACCGCTGGCCATACTGGAGCTCACCATAGAAGATTCTCTTTGGCAGTCTCTCGTCTGGCATTCGGACAACGTGCCCTGCCCAGCGAAGCTGGGACTGCATCAGGAGGGTGAAGATGCTGGGGAGACCTGCCCTGGTCAGTACCACTGTGTCTGGAATTTTGTTATGGGATGGATGACAAAAGTGACTTGCGCGGTGACTTGGATTTAAGTGAGAAGGAGTTACCACACAGAGGAGTCACTAGGATTGGTTTCATCCAGTGTGGTAGCTCATGTTGTCACACCCTCACGACTTACCACACAGAGGCGTCCCTAGAGTTGTTGTCAACCAGTGCTGTAGCCCATCATGCCACCATGTCACTACTTACCCTAAAGGCCAATTCCTTACTGCCCATGTCTAATGACGTCAACAAGCAATATTTACATTTGGTTTCACCTCTTGTTATGGTGTCACCCGTTGGGGTCCGTACCTCCCTAGTGACGCCTTTGGTCCGTACCCCCTAGTGACGCCTTTGGTCCGTACCCCCTAGTGACGCCTTTGGTCCGTACCCCCTAGTGACGCCTTTGGTCCGTACCCCCTAGTGACGCCTTTGGTCCGTACCCCCTAGTGACGCCTTTGGTCCGTACCCCCTAGTGACGCCTTTGGTCCGTACCCCCTAGTGACGCCTTTGGTCCGTACCCCCTAGTGACGCCTTTGGTCCGTACCCCCTAGTGACGCCTTTGGTCCGTACCCCCTAGTGACGCCTTTGGTCCGTACCCCCTAGTGACGCCTTTGGTCCGTACCCCCTAGTGACGCCTTTGGTCCGTACCCCCTAGTGACGCCTTTGGTCCGTACCCCCTAGTGACGCCTTTGGTCCGTACCCCCTAGTGACGCCTTTGGTCCGTACCCCCTAGTGACGCCTTTGGTCCGTACCCCCTAGTGACGCCTTTGGTCCGTACCCCCTAGTGACGCCTTTGGTCCGTACCCCCTAGTGACGCCTTTGGTCCGTACCCCCTAGTGACGCCTTTGGTCCGTACCCCCTAGTGACGCCTTTGGTCCGTACCCCCTAGTGACGCCTTTGGTCCGTACCCCCTAGTGACGCCTTTGGTCCGTACCCCCTAGTGACGCCTTTGGTCCGTACCCCCTAGTGACGCCTTTGGTCCGTACCCCTAGTGACGCCTTTGGTCCGTACCCCCTAGTGACGCCTTTGGTCCGTACCCCCTAGTGACGCCTTTGGTCCGTACCCCCTAGTGACGCCTTTGGTCCGTACCCCCTAGTGACGCCTTTGGTCCGTACCCCCTAGTGACGCCTTTGGTCCGTACCCCTAGTGACGCCTTTGGTCCGTACCCCCTAGTGACGCCTTTGGTCCGTACCCCCTAGTGACGCCTTTGGTCCGTACCCCCTAGTGACGCCTTTGGTCCGTACCCCCTAGTGACGCCTTTGGTCCGTACCCCCTAGTGACGCCTTTGGTCCGTACCCCTAGTGACGCCTTTGGTCCGTACCCCTAGTGACGCCTTTGGTCCGTACCCCCTAGTGACGCCTTTGGTCCGTACTCCCTAGTGACGCCTTTGGTCCGTACCCCCTAGTGACCCTTTGGTCCGTACCCCCTAGTGACCCTTTGGTCCGTACCCCCTAGTGACGCCTTTGGTCCGTACCCCCTAGTGACGCCTTTGGCAAAACATAAATTAGCTACCAAAGAAATTGAAAGAGAGTTGCTTGTTCAGAGACTGTTAATCAAAATCATAACAATTAATCTTTGGTATAATGACAAGTCCAAATGCCATGTTAGGGTGTGTTTATTCATTAATGATAAATATTAGAATAGTTGAATCAGTTGAATTTTTGCATGACGGGCCATATTCGTAGAAGTAAAGATATTCTGGGGCCGGATTAAAATAATAAACAAAAACGACATAGGTTGAGAAGTTTATATTACAAAATTGTAATGTGAAGGGTGAAACTGAGATCTTGAATGCAGTAAATAGGTGAGGTCAGGCTTAATGCTACTGGTTTTGATATCTATGACTATGATATCACGCAGGTGAAAGTCTTTTATTCTGGTCCTCACACGGTTCTTGTTAAATTTAATAACTTAGAATGTCTGCTCACACAAATATGTCGAGCCAAAAAAACTGAGCATTTTCTTAGCAAATGATCGAATCCCTTGGATTTTCTCTTTATCCAGTTGACGGTAAAAGACAATGAGAGAAAGATGTTGTCTGCTGCGACATTTAGCATCAGTTTGTAACTCTATGAGTCCCAGCTGCCTGGAACGTCATCAGGGTAACAGAGAAATGTATAGAGCACCAACACTAGCGACGCCTCTGCCTGGAACATCATCAGGGTAACAGAGAAATGTATAGAGCACCAACACTAGCGACGCCTCTGCTCTCTACCCAAATCAAGAATTTAAAAAAAAGTAAGATGTTATAGAAACACAAATACATTTTTGACTATAATGAACAATATCCTACCTTTTGTAACCAGTCTATTCTCTACAAAAGTCTGAAGTCACCAACAAAATGGCGATTACTGTATCAGTAACATATAATAACGGGATTTTCTTTTCTTTGACCCGTTAGGTAAAAATAACCCTACCAGCTCAGGGACATTTTAATTTAAAAATAAATACGAAAATACCCTGACGGAAGCCAAATTTCAATAAATTTTCAATTTTACGCAAAATGTCCAAGGTATTGAAAACAAGAACCAAGTGATCTTATGTCTAGCAATCATGACTTTTCATAGGGTCGCGATGGTCTAAGTGTAGCGCACTGGACTATCGATCCGAGACAGATCCCGAGTCGCGGGATCGAGCCCGGGTACTGGCTAGGCCCCTGGGGCATTGTGCTGGCCACACATTCCCCTGCTCGTTAGTGTGGCTAAAAACTTGTGAACGCTGTCAGTGTCAGGTAATATTCATATGCCGAAAACCAAAGTGCTTCTCAAAGTGGTGGTCCTCGGACCGGTGCCGGTCCGTTGGTCATCCGCCGCTGGTCCGCAGAAATTATCAAGAACATCAAGGTCAGAACAATTTAACTACTACTACTAATCTTCATTTTTAACCATTAATCCTAACCCTAAAGAATGTGTCCATTTTTTCGGAAATAGTATATAAAATGATCCAAATAAAATAAAATCAATTAAATTTCGCTACCACGTCAGCACTGGTAAAAAAGTGCACTGGTCCCTAGAGCATTGAAAAAATCCCTGGCCGTCCGCCACACCAAAAAGTTCGAGAAGCACTGTTCTTCACTACATTTTTTTTGGAAAATCCGATTTGTTGCTTATTTTGGGTTTTTTCCAAAAGATAAAAATTTTTGCTGTGGGTCAAATATTACTTTAAATAACATGAACTCACAGATTTTGTATTTAAAGCAGAACCACAGGTGACGCTAGGGGGAGCGGGTGGTTCGGACCAGGGATGGACTGGGGAGCTCAAGCGGCCCGGGAAAAAAAAAGCGGCCCTATCTTCCTAACTTTTATTTTCCTTGTTCATTTTTTCCATCCAAACATGAGGGCCGAGGCGTCAAAAGTCATTGGTCACTTTACAAATTAATATATACAATAACTAAAAAGAAACCATGAATCGCATATATAATTTGTAACTAATGTATATAAAACATCAAGAATGCGTCAATTCAAGTTATAAATCAATTTATTCGGACTCACTGTGATGTTGTTTATATTATAAACGACTTCTTTAAGCTGGGTGCCATTTCGGCTACAGAATCTATAATTGTGTCATTATTCAGTTCACTTAAAACATCTGTTTCTGTTGACATAATCGTAATATCATCAAGCAGAGCCGTCTTTATACCATTTTGGGCCCCGGGCAAAGAAATAGTGGGGGGCCCCTGTGCAAAGAAAGCGTGCTATCAGGAATAAAAAAAATGTTGATAATATTCAAAATAATGTTTTATTTATTTACTTGTCACTATACTAATTTCAACAAAACTCTACAAACATATTCGCATGGGCCCCTATGCTCGTGGGCCCCCGGGCACATGCCCAACGGGCCTATACGTTAAGACGGCCCTGGCTTCAAGGTGTGTAGAAGACAATGATATTCGCAAGCGATTCTTAATGTAGTTCAGTTTAGAGAACGATCTCTCAAAAGCTACTTGTGTAACGACAAAGTTAATAAGAGTTTATAAGCACTAAAGGGATGCTTGTGTGTTTGCCCATAGAAACTGTATTTATGTAGTACAGAAAAGCGGTGGTCTAACACTTCGACCCCGGACGATTCGACCCCAGGACGCTTTGACCCCGGACGTTTCAACCCTTTTGTTTCTCCAGTAAACTGTGTAGTGTTTTTTGTATTATTATTATATCTTTTTGAAATTAATGTTTGGTATATTATCTATAAAAAATTAAAATCATATTCTCCTATCCCAAACACACTTAAAAGGACATAATTTATTATTGGGTTTTTAAAATGTATATATTTAGTCGTTCAAAGATTTTCACTGTGATAACAAAAATAAATGATTTTTTTTATGTTTTTTTTTCTTTTCTTAAAGGTGTCGACATGCTGAACGACACAGCTCGCAGGCACTGAAACCATTAAAAACCCGCGCCCTTCCATTCACTTCTGTCCCTTTTGTTCCTTAACACGCGAAGACCATTCCCCGCAGAAATACTGATTTTAATAAGACATAAAAAGTTGTCAGTATTTAAAGTTAATAAATTTCAATAGTTTTACCGCCGCCTAGCAGACAATAACATTCAATCAGCTGCTGGACATTACGTCATTGGTGTTTACATTTTCGTCCGTGGGTTACATAATGAGATGTTAGGAAGGCTAGACTCAGTGACTACCACAATAAGCCGTGTACTAGCTGGTTACATAATGAGATGTTAGGAAGGCTAGACTCAGTGACTACCACAATAAGCCGTGTGCTAGCTGGTTACATAATGAGATGTTAGGAAGGCTAGACTCAGTGACTACCACAATAAGCCGTGTGCTATCTGGGGTTATGGGGAAGGTAAATAGAGTGAGTGGGGGCAGAGAGAGTTTAGGCACCTTTATCAATGGCCATCTGACCACATTGCCCTTTTTATTGTCCATAATTGTCAGATTACATCGGACGAGGTGGAGATGGAGTTAGATAGGTTTGAAACGACCTCAGAGTTAGAGGAATGGAGAATTTATCACAATCATGAATTCGCTTTGAATGTTGACTGGTAGTACGTGTATATACTTTTTTCAAATCGTCGTAAATTAAACGTTTAAAAATAACTATTTCAAGCTGTATTTAATTTTTAATGGATACTAATATTTAGTTAAATTAATTTTTATAACAAAGCTTAATTTTTAAAAGAATAAAATTTAAAGCATATTTTTAAAAAATAAAAAAATTCTACGGTGTAGATACGATAGGGTCGAACATTCAGGGGTCGAAGTGTCCGTAATTCAAGAAAAACAGCAAACGGGACATTTTTTGCAAGATTTGCATTTTAGAAGTTCCTCACTCTTATCCACAACTTGGTCGTCCCATATGTTCATGTGGCGAATCTTCACTGACGCTGTCCTCTAATGAATCATCTTCACTGACGCAGTCCTCTAATGAATCATCTTCACTGACGCAGTCCTCTAATGAATCATCTTCACTGACGCTGTCCTCTAATGAATCATCTTCACTGACGCTGTCCTCTAATGAATCATCTTCACTGACGCTGTCCTCTAATGAATCATCTTCACTGACGCTGTCCTCTAATGAATCATCGAACATTTGGAGAAGGTATTCAGTCGGGTACATTATTTTTAAATTTGTCCCATTTCTGCGCAAAGTCAGTTAGCTCTTCTGTGAGATTAGTGGCTGTGGCGCTTTCATCGAATTTAACGAGAATACTGCTAAGGCGCTGACATCGCTGGTGTAGTCAAACCTTGTTGTTTAATATACTCAAATTTATGTGGATCAAGGCAGGCAATATCTGCGTATAAGGAATCGTGACTTTCAAATCGCTTTTCAATAGTTTTTACAATATTGTCGATGATGCAATTATGAATTACAATGCGATATCTGTCCTCTGCATTATTTCCTACTACCTTTCGCGTTCTTCTCTCATCAGACATCAGACATCATACATCATACATCATACATCAGACATCAGACATCACTTTTGGTTGGTGTAAAAGTTTCTCTACCAAATGGAAATTTCAAGATTTTCTTCTTCAAACTTGTTATTCGCCCAGGACACAAATCTTTTGGCACTGTCAAGAAAACCATCGAAATCTCTTGAAATTTTTTAAACAACTTAACAGTACAAACTACATTACGGTATGCTTGCAGTGCGAGCATTCCGGTGGTTTGTAAATAAGTAGAAAACGATCCTGTGTGCTGGAATATTCTTAAGTATAGTTTTGTAGTGACAACCGTTTCAAACTTGATAAACTTATCTAGTAAAATTTGAGCTTTATCCCTGATTTTTGCATTGAATGCGTCCGATGATGTTAGTTCTTGTAACGTGATGATGTTAGTTCTTGTAACGTGATGATGTTAGTTCTTGTAACGTGATGATGTTAGTTCTTGTAACGTGATGATGTTAGTTCTTGTAATGTGATGATGTTAGTTCTTATAACGTGATGATGTTAGTTCTTGTAATGTGATGATGTTAGTTCTTATAACGTGATGATGTAAGTTCTTATAACGTGATGATGTTAGTTCTTATAACGTGATGATGTTAGTTCTTGTAACGTGAAGATGTTAGTTCTTATAACGTGATGATGTTAGTTCTTGTAACATGATGATTTTAGTTCTTGTACCGTGATGATGTTAGTTCTTATAACGTGATGATGTTAGTTCTTGTAATATGATGATTTTAGTTCTTGTAACGTGATGATGTTAGTTCTTATAACGTGATGATGTTAGTTCTTTTAACGTGATGATGTTAGTTCTTATAACGTGATGATGTTAGTTCTTATAACGTGATGATTTTAGTTCTTGTAACATGATGATTTTAGTTCTTGTAACGTGATGATGTTAGTTCTTATAACGTGATGATGTTAGTTCTTGTAACATGATGATTTTAGTTCTTGTAACGTGATGATGTTAGTTCTTGTAACATGATGATTTTAGTTCTTGTAACGTGGTGATGTTAGTTCTTGTAACATGATGATGTTAGTTCTTGTAACGTGATGATGTTAGTTCTTGTAACATGATGATGTTAGTTCTTGTAACGTGATGATGTTAGTTCTTGTATCATGATGATGTTAGTTCTTATAAAGTGATGATGTTAGTTCTTGTAACGTGGTGATGTTAGTTCTTTTAACGTGATGATGTTAGTTCTTGTAACGTGATGATGTTATTTCTTTTAACGTGATGATGTTAGTTCTTTTAACGTGATGATGTTAGTTCTTGTAACGTGATGATGTTAGTTCTTGTATCATGATGATGTTAGTTCTTATAACGTGATGATGTTAGTTATTGTAACGTGATGATGTTAGTTCTTTTAACGTGGTGATGTTAGTTCTTGTAACGTGGTGATGTTAGTTCTTGTAACGTGATGATGTTAGTTCTTATAACGTGATGATGTTAGTTCTTGTAACGTGATGATGTTAGTTCTTGTATCATGATGATGTTAGTTCTTATAACGTAATGATGTTAGTTCTTGTAACGTGATGATGTTAGTTCTTTTAACGTGGTGATGTTAGTTCTTGTAACATGATGATGTTAGTTCTTATAACGTGATGATGTTAGTTCTTATAACGTGTTGATGTTAGTTCTTGTAACGTGATGATGTTAGTTCTTATAACGTGATGATGTTAGTTCTTGTAACATGATGATGTTAGTTCTTATAACGTGATGATGTTAGTTCTTATAACGTGATGATGTTAGTTCTTGTAACGTGATGATGTTAGTTCTTATAACGTGATGATGTTAGTTCTTGTAACATGATGATGTTAGTTCTTATAACGTGATGATGTTAGTTCTTATAACGTGATGATGTTAGTTCTTTTAACGTGATGATGTTAGTTCTTTTAACGTGATGATGTTAGTTCTTATAACGTGATGATGTTAGTTCTTGTAACGTGGTGATGTTAGTTCTTGTAACGTGATGATGTTAGTTCTTGTAACGTGATGATGTTAGTTCTTATAACGTGATGATGTTAGTTCTTGTAACGTGATGATGTTAGTTCTTATAACGTGATGATGTTAGTTCTTGTAACGTGATGATGTTAGTTCTTATAACGTGATGATGTTAGTTCTTGTAACGTGATGATGTTAGTTCTTGTAACGTGATGATGTTAGTTCTTGTAACGTGATGATGTTAGTTCTTGTAACGTGATGATGTTAGTTCTTGTAACGTGATGATGTTAGTTCTTGTAACGTGATGATGTTAGTTCTTGTAACGTGATGATGTTAGTTCTTGTAACGTGATGATGTTAGTTCTTATAACGTGATGATGTTAGTTCTTGTAACGTGATGATGTTAGTTCTTGTAATGTGATGATGTTAGTTCTTGTAACGTGATGATGTTAGTTCTTGTAACGTGATGATGTTAGTTCTTGTAACGTGATGATGTTAGTTCTTGTAACGTGATGATGTTAGTTCTTGTAACGTGATGATGTTAGTTCTTGTAACGTGATGATGTTAGTTCTTGTAACGTGATGATGTTAGTTCTTGTAACGTGATGATGTTAGTTCTTGTAACGTGATGATGTTAGTTCTTGTAACGTGATGATGTTAGTTCTTGTAACGTGATGATGTTAGTTCTTGTAACGTGATGATGTTAGTTCTTGTAACGTGATGATGTTAGTTCTTGTAACGTGATGATGTTAGTTCTTGTAACGTGATGATGTTAGTTCTTGTAACGTGATGATGTTAGTTCTTGTAACGTGATGATGTTAGTTCTTGTAACGTGATGATGTTAGTTCTTGTAACGTGATGATGTTAGTTCTTGTAACGTGATGATGTTAGTTCTTGTAACGTGATGATGTTAGTTCTTGTAACGTGATGATGTTAGTTCTTGTAACGTGATGATGTTAGTTCTTGTAACGTGATGATGTTAGTTCTTGTAACGTGATGATACTAGTTCTTGTAACGTGATGATGTTAGTTCTTGTAACGTGTAAATCAATTCAATGAACAATGATGAGTTTAGATCATCAACATTTCAAAAAACTTTTTTTAACTCACTTTCTTTGGCCCCCAATCAATGTTCACTAATTATTTATGATGGTGATCGATCCAAATATCCATTCTCTTATACGATTCTCTAAAGCAGTTATTCTCAAACTTTTTACTATGGTGGACCGGCAGGAATTTTTCCAAGGCGCCAGGGACCGGTGCACTATTTTCCCTGCACTGACATTTTTTTCTGTCCCTTTTTTATAACTTCTGCAGACTGGTCCGCGGACCACCACTTTGAGAAGCACTGCTCTAAGGAACACCGCACATGCGTTAAGCAGTTGAAATAAGCTAATTGAAGAGTTTTTTTCAGGCTCTTTGGCTTTTTTGGCCGACATTTTGGCATTTTACCCAAATTATAATCTGGCAACCCTGTTTACGGAGGTAATGGAGCTCTTTATTAACCTAGGAGTGCGGCTGCTGTTGGTTTGGACATTATGGGCCGCCATTTTGGTAGTTGCCTCTAATATCACAGTATATTTGTTATTAATCATTGTATCACCGGTCCTGGCGCCCCACCGGGAATTTTCCCGGTGTATCGGTGGCCCAGTCCACCCCTGGTTCGGACCTCACCTATAACACCTTTATTATTCCGTGTTCAAGAACAAACACATACAAATTTTAGTTCTTTCCGTCTGGAATTCGGTAGTGGAATGGGTTGCCTGAAGAAATAAGGAAAACTAACACTTTATATTTAAATATCTAATGAAAATGCAGTACTAAGCACAATCACAAACCATAGATAAGCGTAGGACGCAATAATCTTCTGTATGGAAGGAGCTTCTGCAACAGATAAGATAAGGGGCCGTCCATAAAGTACGTCACGCTCCAGAAGGGGGAGGGGTTTAATTAAGTGTGACAGTTTGTGACAGGGGGAGGGGTGTCCGGCCATGTGTGACGTCACGGTGTTTTATATTAAATTTGAATTATTTTGTTAATAGAAATTTCTTTTTGTTCGAAAGTGTGACGTTCTTTAGGTCCAAGATTTGTGACAGTTTGTGATGGGGGGAGGGGGAGTTAAAAATGGTCAAAAATAGCGTGACGTACTTTATGGACGGCCCCAAACGACCTAAATGACTAAATCAATCAATCATGTGTTTCCGCAGCAATGCATCAATTTCAGTTGTTTAGTACAGGTACATGACGAAGTGACAATTAATTATAATCTGTGTTAAAACCACAAATTAATTACAGCTTTGAAGAGTGTGTGGACAGTTTATAGTCGTAGCTTGATTTTAATACACATTCAAGGTTCAATGATTTAGTGAAAACACCTGACGTGGTACACAAAAATGGTTGTCATATTTGGAAACAGCATACACAAATACTATCAAGTCACATAAAAAATTCAAAACATCAGTCACGAAGTTAAAATTTGCAGCACAGTGGAATTAGTCTTTGTCTATTCGCCCTCTCGTCAGCTTCGCTCTTCTGCTAGTTCCACATATTTTTTCCTAATACACTCACAAAAAACATTCGGCGAATGGTCTTTGGGGCCGTCCATAAATGACGTCACGCACCTAGGGGGGAAAAAAGGGGGGGGGGAGGGTCCACACATTTGTGATGATGTGTTAAGAGGGGGGAGAGGGTGTTTGGGAAATATGACGTCACATCAAAGCTGGCACCGTTAAATAAAAAAGTTCGTCTTAAATATTTGATTTCTTACAATTTATTTTATGCCGTTTTACATGGCTTCAAGTGAGTTAGATATTAGAGTGCAGCCTAACTCTAAATACATACTTAAATGACAAAAAAAGTGATTTGAAATATTCTCTTTTTCAAAGAGAAAATACAGCTTTTAGGGGGGAGAAGCTTTGTGACGTCATATCGTAAGGGGGGTCTAAGTTTTTGTGATGACGCGTGACGAGGGGGGAGGGGGGGAGAAAAATCTGACAAAATCGCGTGACGTCATTTATGGACGGCCCTTTCTACTTTTGTTCTTGAAGCCCTATAATTATCTCTCATTACACACCAGTAACATACATACTATTCAGATCACACTGAAGCCAAACATTTCACATTACTTTTCGACTGACAGACCATCTTACCTCCCTTTGACAGATAAACATATAGTATAGTGGTGCTATCACATTCTTCAAATGTTTTGTTAAATTAAACATATTTTATAGTTATTACATATTTTTACATATATTTTTAATGCATCACATTTGATTGATTAGATAATGTGTGTGTGTATGTGTATGCGTGTGTGTTTGTGTGTGTGTGTGTGTGTGTGTGTGTGTGCTGTGTCGTTAGACTGTAACAACAAGATGCTGACTTTCGTTAGACTGTAACAACAAGATGCTGACTCTCTATTATCATCAAAACGATGAACTTATAAGGTGAGATTATCAATACACGCTGATATCCTCTGTCTTATAGTTGGAGACTCTGTCGTGTTTGGATGCTAGATTTCTGCTTTTTCCCGTCACATCTTGTACAAGATCCTTCACGAAATTTGAAACGACGATACTTTAATTATTTAAACAATGGCTCACGGGTCGTACTATAACAAATAACAATCTCATATAATTTACTCAATCAGGGGTTATAGCAATAAATTAATTTACTCAATCAGAGGTTATAGCAATAAATTAATTTACTCAATCAGGGGTTATAGCAATAAATTAATTTACTCAATCAGGGGTTATAGCAATAAATTAATTTACTCAATCAGAGGTTATAGCAATAAATTAATTTACTCAATCAGGGGTTTAGCAATAAATTAATTTACTCAATCAGGGGTTTATAGCAATAAATTAATTTACTCCTAGACTGCATGCAACTTCTGTACAGACTACATGTTTTATGTTGCATTACAATAGCGTCTAACTAGTACTTGATATTAACCGATAAAGGCAGGTAAAGTCTTCAACATTTCTATATTCAACACTGTATAGATGTTTTTAACATCTGATTTCACAATAAACCAAAAACTGTTATTTACATTTCTGAGACTTTCTCCATTGCCAGGTGGTAAGACGGTAGCAGTCAAATCTGATTACATCAGTTCGTTGAGTTGGAAAATTTTATGTTAAAATGTACTCAAAGCCGCTACAGAAAATTTATACGCAAGAACTCCAGAAATACTGTAATACTTAGATCAAACACATATTTATTTAACTGTAATACTTAGATCAAACACATATTTATTTAACTGTAATACTTAGATCAAACACATATTTATTTAACTGTAATACTTAGATCAAACACATATTTATTTAACTGTAATACTTAGATCAAACACATATTTATTTAACTGTAATACTTAGATCAAACACATATTTATTTAACTGTAATACTTCGATCAAATACATCTTTATTTAACTGTAATACTTCGATCAAACACATATTTATTTAACTGTAATACTTAGATCAAACACATATTTATTTAACTGTAATACTTAGATCAAACACATATTTATTTAACAATAAAATGTCAGTTAATACCACACATGATATACTCATATTAAAATTGCATCATAACATTTTCGAATCACCAGATTTTGTTGTTCTGATTTTTCTATTATCCTAGTGGTTAGTAATTAATCATTTAAGTTTTTTAAAATTTTATTATTTTGTTGGTTTTTGGAAAACGAAAAGACGATTATTTTCCTTGCGCGTGATTACAATTGACAGCAGACGAGCGTTTACTTGGCGTAAGGTTACAACTGACAACCGTAATGATGAAACTGTTGTTACAACTGACAACCGTAATGATGAAACTGTTGTTACAACTGACAACCGTAATGATGAAACTGTTGTTACAACTGACAACCGTAATGATGAAACTGTTGTTACAACTGACAACCGTAATGATGAAACTGTTGTTACAACTGACAACCGTAATGATGAAACTGTTGTTACAACTGACAACCGTAATGATGAAACTGTTGTTACAACTGACAACCGTAATGATGAAACTGTTGTTACAACTGACAACCGTAATGATGAAACTGTTGTTACAACTGACAACCGTAATGATGAAACTGTTGTTACAACTGACAACCGTAATGATGAAACTGTTGTTACAACTGACAACCGTAATGATGAAACTGTTGTTACAACCGACAACCGTAATGATGAAACTGTTGTTACAACTGACAACCGTAATGATGAAACTGTTGTTACAACTGACAACCGTAATGATGAAACTGTTGTTACAACTGACAACCGTAATGATGAAACTGTTGTTACAACCGACAACCGTATATTCCAATCTTTATACATTATTGAAAAAGTTACCATCCAGGAGTCGTGGCATAGTTTAGAATATTAAAGTTAATTATTTATTCCCCTATGTTAGGAGTGAATTAAAGAAGTGCAGTCACACTTTAATTTTTTTTTCTCACAGAAATTTATTTTACATCATAGATACACTGTATCCATGTATATCAATAAATTTATGAAAATCATGATACAACATAACTTATTCTAAATGTCATAGTATAAGCATTCTCATAGAATCAAAATTATACAAATAGTTATATGAATTTACAGTGACAAAACATTTTTCTATATTTAATAGATTTCTGACAGAAAACAAAAATAAAATGCACATCATGTATTTTTCTTAAATTTCAATTATTCTCTTGTAAAGATGTCTATACTCTCTAATGTTATCTAGCGCGTGTTTCCCCACACCACACTATATATAGGTCATCTCCCCACACCACACTATATATAGGTCGTCTGTCCACACCACACTATATATAGGTCGTCTCCCCACACCACACTATATATAGGTCATCTCCCCGCAACACACTATATATAGGTCGTCTCCCCACACCACACTATATATAGGTCGTCTCCATACTCCATACACCACACTATATATAGGTCGTCTGTCCTCATAATCTATCATTGATCGACTAAAACTTTGTAACTATTATCTGCACAGGTGAACTGTCTTCATGTCACTGCATGACGAGAGTTCACATTAAATGTCATTACATTTGTGACCAGTGATTCTCATAACTTGACACCAACATTTGTGACCAGTGATTCTCATACCTTGACACCGACATTTGTGACCAGTGATTCTCATACCTTGACACCAGCATTTGTGACCAGTGATTCTCATACCTTGACACCGACATTTGTGACCAGTGATTCTCATACCTTGACACCGACATTTATGACCAGTGATTCTCATACCTTGACACCAAACATTTGTGACCAGTGATTCTCATACCTTGACACCGACATTTGTGACCAGTGATTCTCATAACTTGACACCAACATTTGTGACCATTGATTCTCATACCTTGACACCGACATGTCTTGTCTTATCTATACAGACGCTCCTTCTATGCAGAAGATAGTGGCGTCCACAGACCATGAGAGATGATCTGTTTGGCAAGTGACGCAGCGCTCACAGGCCACGGCTTTGTGGGTTCCACGCATTACCCAGCCGCCTAACTACATGTAGTGTTAGGTACCCATTCGGAGCGGGGTGACTCAGGGGCGCCCTAGGCCCCGGGAACAAACCCATGCCTTCACACGGATTCGAACCCGTGACCATCAGTATGACAGTCCAGTGCGCTGCCACTCGACCACCGCGCCCCCATTTGTGACCAGTGATTCTCATACATTGACACCAACATTTGTGACCAGTGATTCTCATACCTTGACACCAAACATTTGTGACCAGTGATTCTCATACCTTGACACCAACATTTGTGACCCGTGATTCTCATAACTTGACACTGACATTTGTGACCAATGGTTCTCATACCTTGACGCCGACATTTGTTATCAGTGATTCTCATACCTTGACGCCGACATTTGTGACCCAGTGGTTCTCATACCTTGACACAGACATTTGTGACCAGTGATTCTCATACCTTGACACCAACATTTGTGACCAGTGATTCTCATAACTTGACGCCGACATTTGTGACCAGTGGTTCTCATACCTTGACACAGACATTTATGACCAGTGATTCTCATACCTTGACACCAACATTTGTGACCAGTGATTCTCATACCTTGACACCAACATTTATGACCAGTGATTCTCATAACTTAACACCAACATTTGTGACCATTGATTCTCATACCTTGACACCGACATGTCTTGTCTTATCTATACAGACGCTCCTTCTATGCAGAAGATAGTTGCGTCCACAGACCATGACAGATGATCTGTTTGGCAAGTGATGCAGCGCTCACAGGCCACGGCTTTGTGGGTTCCACGCATTACCCAGCCGCCTAACTACATGTAGTGTTAGGTACCCATTCGGAGCGGGGTGACTCAGGGACGCCCTAGGCCCCGGGAACAAACCCTTGCCTTCACACGGATTCGAACCCGTGACCATCGGTATGACAGTCCAGTGCGCTGCCACTCGACCACCGCGCCCCCATTAGTGACCAGTGATTCTCATACCTTGACACCAACATTTGTGACCAGTGATTCTCATACCTTGACACCAACATTTGTGACCAGTGATTCTCATACCTTGACACAAACATTTGTGACCAGTGATTCTCATACCTTGACACCAACATTTGTGATCAGTGATTCTCATAACTTGACGCCGACATTTGTGACCAGTGGTTCTCATACCTTGACACAGACATTTATGACCAGTGATTCTCATACCTTGACACCAACATTTGTGACCAGTGATTCTCATACATTGACACCAACATTTGTGACCAGTGATTCTCATACCTTGACACCAAAATTTGTGACCAGTGATTCTCATACCTTGACGCCGACATTTGTGACCAGTGATTCTCATACATTGACACCAACATTTGTGACCAGTGATTCTCATACATTGACACCAACATTTGTGACCAGTGATTCTCATACCTTGACATCAACATTTGTGACCCGTGATTCTCATAACTTGACGCCGACATTTGTGACCAATGGCTCTCATACCTTGACGCCGACATTTGTGACCAATGGCTCTCATACCTTGACGCCGACATTTGTGACCAGTGGTTCTCATACCTTGACACAGACATTTATGACCAGTGATTCTCATACCTTGACACCAACATTTGTGACCAGTGATTCTCATAACTTGACGCCGACATTTGTGACCAGTCGTTCTCATACCTTGACACAGACATTTATGACCAGTGATTCTCATACCTTGACACCAACATTTGTGACCAGTGATTCTCATACCTTGACACCAAAATTTGTGATCAGTGATTCTCATACCTTGACACCGACATTTATGACCAGTGATTCTCATAACTTAACACCAACATTTGTGACCATTAATTCTCATACCTTGACACCGACATGTCTTGTCTTATCTATACAGACGCTCCTTCTATGCAGAAGATAGTGGCGTCCACAGACCATGAGAGATGATCTGTTTGGCAAGTGACGCAGCGCTCACAGGCCACGGCTTTGTGGGTTCCACGCATTACCCAGCCGCCTAACTACATGTAGTGTTAGGTACCCATTCGGAGCGGGGTGACTCAGGGGCGCCCTAGGCCCCGGGAACAAACCCTTGCCTTCACACGGATTCGAACCCGTGACCATCGGTATGACAGTCCAGTGCGCTGCCACTCGACCACCGCGCCCCCATTAGTGACCAGTGATTCTCATACCTTGACACAAACATTTGTGACCAGTGATTCTCATACCTTGACACCAACATTTGTGATCAGTGATTCTCATAACTTGACGCCGACATTTGTGACCAATGGTTCTCATACCTTGACGCCGACATTTGTGACCAGTGGTTCTCATACTTTGACACAGACATTTATGACCAGTGATTCTCATACCTTGACACCAACATTTGTGACCAGTGATTCTCATACCTTGACACCAACATTTGTGACCAGTGATTCTCATATCTTGACACAGACATGTATGACCAGTGATTCTCATACCTTGACACCAAAATTTGTGACCATTGATTCTCATACCTTGACACCAAAATTTGTGACCAGTGATTCTCATACCTTTACACCAACTTTTGTGAATGGATTGAAATGTAAAATATGTTTTTTAAATATTTTTTTTTAATAATATATTTTAGATTTGAACAATAATCCCTTACTTTTTTGTGTGACAAAATTTAATGGTTAAAAACAAAAACTCATGTTAAAGTTACAACAATTTTTTTATTATATGTAACTTATTTATTTTATAAGTGACCGGAGGGAAATAAATTGAATAAAAACTTTGTCAGTTCAACAATTTTTTGTTCGTTTTTTTGTGCCTGTTTGTATGTTTGTTGTTTTATTTTTTTCCTTACTCGTGTCCGAATAAACCTGCGGGCAGATTATGACACATATAGCTGAACTAATAAATAATATTAATAATAAACCCCCTTTTTAGACCATGACGGTCTATGGGGCATGTCAAGTAGCGTTCACAAGTTTCATTGAGCCACCACTAACGAGCAGGGGAATATGTAGCTAGCACAGTGCCCCGAGGGCCTTGCCAGTACCTAGGCTAGAACCCGTGACTCTCTCTAGGCTTATTTCGACAGTCCAGGCGAGACCACCGCGCTCTTTTTTGAACTAAGAAAAAATGTTAATTAATTTTCTTGCTTTTTTTTTCAGTCAAGGCGACAAATGAAGAGACAAGTCCATTATTATTTATTGTTAAAAAACAAACAAAGATATTTTTTTTAAAAAGCCGATGAAGTTATGTGGAATTTATACATAGAAACTTGAAGCTATTATTTATACATAGAAATGCATGACGCCAAGCAGTGAAAGTCAGAAACTTGAAGCTATTATTTATACATAGAAATGCATGACGCCAAGCAGTGAAAGTCAGAAACTTGAAGCTATTATTTATACATAGAAATGTATGACGCCAAGCAGTGAAAGTCAGAAACTTGAAGCTATTATTTATACATAGAAATGCATGACGCCAAGCAGTGAAAGTCAGAAACTTGAAGCTATTATTTATACATAGAAATGCATGACGCCAAGCAGTGAAAGTCAGAAACTTGAAGCTATTATTTATACATAGAAATGCATGACGCCAAGCAGTGAAAGTCAGAAACTTGAAGCTATTATTTATACATAGAAATGCATGACACCAAGCAGTGAAAGTCAGAAACTTGAAGCTATTATTTATACATAGAAATGCATGACGCCAAGCAGTGAAAGTCAGAAACTTGAAGCTATTATTTATACATAGAAATGTATGACGCCAAGCAGTGAAAGTCAGAAACTTGAAGCTATTATTTATACCTAGAAATGCATGACGCCAAGCAGTGAAAGTTAGAAACTTGAAGCTATTATTTATACATAGAAATGCATGACGCCAAGCAGTGAAAGTCAGAAACTTGAAGCTATCATTTATACATAGAAATGCATGACGCCAAGCAGTGAAAGTCAGAAACTTGAAGCTATTAGGCCGACGTCCATCATCTCTACCAGGACCACCACCGTCATTGGAGCATGGAATGTACGCACGATGTATGAGACTGGTAAAACAACACAAATAGCCACTGAGATGAGGAACAATAAAGTATAAACTAGGAATCGGATAAAAGAGATGGACTGGATGTGGACAGAAAAATCACAGGAGAGATGATGTTATTTTTTAAGGACGTATGCAATACAATGACATCCTTTTGTGTTTAAACTTGCATTTTATAAAAGTTTGAATTTTGTTATCGTGTTGGTTTTTATGGTTTATATAGATAAGCCATGCAAGACGGGAAGAACGAGAAATTGTATAAGTTTTTATGGTTTATATAGATAAGTCATGCAAGACGGGAAGAACGAGAAATTGTATACGTTTTTTTCCATGCATATGAAACAAGGAAAGTAATTTTCATCCCTATGTCTATCAAAGTGTTATATTAAAATTTGTATGTGTTGTATTTTCCAATTTGAATTTAATGGCTCATGTATTATTACTACTTTCCAATGTGTTTTCTATCCTCCTGTTTTTAGGTTAATGATAACATTATGGTTTACGTTTTTTGTACGTTTTATAAAGAGATTTTTATAACGTATGAAGTTGTTAACGTAAGTAGATTTTTTAAAGATAAATGTAAATGTATTATACGATCGTCTACATATCTTAGACTTACAATTGAGATTTTCAACTGGAGTTTTGTATATTTGTGATATGCCTACTAGTCAAATGTAAGCAGGATAGCTGTTACAGCTAATGTTAAAACTAGATAAATGTTACAGCTAATGTTAAAACTAGATAACTGTTACAGCTAATGTCAAAACTAGATAACTGTTACAGCTAATGTTAAAACTAGAGGCACCAATTATTTATTTTTAGAAGTGCAAGCACCACTAATGTTACATTTGAAATATTTTGTTTATTATCGTTTCGACACTTCTAGCTCGTAGCATAAATAAATGTTTAGAAAGTCGACTTTTGGTTGCATTAGTTTAATGTTAACCCGTTTTTAAAAGTTCATCAGATCAGTGTAGTGATAGACTTTATTAAATAACACTTTTTGTACAGACTTATGTCTGATGTGACAGATGTACATGTAAACTTTGTTGTACAGACTTATGTCTGATGTGACAGATGTACATGTAAACTATGTTTGTATTTTATTTTGATTTCATCAGTTTTTAAACACATATAACGTTTTTATTTAAATAATAAAGTTGGGTATCCATTAGCCTCAATATTAAACAACAAACATTGTCACACACTTTTTAGATTTATCCACATAATGTAAAATTACTAACTACTAGTATTAAGACGTATGTTTTTCTATAACCACACTAGGACATCACATTTATAAGTTCATTCATGTGACACGTTCACTGATGATATAAGAAGATTGATTTGTTTAAATATCCCACACTGAAGCAATCACAGTACATGTTTGTCAACACTGATGTACCAAACAAACTGGTGCAACCAGAAATTCATATATCATCCGCATATTACCACACACCACAATAATGTACACCCAAAACCCACATATGACACGCCACCCACATATTCTCATATCAACAAACATGTCCGTTTATGTAAATACATTTATAAGTAAACATAAACACACAGACAATAATAATATACAACAGTTAAACAATTAATTTTCAAATGTTTATTTTGTTTTATAAAAATTAGACACACTAAAATGGTAATCAATAAAATAAACTGTTTAAAATACTAACGTATTAGATACTTGTATAGAATTAAATATTAAATTTAACTTAATATACAACAATGTCTAAATGTAAAAGAAAGGAAAGTATTAAAATATAACAAGAAATTCTAATACTATTACAAGATGTTACATGTTTGTTGGTGGTGTGGGTGCCGATATGAAAGGCGAGAGTGTACATGAGGCGTTTTGTTGGTGGTGTGTGTGCCGATATGGAAGGTGAGAGTGTACATGAGGCGTGTTGTTGGTGGTGTGTGTGCCGATATGGAAGATGAGAGTGTACTTGAGGCGTGTTGTTGGTGGTGTGGGTGCCAATATGGAAGGTGATAGTGTACATGAGGCGTGTTGTTGGTGGTGTGTGTGCCGATATGCAAGGTGAGATTGTACATGAGGCGTGTTGTTGGTGGTGTGGGTGCCGATATGGAAGGTGAGAGTGTACATGAGGCGTGTTGTTGGTGGTGTGCGTGCCGATATGAAAGGTGAGAGTTTACATGAGGCGTGTTGTTGGTGGTGTGCGTGCCGATATGAAAGGTGAGAGTGTACATGAGGCGTGTTGATAATTTGATGTATTATAGTCTAATACAAATTTCAAAACATGATTAAGTTTATATAGAGAACAAAAAATATAGTGTTATTAATACACTAGATGGTATTGTTGGAGATAGGGATGCCAAAAATTAAGATGGGGAGCACATGGGGCGTTAAAGTGGCTGTTATCAATGACAAGAAACAATAGTTTATACAAGTTATATAAATAGTCGATTATTTATTTTAAAAAATAGATTAATAATTGTATGTGACTATGTTTTATTACCAAAAAATGTCATAGTTGGAGGTGGGTATGAAATATTGATAATGGGGGCGTACATGGGGCGTGATAGACTGGTACTGGGGGCGCACATGGGGCGTGATAGACTGGGGGCGCACATGGGGCGTGATTGACTGGGGGCGCACATGGGGCGTGATTGACTGGGGGCGCACATGGGGCGTGATTGACTGGTACTGGGGGTGCACATGGGGCGTGATAGACTGGTACGGGGGGCGCACATGTGGCGTGATATACTTGGGGCGTACATAGGACGTGATAGACTGTGGCGCACATGGGGCGTGATAGACGTGGGGCGCACATGGGGCGTGATAGACTGGGGGCACAGGGGGCGTAATAGACTGGGTGCACATATTGGACGTGATAGACTGCACTGGGGGCACACAAGGGACGTGATAGACTGGTACTGCGGGCGTACATGGGGCGTGATAGACTGGAGGTGCACATGGGGCGTGTTAGACTGGGGGCGCACATGGGACGTGATAGACTGTGTTGTATTTTATAGTTATTAACATTTCGTACAAGTTATTTAAAAAATGGATTTTTAAGCAAAATTTGTATTTCATATTAACAGGTTATAAGTACATAAAATGGGTAAATTAAGTGTAAGGAATCCGACACTGATGGTAGGGGTGCCGACTTTGTTGTTGAGGGTGCTGACAAAGGTAGTGAGTTGGATTCATTAAATTTGGTAGTGGTCGGTCAAGCTTTATTAAAATAGTGTCCATTTGATACCAGTTTGTATCAAGTCAAAATGTGAACAATAGAAACATTTAATAGTAATATTTCCGTCGAGAGGGGGTGGCCTCTACTGGGCTCAGAGAACGAGTAGGGTCGTGGGGCACGGAACTGACCGTGACCCGGGGACCTGAAACCGACAACTCCCGACAGGCAATGCCAAAGTCCGATATGTTAGGTGTTAGGTGCTAATCACATATGATTACAGTCGCTGTACGGATCTTACACAAAGCATCTTAAATGCAATGTCGATGATGAAAACCAAAGTACCCGTTGAGGGTCGGGTAAATCCGAAGCAACCGTTTCGTCCCCCTCAATTTACTAGCTACGCCATTGAGCGGTGCCAGTTTAGGACCCGGAGTGCCAGTACGGATTAGTAAAAGGTGCCGCGAAGAACGCATTGGACGCCAGCTGTGAGGAAACCTTCCAGTGGGGGTGGTACCCTAGGTAGGTCTTTGATGATCCCCCGGTTTGCGGCGGTCCTAACCATGGAGACCTGCATGCTTTGCTGGGTTGGCGCCAAAGTGGTAGTGGGTCGCAATAGGGAATTGTGAGGGCAAACTTAGTGGGAGGCATCTTCGACTCTATGTCCTGGATGCCCAGGTGGCCGCTTCAGAAGCGACCGCTTCCGAGGGGGTTCCTCAGCTGTTACGTCCATTCGGGGGCCAGATGGCTGAGGGAAGACCCATGAAGAGCATTAGGCTCGGGGCTTCTGATTTTCTTCCACATGTAGGTTCAATAGTAATATTTTAATAGTACATGGGATGGGAATGTTGGAGGTAGGGTGCCGACACTGGTGGTTAGGGCGCACATGGGGCGTGGTGTTGTGGTGCACATGGGGCGTGGTAGAGGTTGTTGTCTATTACAACAATCAACAGTTGATACAAGTTTGTATAAAGTATATAAAATATTATAACATTGTTTACATTATAGATATTTGCTTCAGTACCAACCAACGCCACTAAAATTTCTTCCCTCAGAGTTGACCCCACTGTGGACATGGTCATACGACCAGCCTTCACCATACCCCAGTGGGTGGACATAAGCCCCACTACTGCCTGGACATGTACATGTTGTGTACGTGTACTTGTTCCTACGTATAATCACCTCGTACCTGTCTATCCAGTGTCCTACAGAGATCTGTTTAGGACATCCATGTGGATGTGATACTATCAATATCAAATTGTCTTCACATCTCCAGCTTTTTTTGTTTACTTTATTCCATAGATCATCCCAGTGGCCCGCCATCTTATTCAGTTTGTCCAGTAAATCTACGTCACATGTCATACATTTCAACACACACCAGTCTTCCTCAATGTCTGCCACAACCACCGTCCAGCCATCAAGAGTGACCAGTGGACTATCTTGTCTATCATAGAACAATCTACACGTGGTGTGTCTCGCCTCAAGGTCATCAAACACCACGTGTCCGGCCGTGTACATCCTTACCTCCCCCAACACCGTGCTGGGTGTGTCCGAGTGTTGACACTTGTGACATGGACAAGTTCCCTCGTTGTATTCAATGTTTACATCACTTACCCTCCCAGTCCCTAGTCTCATAACGTCACTTCCTCTCATGTTATAAAATGCATATGGTTCTTTGGTGCTTGGCCAAAACTCTGGTCTCTCTGTCCTGGTCATTTTAACATCTACCCTGACAGTGAGGTCAGCTACAGCTTTCATGTACTCAACTAGGAGGTTGTCATGGTAACCTTTAGGCAGGTGATTGATGTTAAAATCGTTGACAGGTATAAACTCTTTGTGACCTGGATTCTTCTCACAGCTGTTGTAATGTTTGTGTAGATCTGCTTCTCCTCCTTCTGACACCTGGGTTTCATGTGTACCTGACAAGGTCATCAAAGACAGTTCATTTTAGTCCATGTGTTACACCTGTCTCTCTTCTATTATCTCTATTGAAATAGATTTCATTTAGTCTATTATTTCATTTCAATAAATTCAAAGATTAATTTCTATTATGAATTATGAGATATTTTTGTTTAAATCATAGAAAGTGTCAAAAAAGTAAAATGTTAAAAATTATATCAACATAAAATAAACGTAGATATAGAATGTTGGATACAAAAATGATAGCCGTTGAAATTAAACTGTTGTATTGTTATATATCAACATCCAATAAACGTGGATATAGAATTTTGGATATTAACAATTATATAAAAGTAGATTTACTACAAAAAATATCTGAAAGATCCTTCTTGTTGCATTTGACATTTGGCTCAGCAACCTGACTGTCATTTATGTCATCTTCCAAGCTGTCTTCTGTGTCATCTTCTTGACTGTCATCTGGTTTATTTTTTTCTTGGCTTTGTTCTTTAAGATGATCTAATTATGATATAAATCAAATATGTTATATTTACAATAAGATAATATTATAATAATTCATGTCTTTCTCACACGTCTTTCTCTCTCTCTCTCTCTCTCTCTCACTTTCTCTCTCTCTCTCTATTTCAATTCAACTGAGATAATTGAAAATGTTCCAGAAAGTTTTACATTATATGTTGTATATCAATCAAATTTATATCAACATAATATTACCTGAGCAAAAGCTTGATTGATCTTTCTTGTCACACCTGCCATCTTTGACATCTGGTTGTCCGTCATGTATGTCAAATTCACTGTGGATGTGCTCTTGGCAATATTCTGAATAAGGTAGTTATTTGATATATTAATAAAATCAATTTTAAATTAACTCTTGTATTCTAAATATTTCTTTCTATGTTTCTGTCATATGCTATATCTATATCAGTTTTATTCTCCATCTCTCTCCCACTGTTGATCTCTTTGTCGCTGTCTATGTCTCTCTTTTACTCTCTTACACATTATTTATCTTGTTAGGGCACTTTCTCGCTATTGTTTTCTCTCTTTTGACGCTTTCTCTTTCACTCTTTATCTCTCTCTCGCTCCCTATCTCAGAGGCTCTCTAACTTTTTCTCTTTTCGGCGCTCTCTCTCTCTCTCTGACGCTTCCTGTACCTTTATCTTTATATCCATGATAAACGCTCTCTCTTACTCTCTCTCTCTCTCTCTCTCTCTCTCTCTCTCTCTCTCTCTCTCTCTCTCTCTTCTATGATAATTGGAACGAAATTCTATAAGAAATTAATATTAAAAATAAATATATTTAAAGTTATTTGTAGCAACATTTACCATTGTTTTGTAACTCATTGAAATTCTGAAAATAGAAAAAAAAATTAAACAATAATTGTAAAAATTTGCCCCCCCCCCAAAAAAAAATTTGCCCCCCCTTGTCCATATCTGTCCCATTTATCGACAATGTGAGTACATAAGCGCACGAGAAAAGGGCTGTGTTATTAAATTTCGCTAGTTTTAGCTGACTAACTAGCAGAAACTGTTCAGACAGATGTCAACTTTTGATAATTTTTGCAATTACGCTAATCATTATTTAAAAGAAATAAAAAATGTATGTACACATTGTTAGACATCTGCTCAGTTAAAATTAAATAAAAACGGTAAGTACGGTCAAAAGGAGTTATAAGTTATGTCAGCTAGTGAATATCTTCCTTGGAATGATCAAAAGATTTGTCTGTCGTCTGCAATAATTTAATAGATGGGCCATTTCAATACTTCAATACTACAACTACGAACTATGATTATTTAAAATTCAACCTTTCATAAAAACAAATTTATGCATTTTAAAGTATTAAAAAATAAACTCCTCTTTTTTTATTAGACTATTATTCAAATTATTGGAACAATTTTAGTTATATATCAATTATTTTTACAGAAATAAAAAGGTTATAACTTAATTATTTTTATGAGTAATCGAACCAAAATTTGAATTATATGTTCTAAAATTTATTATACAATTATTAAAACAGCATAAGGAAATTTTTTAGCGGACTTAAACATTAAAAATTAATTATAATAATAATAAATTCCCTTAGTGTATAAATATCTTTAATTAATATATTGCTTTTTAGAAAAACAATTGACATATCATTTACATTTTTTATGAAAATAACAACTAAAAATTAATTTCATTAAATATGTTTTTTTTATTATTATGGTTTTTTTTAAATTTCATTTGATTCTGACGTTTTTATTAGTTACTATGGATACATGACGCGCATGATTGTAAGCTGACACACAGGCTTATCACTTAAACTAAATTTATGAAATATATTAGATATACTTCTAATTAATTGGACACTAAAAAAAAATTAACTATGCTACTATTTCTGATGCGGTAATAGCTACTACCATTCTGCCGAGACTCTCGACCTTGACCTAGTCTTAGAGTCGAAATCATACAATGCGATTTAATTTACCGTGTGACAGTGTTACTTTTAAAATAAAAACAATAATGAAAGCTTATGAAAAATTAAATAAAAAATAAAGTTTAAAGAGTATATTTAATACATAAATGCTGTAGACTATACGATATAGCCTTTTGAGACTATTGATATTGAATATTGCCTTTAGTTATAATATAAGTTATAGACAATTGACAAGTATTTTTATCAAAGTCACTGTCGTGATAGTCTGCATACAGATACAATACCTTTGCTATTAAAATAACACAAATTATGTTATAAGAATGTACTAAATCAAAGAATCAAGAACAGAGATTACAATATTATTTAGAATATTTACCTATACATTTAAATGTATTAAAATTATTATCGTGATATTTGCTATTTTTATCCTGTTCCTATTCATACTTTAGTATTCAGGACATTGCCTTACAGTCTTACACTTATTTATTAATGCTATGTAGTAAATTGGGTTTAGCATCAATTTAATTAATTAGTAATGATTAAACATAATATTATTTAATTCTACATTTCTTTTACTATATTTATTTCAGAAAGAAAGCTATAATTTTCACCTAGTTATTAATACACCAACAGATAGCATTAGAAAATGAAAGTTACATTAGTTGATAGTATTTATTTATTTAAAAATGAGGTGTCCAATGTAAACATTATATTTGTTAAACTTAAAAATAATGAGGTAGCTTTAAAATGTATTTTTATTATGTAAGTTATTAATTAATTATAATTGTTTATTAATTTTGACATTTAAAAATGTTTTAATATGCATTATATTTATTAATATCTCTTCAAAATATTTGTGTTAACACACACAAATAATTTTCTTGTAGTGTTTGTTTTTTCTTTCTTGTGATTGCATAGTAATAAAGGGACAGAAAGCAATTAAGTATAATATAAAATCATAAAATCTTGTTTAATAAATTCAATTTTACTAGTTTTGTAACAAGTACTGGAGAAAGTTTGAAGTGGATTGTGGTTTTATTATTCTAGACATACAATACAAGTGACGAGGAAGCCATTTTCTATAGCTCGTGAGGTGTTATTAATTGAAAAGGAATCATTATTCATAATGCAGTTTCATACATTTCTTTATAGAATAGCAATGATAACTCAATCTTTCTTTTATTATTGCGCGGTGGTCGAGTGGCAGCGCACTGGACTGTCGTACCGATGGTCACGTGTTCGAATCCTTGTGAAGGCAAAGGGTTTGTTCCCGGGGCCTAGGGCGTCCCTGAGTCACCCCGCTCCGAATGGGTACCTAACACTACATGTAGTTAGGCGGCTGGGTAATGCGTGGAACCCACAAAGCCGTGGCCTGTGAGCGCTGCATCACTTGCCAAACAGATCATCTCTCATGGTCTGTGGACGCCACTATCTTCTGCATAGAAGGAGCGTCTGTATAGATAAGACAAGACAAGATTTTACTAAACATGTAAGGAACATCACTCAACATTATAAAACCAATACAAGTCAAGAGAGTGAGTTCCCCTAAGAATAAAGCTCAATATATTACATCCCTTTACCCTTAGTAAATACTAACATAATTTCAAGAGAACAAATGATAGTACATGTATCTTAAAACTACCTTTTTATTCTCTACTTTAACACATTAGAATTGCCAAGCAATAATAAAAGAAAGATTGAGTTATCATTGCTATTTCTATAAAGAAATGTATGAAACTGCATTATGAATAATGATTCCTTTTCAATTAATAACACCTCAAAAGTCAATACTAAAACATTATATATATATAGGCCTATGCATTCCTTCTGAAATGTTAAACAATTAAATGAATCACTAAATATATTGTAACATGAACATTATATGATTTGAATCCTTTGGTAGATTAAATCCTTACGAACAAATGCAAAATATGCTACAACATAATTACAATACAAAACAATGATGTCAAAGTCCTCTTAACTTCTAAACTCAAAGGTTTAACTTATCTGGGACTTTGATTGTCCTGTTTGACTTTCTCAGTGGCTGTTGATTTGGTGACTCAAGATTCTGACCATCTGGTCTCTCTAGCTCAGGGAGTCCAGGATCTAAATCCTTAATTCCAGAATTTACATTTTCTGACTCTAGAATACTTGGTTCACTCATATCAACAGACATTGGTTGTGGAACAAACTGAGTTGGTGTGAACCGGTCAGATCTAGTGGGATTGACAGATTCGCACTCATTATCTGCACAAGTTATTTTTAACTGGTCTGCATGTCTACGGACAATAAGTCCATTATTTGTTTTTACTTTATAAGACACAGGTCCTGTACATTGAACAATTTGACCTGGTATCCATTTTTCCCCTCTCCCATAATTTCTCAGATACACATTATCATTAACCCCAAACTCTCTCTCAATGGATGTTTTGTCATTATTTAATTTTGTGTATGTTGATGTTGGGAAACAGACCTTTGAACAGTTGGATGTAGTAGGTCAAGGTGAGTTTTAATTTTTCTACCACACAGCAATTCGCATGGTGCAACACCTGTTGTTATATGAGGAGTTGTGCGGTATTTGGCTAAGAACCTGTTAACTCTTTCTCTGAGAGAAAATTTGTTACCGGTACTCATTTTTACCATAGCGGTTTTGAATATGCCTACCGCTCTTTCAGCCAAACCATTCCCAGCAGCATGATAGGGTGATGTGGTTATATGCTCAATACCATTTGCTACACAAAATAGTTTAAACTCATGAGCAGTGAAACTAGGCCCATTATCTGAAACAATTTGATCAGGTAACCCATAAGTTGAAAATATTTCCTTAAGTTCTATAATGGTATCACTTGCAGTGATTGTGTTCATGATTTTAACTTCTAGCCACTTAGAATGTGAATCAATAACAATTAAGAACATTTTGTTCATGAAGGGTCCTGCAAAATCTATATGGATAAGTTTCCATGGTTCGATTGGCCAATCCCAGTTTTGCAAGGGTGCTGTAGTTGGTTGATTTGAATGTTGTGCACAGCTTGAACAAAGCTTTACATATTTTTCAATATCAGCATCCGTATGTGGCCACCAGAACCATGATCGTGCAAGACTCTTCATTTTGGAAGAACCAAGATGGGTATCATGTAACGTTCTTAAAACTTCTTTTTGTAACATTTTGGGGATAATAACCCTTGACCCCCATAGCACACATCCATCTTCTAGACTTAACTCTAATTTTCTTATTTTATATGGTCTTAAATCATCATTCACTGATTCTTCAGGCCAACCATTCTTACAGTACTCATATACTTTTATCAAGCACTCATCTTTTTGTGTTTCTCTCTTAACATCATTCACATTTATATTGGAGTTATCCATGATAGTGAAAAGAACAAATACATCTTCTGGTACATAGCTAAGGCTTTGGTTTTTTAAAGGTAAACGACTAAGACCATCTGCACTATTCTCAAATCCAGGTTTGTATTTCAATTCATAATTTTATGTGGCTAGTGTGATAGCCCACCTTTGCACCCTTGGTGAGGCATGCTCAGGCAGGGGTTTGTTTTCCCCAAACAAACCCAGTAATGGCTTATGATCTGTAAAGATGGTGAACTCCCTACCAAACAGAAACTTGTGAAATATCTTAACACCAAAAATGATGCCTAAGCCTTCCCTATCTAACTGAGAATAATTTTTCTCAGCCTGGTTCAAAGATCTACTGGCAAAAGCAATGGGTCTGTCACCCTTTTTATCTATGTGAGATAAAACTGCTCCTACACCATCTGGTGAAGCATCACATGTTAAGATAAGTCTTTTCCCTGGGTCATAGTGAGCCAGCAAGGTGTCAGAAGACAAAGCTTCTTTTGCTGCATTAAAAGCAGCATCTTGTTGTTTACCCCAGTGCCAAGTTGCATTTTTCTGCAGCAGCTTGTACAATGGTGATAGTTTATCAGACAGATTCCCTATGAACTTTGCATAGTAATTTGTCAAGCCCAAAAAAGCTCTTAGCTGTTGGGTATTTTCAGGTTTGGGTGCATCTTTAATGGCTTTTGTTTTCTCAGGTTGAGGTCTGAGACCTTGCCTGCTCAATCTATAACCCAGAAAACTAATATCTGTCAGCATGAATTGACATTTATCTTTGTTTATTTTTAAACCCTTTTCACCGACTATTTTCAAGACCTTATCAAGTGTTTTAAGATGTTCAGTGTCATTCTTACCAGTTATATATAAATTGTCAAAGTAAACACAAACATTTGGAATGTCCTGAAAAATACTGTCCATGACAGCCTGGAAAATTCCAGGGCTAGATGATATCCCAAAACATAGTCTTTCATACTGGTAAAGTCCCTTATGTGTGTTTATTGTCGTATAGACTTTTGACTCCGGATGAAGTTCTAGTTGAGTGTAAGCATGACTAAAGTCTAATTCAGTGAATTTGTCTCCTCCTGCCAACTTCAAAGAAATATCCTCAATATTAGGAATAGGGTACCTATTTAGCTCTATTTGCTTATTCAGTGTAGCTTTATAGTCACCACAAATTCTTACAGAACCATCCTTCTTTAATACTGGCACAATGGGCGTTGCCCAATTGGAATAGTCTACCTTCTTTATGATGCCCTTAGATTCCAATCTAATTAGCTCATTTTCAATTTTATCCCTCATTGCATAAGGTGGAACTCTAGCTTTGCAGTATCTTGGATTTGTATCTTTAATGCTTATCTTCCCTGTCCTATCATTTAGTAATCCTGAACTACCAAATACACCTTCATTTTCAGATACAACTTTATCTATTGAAATAAAACTAGATTCACTTGCTTTGTTCACTGAAAATATACTCCCCAGTCTAACTTAAGATCAACTAATCAGTTCCTACCTAGTAATGGTGGTCCATTTCCTTCAACCACAAGAAGAGGAAGTTTAACACTTGACCATTACAGCTTATATGAACTATACACTCTCCTATCACTGGAACATTGTCACCTGTGTATGTTGTTAGGCACTTGTGACATGGTTGTAGAGGCACTGATCCTCCTGTAACAGCGTCAAAGTCCTTCTTTGTGATGACAGTTAGAGATGCTCCCGTGTCTAGCTGGAAGATGATGCTCTTACCGTTGATACAAACTGGTACGTTGATGGGAGCATGACTTGTTGATTTCACAGAGAACAGGTGGAACTCCGGCTGCGGATCAGTTTGATCATTTTCACTGGTAGAGTGGCTCATTGGTTGGGTTAGGCTGTCTTGGTGACAATTAACATAATGCTGCCTTTGGTTGCGGTACTGTCCTGACTGGCTAGATCTAGCAACAGACGAAGACTTTGCAAAGCAGGCCTTGGCAATGTGACCTTGCTTACTGCACTTATAGCAAGTTGCTGACTTGAATTTGCACTGATGAGATGCATGGGGACCGTTGGATCGATGACATTTTTGATACTTATTACTAGATTTAGATCTAGATTTTGAATTTGCAGGCTGTTTAGCATAAGTTGAACTGCTCTGATGGGGTTGGTGTTTGTTGACTGACCTGCTGTCTACTGCATGGATCTCTGAAGGCGCCAGCGATCTGGCCGCTTCGGATGACTGCTGGAATGAAGTTGCAAGTTGTATTGCTTTTTCCAATGTTAGATCTGTCTCGAGAAGCAACTTTCTCTGCACATCAGGGCTGTTCACACCGGTGACAAACTTTTCACATAGTCTGTCGGACAGGGTGTCGCCGAATTCACAGAATTCACTTAGATGACGTAGTGCTGCAACATATTCTGATATAGACTCGTTTGGTTGACGAGTCCTACCGTCAAATTTGGCTCGACACAGGAACTTTGGTGGTGCAGGTGCATGGTGATCTGTGAGGAGTTTGCTCAGCTCGTTAAAGCTCTTGGTAGCTGGACTAGATGGTGCACATAAGTCCTTTAATAGCCTGAATTGTTGAGGCCCTATGACTGTTAACAAAACAGCTCTCTTTTTGGCTTCTATCGTCACGTCGTTAGCTTCAAGGTAGAAGCTTAACCTATCTAGAAAATCATGAATGGTTTCTTCATTCGAATTAAATTCTTTTATCTGGCCATATAGAGCCATTATCCTAAAAATACTTAGCAAATATGCTCTAGCAAGCTTCTTCTTACGTAAGCGTGTGCTCTTTTTTAGTTGATGATTAATCCTCGTCGCCAAATGAAGTGGATTGTGGTTTTATTATTCTAGACATACAATACAAGTGACGAGGAAGCCATTTTCTATAGCTCGTTCTTTATTTTATTAAACATGTACGGGACATCACTCAACATTATAAAACCAATACAAGTCAAGAGAGTGAGTTCCCCTAAGAATAAAGCTCAATATATTACAAAGTTGAAACTATTTTTGTAGCTATAAAAATATCATAAAGATTTTTGTCACCTGAGATATTGTGTTTCTCCTTTTTCCAACTATTTAAATGTAAGTAAAAATTATTTCCTTAAAATGTGTATTGTTTTATCAACATAACTTAAGCTGACACCAATATAATGTTATATTTTATCAATGTCATCTTATATTTAACACAATATGACATATTTATAATGCTATAATGAATTATTATTTAAAAAGATAATATTTTAATTAAACCCATTAATCAGACTTTGTGTTGTTTATGTAATACTTCAAGAAAATTCTTACAATGTCATGAATTATAAGTCTTTTAAAGTTTTGTTTTGTTTCATAAATTTAATAATAAAAATAACATAAAATTTAGTTATACAACTATTTATAATAAAACAAGACTGTTCCTGGAATGAAAGAAAAATTGAAACATAATAAAATATGGGATTTTCTTATGTTTGCAATTGGTCATAAAATGTTATCTTTATTCCTACCATATTATAATTAATTGGTTCAGTATAATATTAATGAATTTATGAAATTGAATTTTCTGTATCTTCACTTTATTAAAAAAATTTTTTATGAAAACATATTTATTTATCATTATCCGTAAAGCATTGAATTGATCTATTTATTTTAAAGCATTAAATATTATTATATTTTTTGTACATGAATACACTTTGATACAATAGATATGTACAGTTTTCAATGCTGTATCTCAGATTTGTTTTTCTGATTGAGATCATTTATTGTCTAAATCCCTTATACAGACTAGCACATCTATATTTTATATTTTATCACTGTCATTTTCTATTTAACACTCAATGACATCTTTATAATGTCTTTATTAATTATTATCAGTATTACTTAAATGTGATCTATATTTTAAATTATGACATTACATTTTACAATACAAAGAACATAGGTCTCCTTCCCATGTTTTGAAGAAAATGTTTTACATTAACTTTATCAACTTAAATTGAATTACTTATGTGAAACACAGTAATATCTTTGTGAAACTGTTTTTGATAAAAGAACTTTACTTTTCTTATTGAGATAGTTTACATTTTATATCCTATATTTTTTTTAAAAAGTTAACTTTACTGATATTTGTTTCAAATTCTTAATCTACGGTTGCTCAATTAAGAAAAAAAACTACAATAAATATTAATAAATAATGATAATTGTTTGTAGATTTTTAGAAATAATAGAATAAACAAATAAAATTATTACCTCTTTAGCAGTTAGAATTTAATTTGGTCTGAATGCGCTCAGCATTGATGTAGATGAATGTTAAAATTGTTTACACTTTATTTAGCATTTTTTCAATTTAATGAAATATTTAAAAAACGTCTTAGCTACATAAGGTACTCACCTCCATAATTCTTGATCAAAGTTAAATAACTGGAAGATTCACTTATACCAGTCAGAGACAATTACCTGGTGATTTAATGTGGATTATATTTTATACCAGTCAGAGACAATGACCTGGTGATTTAATGTGGATTATATTTTATACCAGTCAGAGACAATTACCTGGTGATTTAATGTGGATTATATTTTATACCAGTCAGAGACAATTACCTGGTGATTTAATGTGGATTATATTTTATACCAGTCAGAGACAATTACCTGGTGATTCAATGTGGATTATATTTTATACCAGTCAGAGACAATGACCTGGTGATTTAATGTGGATTATATTTTAAGCATTGCAATTTAGAATTTTATCAAACATTCTGTTCAATTAAGATTTAGTATTACAACAGGTTATAATGATTAAATATATATGGGATTATATAATAATCTCCTAATTAAAATATCCTATTTTAAAATGATATTCATATTGAATATATAAATTAAATTGAACAGGAAAACTAATATTATTGGGATATTCCCCCCTTATATCTCATGAGAACAAGTGTATTTTTTCCCCTTTATATTTATCATACAATGAGTTGGCAGTTCAAGTTTTATTCCAATTTAACTTTATATTTTTCTGAATAATATATATATATATATCAGGACATATGTTTCGTGTAATTATGCATTTGTATAAATTAGGGCTGTTAATATTAACAATAAATTTGAATTTAATCATTAAATTTGGAAAAATTAAATATTAATTAATCGTTGATTTCCATTAAAGCCAAAAAAATGAAATTTATGGTGTCATAAGTTACATTTAAACGTACTTGTCGAAAAACGAAATAACACTGAAATGTCTTCTTTATATATTATCTTTTAACCAACAAAGCAAACAGACAAGTGTATTGACATTATGTGGTTGAAGTGATGAGCGGGTCTTATTTACAATATAACAAACCGAGCTGAACAATCGTTCACATAGCTTTAGATTGTCTCAGCTGAAGTTTCTGATACTGTATTGTATGTTTGGTTTCCAGGTGATATGTAAACAAAGTGTTAGAACCATGATAACAATGTTCCCTTTAAAGCAGCGTGGCTGCGCAGATATTTGACCGAGTTTAGAATCACCACGCAGCAAATTTGGTAAAATATTGCACACAAAATGGACGTTGTGTAACTTTGCATACGAGTTTTTTTTAACTTTGCACATGGACCAACGAAGCTTAGACTTAGAGGGAACATTGCATGGTAGGCAAACGATTTCACTCAATGGACACACTAACCTTTATCAACCACTAGAAAAATACCCACACTTAGTAGCGGGAGTGTGCTGACCCTTTATCCAAGTATTAGTTGCTGGTTATTACAATTTTTATTAGCCAAGTTCAATTTCAGATTCATCTATTTAGTTAAAATCTTATGAGAAACAGAGATATGCCATTTTACCACGTGAGTTGTTTTCACTTAATGCAGTGCCTTTTAACATAACCTTACTATTTAAAAGATATGATTTATTAAATAATGATTCCTGCTGACCATAATAACTAAATTTACAATTTCATTCCCACTTGTACAAAATAAACATAACCTATAGGTTTTCCGAAAGAGCTCTGCCACCATCGTCACTCAAAAATGTAATATATAATTTCGAAACTGCATCGTATCACAATTGTAAGTTATATAATATTTTGAACCACGTCTATGAGATAAAGAACATGTGGCACTATCCCTTTTAAAGGCAAAAGCTAAGTGACTCATAGCGCAAATAAACAAAATTATAAATGTACTTTCTAAAATACTTTTTAAAAAAAGGTCGTATTAAAATGATTTTAAAAAAATGTGCACACCATATTTAGACAATATAGAAAGCTGGCCGCATAAAATAAAGTCTTGTTATAAAGCAAATGTACTGGACCAAAATAACTCCTCCTTTTGAGTATTCATAATTGACGTAACAGGGAAATAATATTTAACATTTTTTATGTCTCTATATTTTATGATTTATATTTACGGTTTATAAGCAATGTGTATAATTTCAAAAAGGAATCTTTTTTTATTGTTCCCTATTTCGGATAAGGCATCATATTTTGTAAATTATATTCAATGCACACACACTCACACACCAGATTTTATATTTGAAAAAAAAATGAAAAAAAAAGATTCAACCGTCTGTTAATAAGCGCATCTTAAAAATGATTAAAAGGCAATTTTAGAAATGGCCTGTGCTATTCTGAGTACAAAGGAATGAACATAAAAACATATTCAATTCGCAATTCATATTAATT
Source organism: Ampullaceana balthica (assembly GCA_944989445.1). Classification (NCBI taxonomy): domain Eukaryota; kingdom Metazoa; phylum Mollusca; class Gastropoda; family Lymnaeidae; genus Ampullaceana; species Ampullaceana balthica. Next base: position 524,731 of record CALYLW010000363.1, read on the forward strand.
AAGCGTTTTCAGGATCACTTCATTAAATTTAGTCAACTTTTGTTAATACGTTCGGTAGCGAAAGTTTATAATGTATAGTGTATTTAAAGCTTAAGTAAACTGTTTTAAATTGTAAGTTTATTTGACATAGGCCATCACTTTCAACATAAAATAAACTCGCTACATCTATGGTTTTTAATTAAATGTCGAGTTAAGAATTAAATTTTTGAAAATCTCTATTTTATTCATTGCATGTAAAATATTAATACAATGCATCGTGAAAATAATTGAAATAAAATAATTTAAACGCATATAAAGCTCAGTTGATATTTTTATGTTTGTTTGTTTGTATCCATTAAAAAAAGGCCACTGCTTTGTGACATTTTTCCAAAAGATCTCTGCCACTGTCGTCACTAAAAAAAGCTCTTATATATTTACGACACTGTATCGTAACACAATTGTAATTAATACAATATTTGCAAAAGCGTCTATGAGATAAAGATAATAAAGATAAATAAAGAAATTAGGCTATATTCCTAATTTTAAAAAAACAAACAAAAGAAATCAATTTTATGTTAAAAACGCATGAAAACCATGACAATAATTGATTTTAAAAATGGCCTATTTTAATCCATCATCAAAGGAATGAACATAACATATTCAATTCGCAATACAAAATAATTAAGCATTTTCAGGATCACTTTATTTAGTTTAATCTACTTATGTTAATAGGTCCGGTAGCCTAAGTTTAAATAGTATAAGTGTATAGGTTATGTAAAAGACAATAGCTTATGTAAAAGACCAACAAAATATAAATGTTATATTAATAGGACACAGCTAAATTTAAGATGCGTACACGAAAATGTGCGCACAGTTATCAGGCGATAAAAAACTTTAGAACGCGCACCGCTAAAAATGAAGCCTTGAAAAAAATACTGACACAATTATTACATAAATAGGTTTTTATTAAATGTCAAGTTATGGAACAGAAAATAATTAAAACAAATTCGCAATTAAATTTAAACGTGTAAACAATTAAATCTAATGCATCGTGTGGCAGTTGTAATTAAATATTTTACGTGTCTATCTAATATATAGAAAGTAACAGTAAAGAAAATGACAATTCTTTGTACTACACAGCTCAAATTAAGAAGCGTACACGAAAATGTGCGCACCGTAATTAGACATTATAACATTTTTTGAATGCGCACGACTGAAAATAAAGTATTGGGGAAAAAAAACGTCACCAAAAGTAACTCGCTTTGAACGGCATTTGAACGTCCGCGTAAATTTGTTCAATACAGAAATGAGGTTAAATTTTTTATTCTTTGTCTCTGCATTTTCTGATTATTTAATTTACGGCATTCGGGACAAAAGGGACAATTACAAAAACTAACTTAAAACCACCTTCAGGGTAAAAGGAACCGTCCTGCCAAATTTGGTCCCCGTCCGTCATTTGGTTTTTCCGTGGCTGTCTAACAGAAAGTCGAAAAGTGAAACATACAAACATACAAACATACAAACATACAAAGATACAAACACCAACTGAGCTTTATATATTAGATTTGAACATTCCCTTCAGTCAATAGTTTAAAATTAAAATGTTCGTGTAATCGTCAGGAAATTAGTTTTTATTTATTGGCTTAAATATTTTACTTTTTGACTTTCAGTACATTTATAAGTGGTGGGTCGATTAATCGTTAAAAAATGTTTTATTATTTAAAAATTTTAACGATTAATCGAGAAATTAATCGTTAATTTCCGTAGCCGTAGTATAAATACATAAGTCCTTCATAGTTAATAGACAAATACAACTATATTTATTAGTTTTTTCATTCTATACATGATATTGATATTCCACATAAACGTACGCATGTATAAGTAATTACACTTTTACTTTTAAAGTCTTCTGTGTAGTTATATTTTATTTAATCTCATTTATCTTTATAACTATTTGGAAATATATTTTTGTATTTTATAATTTCTCGGGGCGGGAAAAATGTAAATAACGAATTGTGGCAGTATTGATACAAAGACAATCGAACTCATTTATGTCGTCGGTCTTGAAGTTTTCAAAAATCTTCAATATAACCGAAGACGAGATCAAATAAAACTGATATGACGTCATTATTAACATGTATTTGAAATAAAAGCCTATAATTATACAAATCAGTCATGGATTTTTGTTTTTTTTTGTGCCTGAAGTAAAATTATATTCTCAACACCAGAGCGCTAGTTGCCGACATGTATAAATATTCTCAACCCCAGAGCACTAGTTGCCGGCATGTATAAATATTCTCAACCCCAGAGCGCTAGTTGCCGGCATGTATAAATATTCTCAACCCCAGAGCGCTAGTTGCCGGCATGTATAAATATTCTCAACCCCAGAGCGCTAGTTGCCGGCATGTATAAATATTCTCAACCCCAGAGCGCTAGTTGCCGGCATGTATAAATGTTCGTTACAACATATTTCTGTGATTCTTTTCACTCCACAATGAAGTTCATAAAGTCAAAGACTTCTTCCAACGACACAGAGGCGTCACTATGTTTGGTTTCATCCAGTGCTATAGAGCATAATGTCACCCCCTCATGACTTACCACACAGAGGCGTCACTAGGGTTGTTGTCAACCAGTGCTATAGACTATAGAGCATAATGTCACCCCCTCATGACTTACCACACAGAGGCGTCACTAGGGTTGTTGTCAACCAGTGCTATAGACTATAGAGCATAATGTCACCCCCTCACGACTTATCACACATTAGGCATCACTAATTTTGGTGTCACTCTGTGTGGTAGCCCATGATGTCAGCCCCTAACGACTCATATAGACCTAATCCAAGTCTTCCAGTGTCAAATAACGTAAACATGCAAGATTTTACATTTTATGTCACCTCTTGATATGGTGTCACCTCTTGATATGGTGTCACCTCTTGATATGGTGTTACCTCTTGATATGGTGTCACCTCTTGATATGGTGTCACCTCTTGATATGGTGTAACATTATTATATGGTGTCACCTCTTTTTATGGTGTCACCTCTTGATATGGTGTCACCTCTTGATATGGTATCACCTGTTGATATGGTGTCACCTCTTGATATGGTGTCACCTCTTGATATGGTGTCACCTCTTGATATGGTGTCACTCTTGATATTGTGTCACTTCTTGATATGGTGTCACCTCTCGATATGGTGTCAGCTGGTTGGTTCCATACCCTCTAGTGACGCTTTTGTCAAAACGAACATTAGCTACCAACCAAATATAAATAGAGTTACTTGTTCAGAGGCTTCTAAACAAAATCACCTTGAAAAATTCACCTTCCTTTTTGAACAATTTTATACAAAAATTAAGAAAACTTTCAACCACGATGCTACTGCACCCGGAATTTCAGGCGAAAAGAATTTGCCTGCCACGAATTTTCGCTGGCTGTTATCTTATCTTATCTGTTTACAGACGCTCCTTCTATACAGAAGATTATTGCGTCCTACGCTTATCTATGGTTTGTGTCTAGTCCTGCATTTTATTAGAGATTTAAACGTTGATAAAGTGTTGGTTTTCCTGGATTCTTCAGGCAACCCATTCCACGCCCGAATTCCGGACGGGAAGAATGAAAATTTGTATGTGTTTGTTCTTGCATACGGAATAAGAAAGGTGTTTTTATCCTTATGTCTATCTGAGGGTTGTATTAAGTTATCTTTGTGTTGTATTTCTAAATTAGAATTAATTGCTTTATGTATGATTACTACTTTGCTCTTTGTTCTTCTATCCTCTAGTGTTTCAAGGTTTAATGATTTAACTAATGGTGTTATTCTTGTCAGTTTTGAATGTTCTCCAGTAATGAATCTGGCAGCTCTTTTTTGAATTTGTTCTAGTTTATCAATGTTTTCTTTGGTGGATGGGTCCCATACAGAAGATGCATATTCTAGTACAGGTCTCACCAAAGTGAGGTAGCATTTTAGTTTTATATCTCTATTACATTTGTTAAAGTTTCTTTTTATAAAGCCTAAGGTTTTGTTTGATTTTTTAATAACTTCATTGACATGGGGATTCCATGATAGTTTCTCATCTGTTGTGCATCTAGATTCGCATCATAGCATATAGTGCCGCGTTTAACGAGATTCATAATTGCTAAAGGGGAGGGACACCAGTCCCCTTCAACCCCACTTCCTTCCCTTTAGATTTATTGTTTCTTAAAAATAAAATTCGGGAGGGGGAAACTTCTCCCCTTAATTTTCTATTATTGACAAGTGATGCGTATGAAGACCTTACAGACAATGTACATTGCAAGAGGAGGCAATCAAATAAAATAAAAAGGCAAAAGGAGGTAATCGAGGAAAACAATTTAACTTTGTATAGCAACCGTAGCGTCGAAGTGACGTCACTATCCCGGCCGCCATCTTGGCCACGGAAGATTTCTTTAAGTCTTCAACCAATTGGTCAAGAAAGCTTTAGTAATCAGACCCCCCAAAAATATGCATCTATTGTCATTAGTCATTTAGATTAGCATTAGTGTAATTCCCTGATGTATAATGTTACTTTAAAATCTCTTAAGCGTTTTAATAAACAAACATATGTTTATTCAACGTGATTTTATTTATTTATTTATTAGGCCTAATTTTAAATGCACGATATGTTTACTAGTCAATAAATATATAATTTACGTACACATTTCTGATGAATTTTTAAGTCATATGTAATTTTGCTGACTTAATTCATTGGACCTAAAATTGAAATAGTAATATATAAATTGTAATAGTAATATATAAATTGTAATAGTAATATATAAATTGTAATAGTAATATATAAATTGTAATAGTAATATATAAATTGTAATAGTAATATATAAATTGTAATAGTAATATATAAATTTTAATAGTAATATATAAATTGTAATAGTAATATATAAATTGTAATAGTAATATATAAATTGTAATAGTAATATATAAATTGTAATAGTAATATATAAATTGTAATAGTAATATATAAATTGTAATAGTAATATATAAATTGTAGTATCCCTTAATTTCAATCCATGCTATTCCCAAAGTTAGACTTAAGAATATTTAAAAGTGTGCAGAGTCCATTTAATTTGTGTGCCATAAACTATGTATATTTTATTACGCTATTAAAAAGTAATGGACTGTGAGTTGAGTGAATGCGATGTATTAGAATATCTTAAAATATACATAGTATTTTAAAAGCAATAGTACCTACCTACTGTCGAGACAAATGTTACAAACAAAATGGTTGTCTCAACGTTAAATAATATCGGGAATATTTTGTATTACCTTACTCTAAATCAGTGTTTCCCAAACTTTTTTGACCCAGGGACATCTGTTTATAATCAAAAGGTGCCCACGGATCCCCAAGTGAGAACACTTCATACATACATAGTACTAAAGATACCAATCCAAAAATCAACATTCTGATGAAAAAGTATTTATTACAATTATAACTTATGTTTAAATTTATTAAAAAAACAATTAATGACTTGAATTTACTTGTATGAACGTGATTATATTTTATGAGTGTATTTATGCCCGCTAAATGTTTGTGAGTAGCAACCGCTAATCCCCACGAGTACCAATTTCTAGTCGCTATCTTTTTTTAAATTTTTAAAATTATTTTTTAGATTTTTTTGTGATGAGTTTCATAACGACACTGAATCCTTGCACTACCAAATATAAAGACAGAAAAGCTGTCAACACTTCTGTTCAATAACCCATAATGCAGGATATAAAATTGGGACCTATTTTCGTAACCAGAATTTGTGGTATCCTTGTTCAAACATTTGATTTTAAGTTCCTCATTTGTGGATTTTTCAATAAGCTGTTCCTGTATTAGTATGGATTCATCTGTGTTTGGGATATGAGTTTGTCCATGCCCAAATGTGTTCAACTGTCAGTCAGGAATATCCAAGTGAAGAATGTCTTTAATTTTTTAATTCAGATCGCATGAAGAGACGTTAAGTGTTGACAGAAAACAAGCAAAACTGTATCTCTAATTTTCAATTTCGTAAGATTTGATAAATGAGAACATTCTCTTCTTTCCTTAAAGAAAAGGGGTTGCAACAAACGCAGATATTACGCTTTTAGTTTTGATTAAATTTAATTGGTCATCTTGTTGTTTAAAATAAGTTTCTTTAAATGTGGCAAATAAATCATTTATTTTTAATTAATTGTGTCGCAAATCATTTTTATGCTTTCCCAGAATTCCAACACTAAATTAAAGACAAAATAAAAATCGATTTAAAAACTCACATTTTGATAACCACCGTACTTCTGGTTGGATTAGTAAACGATTATAGTCTACATCATTTTCCGAACAATTTTAGCAAATAATCTCTGATTGAAAGCGTTCCTTTAAATTTTGAATAACAGCTCTAATGAAGTCATCTAGTGATCCATGCAAACTTTCACTAAGATTTTTGCGAATAAATGATGTCGATGAATTACACAAGATACTGAAAATACATCCGGTACAGCTTGTTTTAAGTATGCCAGAAACTCAAGCTATAACTATTAAAAAATCTTGTTAATTCAGTAATAAATAAGGTACACCTTTCATATCCGTTTCCAAACATTTAGCCATACAAATAATCAACAAAACTATATTGTCGGCATTTTTTATTCGGCTCACTCATTCTCTCTTCTGTTGTAAGAAACCACTGTTAATAATTATTTAACTTTTTCAATGGAATGCTGCAGTCAAGGCCGGTCTTAGGCCACTGCAACCTATGCGGCCGCAGTGGGTCCCGCGCTTTCATAGGCCCCGCCTATCTTAATTTTCACTTATTTATCCTTATTAATTCCTTATCCCTACCCAAATTGGGCCCCATGCAATCCGTTTCGCATACTAAGCGGCATAGGGCCCCGAAATAGCTAAGACCGACCCCGGCTGCAGTAAAGCCCTTTTGAAAAAAAATTGATGATGTGATACAATGTAGATAAATACAACTTCCCGCCATATCGAAAATTATCCAAACTTGCAATCCTCGTTGATTCATGTTCATTAAAAAAAAATATTTTTCATACCTACTTACAGGAATTTTGTATTTCTTACCCATCGAACTTGACCTTTCAATGAACTAAGAATGTTGATTGGTTATAGCTGTGAAAATTACACTACTGTAGTTCTATTTCCTCTTGTAGGTAAAAGAACATTGTTTATTCCATGACTGATAGCAGCTCAGATTGTATTTTATTAGTAGAACAATTCATACCATTTTATTTATTTTAATTTCCGTAATAAAAATTGTTCAAAATTTTATTATTTTATACAAACCTTGCGCGGACCCCTGAGGTTGTTCAGGGACCCCCTAAATCAATTTTAATTTTTCATGGACCCCTGAATGGTACCGGGGACCCTTGGGGTCCGTAGGGACCACTTTGGGAACCACTGGCTCTAAATGGTTTTATACAGAAAATTGTTTTAGTTATAGATAAATAAAGGAAATTCCCAAAGTGATTCAGGAGTAGACTAACAATGGTATTTTACTGTGTATTGATATTATTAGAGTCGTGCTGACTGAATTGTATTATCACAATCACAAACTTGTTTAGTTTTATATTCACGTGTTTAATTATTACAGTTCTAAAATTGAAGAAAACAACGTTAAGCCGAGCGATGATTTAAAAAATATATTTACTCCAACTTACAGCAAAATTTGATTCTTGTCAATTAAGACAGTGCTTCTCAAACTTATTAGTATGGCGGACCGGCAGGAATTTTTTCTATTTCACAAGGGACCGGTGCAATATTTACCTATACAGACATCGTAGCGAAATGTAATTTATTTTATTTTATTTGCTTTGTTTTATGTGCTTATTGTCGAAAAATTGAAATATTCTATAGGGTTAGTATTAATGGATGAAAATTGAGGAATAGATTTTTCTGTAATTTTTTTATAAATTCTGCGGACCGGCAGTGGGTGGCCCATGGACCGGCACCGGTCCGCGGACCACCACTTTGAGAAGCACTGAATTAAGACATATTAATAAAAAAAAACCGTAAAAAACCAAGTTTTTCACTATAAATCCTTTATGTACGATAAGTAACTAAAAGAATGTTCATTATAATACGCAGCGCAAGACAATCCAGAAATACAAAATTGCAGTTGTGTCGTAAAACATGTTTAATATAATGCGCACCGATCAGGAATATGTTTATAAAAAGTGTTGTCAATAAAATACGCACCGCGACACTATATCTCAAAAAATAACATGATACATAGGAATAAATAAAACAATCTAAAAAATCAATAATTTAATTACGGTACATGCGATCAATCTGGAATTTTTTTACATTGTTTTTATCATCGGTACAAAACTGCCTGCAAAATTTCAGTTCGCTAGCTTACTAGAAAGTGGGTTAAAAATTGATCCAAAGTTTTGGCGACAAGCAAGCAATCAAGGGTTCAAACAAACAACCAGACACCACGAGTTAATAAAAAGGATTTAAAAACACTGCTTGTTCCGCCTTTTTATAACTTTTATTAAAGAAAGTATTTACAAGGCTTAAGGTTGTACTACAATGTAAAACAACAATTTAAATTTATAACTTTATTAAAGAAAGTATTTACAAGGCTTAAGGTTGTACTACAATGTAAAACAACAATTTAAATGTATAACTTTATTTGTATTGGAAATGACTCACCGTTATAACCCTAGATAAAACTGAAAGCTTAGTGACGTTATGACAAGATAAGAATATATTTTAGAATATCACTGTATCTAAAAATGAACCAACGAAAAAAAGTTCAGAACATATTACATAATTTATATTGGTTTAAGTTTTACAAATGTACAAAGCAGGACACATAAAGAGTTGTGATATTGACAACAAAGATGGTAATAAGAGTGAGGAAATAAGAGAGCAAAAACAAACAAACAAACAATCAAACACGACTCCTCAGTAATAATGGGAAAAAACAGGACAGAAATATACACGATAATAATTTGAGGACCACCGTATAAAGAATAACAAGGAGAGAAATCAGAAAAGAAAAAAAGTGTATGGATGTTGTACCAACCCAAGTCTGTGTGCTAACGTATGAATGTTAAAGATGAAAATACGAACTTCGGCTTCACATATTACCGAAATAATTGGGGATATAGACTTTCTATACTCTGACATCCTTAACAACAAATCAGGTTATACTTCGCTTCTGACTCATTCAATCGGATTAAATAACTTAACAAAAACTTTATCTGTTAATTAAAATAAACTGTATGGAATGATTTGTATAGGGTTATTGGTAAGACTGCGGAAATTAACGATCAATTTCTCGATTAATCGTTAAAAATTTTTAACGATTAAAATTTTTTTAACGATTAATCGACCCACCACTTATAAATGTACTAAAAGTCAAAAAGTAAAATATTTCTGCCTACAAATATAAACTAATTTCTGGACGATTACACAAACATTTCGGTTTTAAACTATTGACTGAGGTGAATGTTCAAAATGTTGATAAATTTTATTGTGACCATTGAGACAAATCGTTTTCCTAATCGTGTTCCCTCTAAGTCTAAGCATCGTTGGTTTGTGTGCAAAGTTTAAAAAAAAACTCGTGTGCAAAGTTGCACAACGTCTATTTTTTGTGCAATATTTTACAAAATTTGCTGCGCGGTGATTCTAAACTCCTGCGTGGGGTCGGTCAAATATCAGCGCAGCCACGCTGCTTAAAGGAAACATTGCTACCATGGTTCTAACATTTCGCTTACATATTACCTGCAAACCAAAACATCCACTACAGTATCAGAAACTTCAGCTGAGACAATCTAAAGCTATGTGAGCGATTGTTCAGCTCGGCTGGTTATATTGTCAATTACACCCGCTCATCACTTATGTAATCGAAAATAATGTCAACATACTTGTCTTTATGCGTAGTTGGTTAAAAGATGACATATAAATGAAACATTCCAGTGTTATTAAGATTTTCAACAATAATTTTTAATGTGTTACTTATGACGTCATAATTTTAATTTTGGCTTTAATCGAAATTAACGATTAATTAATCGTTAATTTTTCAAAAGTTAACGCTTAAATTTAAATTAATCGTTAACAGCCCTACTTATTGAAAAAAAACTGCTTTAAAAACGCGTGACTTAAAAGATTACCCCCTTAGCAGTCCATTCTTTAAGTTCCCACTGTGACTTCAAAGATTACCCCCTTAGCAGTCCCTTCTTTAAGTTCCCACTGTGACTTCAAAGATTAACCCTTAGCAGTCCCTTCTTTAAGTTCCCACTGTGACTTCAAAGATTACCCCCTTGGCAGTCCTTTCTTTAAGTTCCCTCTGCGAAGGGACACATATAAAGCCCCTTGTAGTGTTCTGTCAACAATTTTCTGTTAAAATCTTACAAGATTCTTGATTTGGTTTAACGAGGACAAAAGAACATAAGAACTTTGATCACTAAAAGTCGTGGATATCTAGGAGCGTTAAGCCTGTTAGTTTTTAACCAACTAAATAGAGTCCTGTACATTAGGGTCTTTTGAGCAAGCTAATTTATCATTGACAAAATCTATTACAAAGAAATTAACTTTATCGTTATCGGACAATTTACGGTTTCTATACAGACATGTGATAATAATAAAGAATGGTGCCTGTCATAGCATACATCATAAAATATCTTGTTCCAGAAACGTTTTAAAGCTGCGTTTTTCTGTGACCTTTTTGTTCAGAAATCAGTAGTATGTGTCATTTGAGTAGTTTTAGTATTTGTTATTTTAGTAGTTTTAGTATTTGTCATTTGAGTAGTTTTAGTATTTGTCATTTGAGTTGTTTTAGTATTTGTCATTTGAGTAGTTTTAGTATTTGTCATGTGTGTAGTTTTTGTATTTCTATTAAGGATACTAGCCTAATATGTCATCCGATGCTCAGAGAGATAAATGTGAACAATTTTGGAAACATTGCTAGAGCCACAACCAATACCATCACCCCATCATGACACACAGCACCACCATGTCAGCACAGCTGCACTCAGCACCACCATACCAGCACAATGGAGGCACAACCAATACCATCACACCATCATGACACACATCAACATTATGTCAGCACAGCTGCAGTCAGTACCAACATACCAGCACACCATCATGGCACACAGCACCACCATGTCACCACAGCTGCACTCAGCACCAACATACCAGCACAATGGAGACACAACCAATACCATCAAACCATCATAACACACATCACCAACATACCAACACAATGGAGACACAACCAATACCATCACACCATCATAACACACATCACCAACATACCAACACAATGGAGACACAACCAATACCATCACACCATCATGACACACATCAACATTATGTCAGCACAGCTGCACTCAGCACCAACATACCATCACAATGGAGACACAACCAATACCATCACACAATCATGACACACAGCATCACCATGTCAGCACAGCTGCAGTCAGCACCAACATACCATCACAATGGAGACACAACCATCCAAGCAGGACACAATGACACCCCCAACCCCCATATTCTTTCTTCTGTGAAATATATGGCTTGAAGGACACTGTATTGTATTTTTTTTTGTTAAGGTTTATTGGACAATTTAATTATGATAAGTTTTTTCCCTGTCTGAGAGAAATAACAGCAACTGTTTATAGATTCTTTAATTTGAAATACATGTTAAAGAAACATATTTTTTTCTAATTAATAAAACTTTAAAAATTGACATTTATGAGTTTATCAATGAATATTGTCATGTACTATTTGCTTAAAATTTATTTTAAATTTACAAGTATTACAATTCAAGCTGGCATCAAAAATTGTATTTAAATCTACTTGCAGTGTATCATATATTTTTGTATTGTTTATTTTAATAGAAAAATAGCTGGCTAAGAAAATTATATTAATGAAGATATAATGGGTTTTTTCTAAACAAACAAAAAATTCAGACAGTTAAAACACATTGACACTTCCAGTTTACATCTAACAATTAATTAATGTGAGCAACATTTAAGACAGTTGATAATTGAAACATTTTAATTAAGTCCATGTCTGCCGGGCCCTAAAGTACATTACACGTTCGTCGTACGGCGTCAGCAGCGCTACCAGAGAAATATTTCATCGTTAGCATGGTGACATTGGCAGACAGTCGTCATTAAAGCGTGGAGACATTGGCAGACAGTCGTTATTAAAGCGTGGTGATATTGGCAGACAGTCGTCATTAAAGCGTGGTGACATTGGCAGACAGTCGTCATTAAAGCGTGGTGACATTGGCAGACAGTCGTCATTAAAGCGTGGTGACATTGGCAGACAGTCGTCATTAAAGTGTGGTGACATTGGCAGACAGTCGTCATTAAAGCGTGGTGACATTGGCAGGCAGTAGTTATTAAAGCGTGGTGATATTGGCAGACAGTCGTCATTAAAGCGTGGTGACATTGGCAGACAGTCGTCATTAAAGCGTGGTGACATTGGCAGACAGTCGTCATTAAAGCGTGGTGACATTGGCAGACAGTCGTCATTAAAGCGTGGTGACATTGGCAGACAGTCGTTATTAAAGCGTGGTGATATTGGCAGACAGTCGTCATTAAAGCGTGGTGACATTGGCAGACAGTCGTCATTAAAGCGTGGTGACATTGGCAGACAGTCGTCATTAAAGCGTGGTGACATTGGCAGACAGTCGTCATTAAAGCGTGGTGACATTGGCAGACAGTCACCATGATAGCGTGTTGACATTAACAGACAGTCGTCATGATATATTGATGACATTTCCAGACAGTCGCTATTCTAGATTGATGACATTTGAAAACAGTTTCTACAATAGATTGATGTCACATGATGACAGTCACTATGATAGATAGATGACATGTGAAGACCATTGCTATGATAGAATGATGAAATTTGCAAACTGTCGCCATGATAAATTGATGACATTTGAATACAGTCACTATGATAAATTGATGACATTGCAGACAGTTATTAAGATAGATTGATAACATTTGAATACAGTTTATATGATAGTATGATGGCATGTGAAGAAAGTCGGGCAATCCTGTCAACGGCTGTCCCATTATCACAGTCATTTGTATTGCGGATTAATCGGTGTTCAGCCAGCCAATTACGTATTTATTTAATGTTTTAGTTTTAGGCTCTGGGTTAGGTTTAGTTGTCTATTTTTTAAAATTAAAATAGAAAAAAACCACAAATATATCAGCCAAAAATACCATAAATAATATGATGGTGGGCATTTTGGATATTGGGACCGTCGTTGACAGGAGTGGCGAAAGTCGATATGATATTTTTGATCGCATTTGAAGACAATCGTTATGATATATTCATGACATTTGCAGACAGTCGCTATTATGGATTGATGACATTTGAAGATAGTCGATAAGACAGATTGATTACCTTTGAAGGAAGTGACTACGATAAATTGATGGCATTTGAAGGCAGTCGCTATGACAGATTGATAAAATTGCCATACAGTCGTCATTTATTACATTTGAAAATAATGTAAAAACAACTAACTGTCTTCGTTACAGACAAAAAATCGGTGGTTCTATACCTCTACAGCATTATTGTTCAGAGGCCGTATGACGATAGGGACCATGATTACTAGGCTGCCGACTAAATATAAGGCATGAACTGGGTAAGTGGCAGTCCATACCGAGGATACAATGAATGCAGTCAGAGAACTGGGTAAGTGGCAGTCCATACCGAGGATACAATGAATGCAGTCAGAAAACTGGGTAAGTGGCAGTCCATACCGAGGATACAATGAATGTAGTCAGAGAACGGCTCATTAACAACCGTTTCATCACAGTTTTATTAGTAAAGTGATAACACCATAGGTACATTTTTTTGGTAAAAGTTACTTAGTGGGTTTCCAATTTTAACAAAGGAGCGGAGCAGATGTTTGAATTGTGTTGATGGTCTAAAGACTAATGTTCTGTGGGTTGTTTCGGGAGGTTTAAATTCCCACTCTCAATAACAAACAATATAACAACTGTGGGCTGTCAATAACAAACAATATAACAACTGTGGGCTGTCCGCAGAAAAAGACATTTTAAACAGCAGATGTAATATTAAACAACCCGTAAAAACAAAGTTTTTGACTATTAATCCCCTATATATGAGACATAACTAAAATTATTGATTATGTGCAATATAATATGAACCGCGCGACACACACTTACAGACTGAAACTGACTGAACTCTTCTTGATGTAAAACACGGGATGTGGTCATCGATTGCTGGAGTGAACTCCTGTGACACGTTAATGTAAACAATAGCAGACGACTATATAGAGTTACATAGAGATAAACTAAAAATGCATTAATTTAATAAAGGTACATTCGATCTGAAATGTTGATACAATGAACTATGTAACACGAGTCTATTTGCAAAATTTCAGCTCGATAGCATCACGGAAAATGGGTCATTTTTTACTTTGTTTTTTCGCCCGACCGACCAAGGGATCATGACAGAGAGAGAGAGAGAGAGAGAGAGAGAGAGAGAGAGAGAGAGAGAGAGAGAGAGAGAGATCACGACAAGACGGTGAAGCTAATATAAGGGATTTTATAAGTTGAGTAGCTGCTCTTGTTGAGTGGCCGTGTGCGTTTGTGGCTGACCTTGTTGGGTGGTTGACCTTGTTAAGTGGCTGATCATTTTGGATGGCCTCCCTTTAATTCTCAAACCTGACACTATGATTCTTCCCTCTACCATGCTACCATGTAAACAAAGCAGCCCCTCCTCGAGTACTTCTCCTTCTACCATGTAAACAAAACTGCCCCTCCTCGAGTACTTCTCCTTCTACCATGTAAACAAACCTGCCCCTCCTCGAGTACTTCTCCTTCTACCATGTAAACAAAACTGCCCCTCCTCGAGTACTTCTCCTTCTACCATGTAAACAAAACTGCCCCTCCTCGAGTACTTCTCCTTCTACCATGTAAACAAACATGCCCCTCCTCGAGTACTTCTCCTTCTACCATGTAAACAAACCTGCCCCTCCTCGAGTACTTCTCCTCCTACCATGTAAAAAAACATGCCCCTCCTCGAGTACTTCTCCTTCTACCATGTAAACAAACCTGCCCCTTCTCGAGTACTTCTCCTTCTACCATGCTACCATGTAAACAAACCTGCCCCTCCTCGAGTACTTCTCCTTCTACCATGCTACCATGTAAACAAACCTGCCCCTCCTCGAGTACTTCTCCTTCTACCATGCTACCATGTAAACAAACCTGCCCCTTCTCGAGTACTTCTCCTTCTACCATGCTACCATGTAAACAAACCTGCCCCTCCTCGAGTACTTCTCCTTCTACCATGCTACCATGTAAACAAACCTGCCCCTCCTCGAGTACTTCTCCTTCTACCATGCTACCATGTAAACAAACCTGCCCCTCCTCGAGTACTTCTCCTTCTACCATGCTACCATGTAAACAAAACTGCCCCTCCTCGAGTATTTCTCCTTCAAGAATGATGTGTAAACATTTATCTTGAGGACTTAAATCTTCCCTTGTTGTATATTAAGAGCCACACTAGCAGACTTGACTGCTACAATGTTTTTTTCTCATGCATGTGTTGTTGGGTATGGTAGAGAAGAGCAATAACGTCATCAACATTAAAGTGATTAATTAAGTCCAATAAAATTGTAGAACACATTAAATAATCGTTTCAAATTAAATAATTCAAAATTTAAAGTCTATTATTTACAAGCAGACACTTAACAATTATTCGCATAATTCGCTTTCGCCAATTGAAATAGTCGTATTATGTTTATTAGTTTTCTCCATTAAAATTTAAGTTTATTCATTCAACTGGTGGTGGTTAACATGTCAGTTACAGTTCACAAGTTAATTTAGTCAAAAAATGTTAGTTAACTTGTCATATTGTTTAACATTCTGTTTTAGCTCAAATATTCAATATGATGGCTGGAAATTTCGAGTTTTTTCAAAGACTTTCTTTTTTTATTATTTAGGAAGACGTCAAGAATACTTCATGATTTAGTTTAAGATGCGTTAAATAAGCCTCTAAAAAGCAGTAGCATTAAAATTCTGCAGTTACTTTTATTAAGATTTAACAAACTTTAAGGCTAGAAAACATAACAAGGAGCTTGTCATGCCACTGTTTTTATAATTATCATATATATATTTACGCTCAATTATGTAGCCTAACGCTAAGGGACATCACTCTGCTTTTTTAAATTTGTGTTGTAAGCAGTGCTGATTGACTCAAATGGTTATTTTTTGGTGCAGTAATTTGGTGCGCTGCTTTCTAAAATTAGTTAAAAATCGTGTGGTGATTAGCACTGTAAAAATTATTATATAAATACTTTGTTTAATTTTCAGGAATATTTCGTATTTATCATACAAAGATAAGTTACTTGGGCTTTTGACCAAAAAAAAAGTGGGCGCCGTAGGCGCCCTACAACCTCTATTGCAAATTACTTTGTTTACATTTAAGGTAGTTTAATATAAAGTATCTATCATACAAGGACAAGTTTGTTACCTCGTTTGGTATTCAAATTGCGAAGAAGAATTATAATTTCGCCGACTTTTAATGTTAATTGATGAAGCGGCATTCACGATGGATAAATGTTTTCATCATCTGGCGTGCAGTCGTCGATGGAGTCGGAACTTAAGTATGTCCTGGGTTCTTCTTCAAGTAAATGCAGAACCTGATTATTGATATGGTCCACGTCGGCATTTGTAGGGCAGAGAATAGCCTTATTTGCAAATTATTCCTTTTCCTCGGATAGAAGTCGTTCACCGAAGATTTCGGAAACAATAGATCCTGTGCAGACCATATGGGCTGGAACTTCAAACATATTCTCGTCCAATCCATGTTCATTGGTTAATGTTCCATTGCCTAGCTCCATTAACCAAGACGTAATTTCTGGATCAATAGATCGCGCATTACTTATCAATGTGAGAATTGTAAATTTAGACCAAAGATCGGTAAACTTTCAGGTCCCTAACCACCAATCTGGTGCCGTTGCATAGACCTCGTTTTGTGTTCAAATTGCGAAGAAGAATTATAATTTCGCCGACTTTTAATGTTAATTAATGAAGCGGCATTCCCAAAGGTGCAAATTGATGTAGACATTCCACTCGATAATTGTTTTCATCATCTGGCGTGCAGTCGTCGATGGAGTCGGAACTTAAGTATGTCCTGGGTTCTCCTTCAAGTAAATGCAGAACGTGATTATTGATATGGTCCACGTCAGCATTTGTAGGGCAGAGAATAGCCTTATTTGCAAATTCTTCCGCATCTCCGGCTAGAAGTCGTTCACCAAAAATTTTGGAAACAATAGATCCTGTGCAGACCATATGGGCTGGAACGTCAAACATGTTCTCGTCCAATCCATGTTCATTGGTTAATGCTCCATTGCCTAGCTCCATTAACCAAGACGTAACTCTGGATCAATAGATCGCGCATTACTTGTCAATGTGAGAATTGTAAATTTAGACCAAAGATCGGTAAACTTAATACTCGCTTCGACAATGGCGGCCCTGGTTCCATGAGCAACAACGAGCAAGGTTTGTCTGAAGTCCCCACCCAAGAGAATGGTTTTTCCACCGAAATGTTTGTCATTTTGCATGATATCTCGTAAGAGTTTATTCACGCATTTCAATACGTCCTTAGAGGCCATAGTTGATTCATCCCAAATGATTATTGTGGCTCTTCGGAGAATGTCAGCATCGGTGGAGGTCATTCTCATTCGGAGGTTGAGGTGTCGATAATTGTGACGGGAAGTTTAAATTGGGAATGATACTTTCGACCACCTTCCAGTAAATTGGCCGCGATTCCAGTTGATGCAGTAGCTAAAGCAATCTTCTGTTCCCCTCTAAAGGATGCAAGCAAGGTTGTGTAAAAATATGTTTTACCACTGCCACCAGGTCCGTCAAGAAAGTAACAACTATGAGGAAGATGATCATTGGCTGCGGCTGCGATAATTTCATCAAATGCGTGTCTCTGCTGTTCATTGAGACTCCGTACCATGTCTGTTGCTTTGCTGAGCTGTTGGACTGGATCAAAAACGCATTTGCAAATAATTCCCGTAGGAGAGCGGGCCTCTTTTCGGCAATTGCATCATGTAACGTCATATCCCAGACCAGCTCGTCATTGAAGAGGCTGGACGGTCCAAAGGTCCTTAAAGGAAGTTGCACCTGGCACATGAAGGAGAAGTAAGCGCAAGCAGAAGCGCTGAATGTCTGACGCTAAACTGACAGAGTACATACGACCAATTTTTCTGTCAGTACCCCTTTGCCTTCTCTGCCATGTTCTGGTCCTCTCGTGAAAAACATAATGTTCAGGTATGCCAGTGTATAGTATACCTGTAGCCATCTGGTATTGTTGATTTAGTTTGAACCATGCCGTTAAAGTAGTGTCTCTCGAAGCTACGTTCTGTGCTGCAGCCTCAACGTTATCAGTAGTAAAAACTACTGATTGTTCGCCAGGGAGATGAACTTGGAGTCTGATAATTGCATGAGACTGCTTGTGCATGGGGAAGCCAAAAAGGCGCCAAGCAGCCTCAGGCGAGCTCACATATCTAGAGTCCATAAAGGAGGTGATCTCATCGTGGTTCATGGTCCCGTGTTCCTTAATAGAGATGTTGGCGCAATCATGTCCTTTGTAGACGTATTTAAACAGATATTTGACGCTTTTTATAAAAGCACAGCTCTCGATGTTGATATTGCAGTTGTATTTTAGGCTGAGGCACGGATTGTAAGGAACGATCCATGAGTTGTTAATTTCTCGGCTATTGACGATTGCTGTTACACCATTGTTCCGTCGCCTATATTTGGGATAACCGTCAACATTCACGATTGTTTCTTCACAGAACGGCTTCGAAAACTTCTTCGAACAGGATCCATCAACCGTGCATGGAGAGTTCATGTTGTGTTTCCCTCAGGGCCCATGAATCATGTGTTTGGTGACTATTTCGTGCAGTCGAGGCTGTGTTGCACTGTCTGGTATTTCTGCAGAAATCATTCTATCCACTTGTTCACCATCGTTAGGCTTGTCCTCTCTGCATAAAATTATTAGTATGTGAGCATGCGGAAGCCCACGTTTCTGGAACTCAATGACATGGATGTTTGCTATTGGTTTTCCAAGAACGTGATGTTTTCCAATGTCATCTAGAAGAGCATCCAATTTAAGTTTGAAAACGCGTGCATGCGACCAAATCTGGACGAAATTCCACTGATTGGCCTATTTGTAAATTGGTGACAATTTCAGGCCATTTTGGGTTGCATGTGATTGTAATGAAGAAGTCGGGTTTCCCCTACTTTCTAACAATCGCCATGGCGTCTTGATAATTTTGGAGCATGTTCCTGGGGCTTCCTTGGAAGGATGAAGGAAGTATTAGTGGTTGGCCTGGCATAAGGTCTTGTTGTCTCGCTTCAGTTTGCAAGAAATCCATCAAGCCAGTGTACTTTTCTACCCATATTTTTGACTGATTTTGTCGCACAAAATTTAGTTTCCCCCCCGTTTTGATGTAGCTATCCACAAAATATTGGAGGGTGAGTTTTTCAGCACTCAGAAAAGGATTGAATTCGTCTGTGATGGAAAATCGGTAGCCGTAATACTGCATTTGAGTGACTCTCGTTCTGGGATTCGTGGGTGATGGCCGACACAATCTTCTTATACTTGTAGGATTATATTGAAGTTTAATAACTGGTGTCCAGCTTTGTTCCCCATACGGGAATAACACAGGGTAGACCATGGGATCCAAGTTGGGGTCGAGAATGTTGATTCTTTGTGTTTTACTTGTGTGAGAAATTGTTTAGCAGTGTATTATGATGTCCTGTTCAAGAGGAGGTTCTCCATCCGCGTTTTGGAAAACGAAAGCCACTTCATTCGGTAATTGACGTTCTGTGCTAAAATAATGATGTCATATAATATTTTTTTACGGCAAAAATCTTTAATTTATTTATAATAATTTTGCGCGCCTTTTTGCGCGCCTTTCGAGCGCCTTTTTGCGCGACTTCCAATGGGGAGACACATGCTTACTTGTCTCCCCAAGCTTACAACGCATACGAACGGCGATTATTTATTAGATATTACAAATGCTTTGTACGGAATAAAAGTGATTTCAGTTTCAGTTACTTTTATTTAGTCGAAAGTTTGCGTACACACACAAACATAGATTTTTAAAATTAATTTTTTTTAAAACATTCAGAAATACAGCGCAATTATTGAACCTTATTTTCATAATATCACCATGCACGAATAGATGATCTCATATCACGATTATGACATTATCTTTTGTTGTACACGTGTATTTTTTTCTTCATGAATTTGTTTTTTTTACTGGCATAACAGTTTTAAACACAAAAAATATAATAACATCTTAAAGCATTTTACAGATGTTACATACATTTTAGACGTTTGCTCCATTAATCATGACTAACATTAAATTTTCTGCGTATAATTTATACTGCCTCTTTCTAGAGTGTCTAAACTATTTTGACATTATGGACTAGACAAACCAATCTAGAGATTTGTCCATAAGAGAAAAAATAATTAAGTATAGTGTATCTATCCATTAACATATTTTACAAAGTCTTTAAATGGTACTTTGATGTCACAATATTATATTGCCAGATATTCTAAAATATTATAAATATTAGAAAGCTTTAGTAGATACAAAAAAAAAGTATTAACACGTAGTGGTAGAGTGGAAGCACGCTCGACTGGCGTACCGATGGTCACGGGTTCGAATCCATGGGAAGGCAAGGATTCGTTCCCGGGGCCTAGGGCGTCCCTGTGTACCTTTTTGTTCGTTGAGGACGGCTCTTTGCCGAAACGTTCGCTGTTTTGTTACGTGCTGTCAGGCTAACCCATACCCTAGTTTACATGTTATCCATCTACTAATTTATAGGGTCTCATTGAGCGTTGCTATTGGAGACTCAATTGAGAACAGACCACCTTTGACCCCGGGTTCGTTAACTTAATTACGAATGGACCACTGTTGACCAACTCCTTGGGTATTGGTGACTCAAATGAGAAAATACCAATGGGCTTAAACATTCAACCACACACCGGAGCACACAATTTATACCAATGGCCTTAAACATTCAACCACACACCGGAGCACACAATTTATACCAATGGCCTTAAACATTCAACCACACACCGGAGCACACAATTTATACCAATGGCCTTAAACATACAACCACACACCGGAGCACACAATTTATACCAATGGCCTTAAACATTCAACCACACACCGGAGCACACAATTTATACCAATGGGCTTAAACATTCAACCACACACCGGAGCACACAATTTATACCAATGGCCTTAAACATTCAACCACACACCGGAGCACACAATTTATACCAATGGCCTTAAACATTCAACCACACACCGGAGCACACAATTTATACCAATGGCCTTAAACATTCAACCACACACCGGAGCACACAATTTATACCAATGGCCTTAAACATTCAACTACACACCGGAGCACACAATTTATACCAATGGCCTTAAACATTCAACTACACACCGGAGCACACAATTTTAGATTGACCACATGATGTAATATTACTACACTCATTGATGTACACATGTTGTTTTATATCCGCACTGATACATACAATTTATAAGTTCACCATTATGATGACATATTCATAGATGATATAAGAAGATTGATTAGTTTGAATATCACACACTGAAACAATCACAGAACAGGTTTGTAAACACTGATGTACCGAAAACAGTGGTTAAATCACGAATAGACATATCAAGGGCATATTCTCATAGCCCACAATATTGCACTCCGACACAGGTTGTGAAGGTGCCGACAGGTGAGATCATGTTTTCTGAATATATAAGACAATGTCTTGACTCTTCGATCATATGATGTACAAGTCTTTATATACATCATCGAATACAAATAACAATACCATCATGGATTCTGGTACACACCTTAATACTACTACAACTTCTAACACTACATCTATGTCCACACGACTGACTATTTTAGTACTACTACAACTTCTAACACTACATCTATGTCCACACGACTGACTATTTTAGTACTACTACAACTTCTAACTTTACATCTAAGTCCACACGTCTGACTATTTTATTACTACTACAACTTCTAACACTACATCTGTGTCCACACGACTGACTATTTTAGTACTACTACAACATCTAACTCTACATCTATGTCCACACGACTGACTATTTTAGTACTACTACAACTTCTAACTCTACATTATGTCCACACGACTGACTATTTTAGTACTACTACAACTTCTAACTCTAAAATTATGTCCAAACAACTGACTATTTTAGTACTACTACAACTTCTGACTCTACATTTATGTCCACACGTCTGACTATTTTAGTACTACTACAACTTCTAACACTACATCTATGTCCACACGACTGACTATTTTAGTACTACTACAACTTCTAACTCTACATCTATGTCCACACGACTGACTATTTTAGTACTACTACAACTTCTAACTCTACATCTATGTCCACACGACTGACTATTTTAGTACTACTACAACTTCTAACTCTACATTATGTCCACACGACTGACTATTTTAGTACTACTACAACTTCTAACTCTACATCTAAGTCCACACGACTGACTATTTTAGTACTACTACAACTTCTAACTCTACATTATGTCCACACGACTGACTATTTTAGTACTACTACAACTTCTAACTCTACATCTAAGTCCACACGACTGACTATTTTAGTACTACTACAACTTCTAACTCTACATTATGTCCACACGACTGACTATTTTAGTACTACTACAATAATAGAGATATAAAACTAAAATGCTACCTCACTTTGGTGAGACCTGTACTAGAATATGCATCATCTGTATGGTACCCATCCACCAAAGAAAGCATTAATAAACTAGAACAAATTAAAAAAAGAGCTGCCAGATTCATTACTGGAGAATATTCAAAACTGACAAGAATAACTCCATTAGTTAAATCATTAAACCTTGAAACACTAGAGAATAGAAGAACCAAGAGCAAAGTAGTAATCATACATAAAGCAATTAATTCTAATTTAGAAATACAACACAAAGATAACTTAATACAGCCCTCAGATAGACATAAGGATAAAAACACCTTTCTTATTCCGTATGCAAGAACAAACACATACAAGTTTTCCTTCTTCCCGTCCGGAATTCGGGCGTGGAATGGGTTGCCTGAACAATCCAGGAAAACCAACACTTTATCAACATTTAAATCTCTAATAAAAATGCAGGACTAAACACAAACCATAGATAAGCGTAGGACACTATAATCTTCTGTATAGAAGGAGCGTCTGTAAACAGATAAGATAAGATAACTTTTAACTCAACATTATGTCCACACGACTGACTATTTTAGTACTACTACAACTTCTAACTCTACATTATGTCCACACGACTGACTATTTTAGTACTACTACAACTTCTAACTCTACATTATGTCCACACGACTGACTATTTTAGTACTAGTACAGTTTCTAACTCTACATCTAGGTCCACACGACTGACTATTTTAGTACTACTACAGTTTCTAACTCTACATCTAGGTCCACACCACTGACTATTTTAGTACTACTACAACTTCTAACTCTACATCTAGGTCCACACCACTGACTATTTTAGTACTACTACAACTTCTAACTCTACATCTAAGTCCACACGTCTGACTTTTTTAGTACTACTACAACTTCTAACTCTACATCTATGTCCACACGACTGACTATCCTAGTCCTAGGCGACTACTATTCACGGTGTCTGTAATACCGACAACACTCTAGCTTCCTCGATGCGTGACCACAGCTGCCCTGTAACGCTCTAGTAAAGCTCTCACTAAGATGTCTAAGCTCTCTAATGTTATCTAGTGTGTGTCTCCCAACACCACACTATATATAGGTCGTCTGTCCTCATGAACCATGATTGATCGACTAAAACTTTTAACTATTATCTATTGTGTGTGTCCCCACACCACACTATATATAGGTCGTCTGTCAACCATCATTGATCGAATAAAACTGTTAACTATTATCTGCACAGGTGAACTGCCTTTATGTACCTCATGACGAGAGTTCACATTAAATGTCATTACATTTGTGACCAGTGATTGTCATACCTTGACACCGACAATTGTGACCAGTGATTATCATACCTTTACACCGATATTTGTTACCAGTGATTCTCATACCTTTACATCGATATTTGTTACCAGTGATTCTCATACCTTTACACCGATATTTGTTACCAGTGATTCTCATACCTTGACACCAAGTTTATGAATTGGGTGAAATGTAATATATTTTGTTTTAATAATTTATTTTTGCTCTTAACAATAATAATCTATTTGGATAACTTTTTTTGTGAAAACATTTAATGGTTTAAAAAAAAACACAACATCTCTTTGTAAAGTTACAATTTTATTATTTTATGTAACTTATTTACTTTAAAAGTGACCGAAGGGAAGTGAATTCAATTAAAACTTTGTCAGTTCCACAATTTGAAATTTCGTTTGTTTGCCTCTTTATTGTTTTTTTATTATTTGTACTTTAACCTTGCTCGTGTCCGAATTAAACCTGCGGGCGAGTATGACCCATATAACTGAACTGAGAATAAATGTTAATAATTAATGTTCTTGTTTTTTTGTTCAGTCAAGACGACAAGGGAAGAGAGAAAGTTGATGATTATTTATTGTTAAAAAAACAAAGAAATTTGTTTTAAAAAGCCGATGAAGTTATGTGGAATTTATACATAGAAATGCATGACGCCAAGCAGTGAAAGAAAGAAACTTGAAGCTATTAGGCCGACGTCCATCATCTCTACCAGGACCACCACCGTCATTGGAGCATGGAATGTACGCACGATGTATGAGACTGGTAAAACAACACAAATAAAGTATAAACTAGTATTCGGATAATAGAGATGGACTGGATATGGACAGAAAAATCACAGGAGAGATGTTGTTATTCTTTAAAGACGTATGCAAAACAATGACATCCTTTTGTGTTTCCACTTGAATTTTATAAAAGATTAAATTTTGTTAACGTGTTGGTTTTTATGATCTATATAGATAAGCCATGCAAGACGGGAAGAACGAGAAATTGTATAAGTTTTGTTTTCCTTGCATATGAAACAAGGAAAGTAATTTTCATCCCTATGTCTATCAAAGTGTTATATTAAAATGTGTATGTGTTGTATTTTCCAATTTGATTTTAATGGTACTTGTATTATTACTACTTTCCACTGTGTTTTCTATCCTCCTGTTTTTAAGTTAGTGATAACATTATGGTGTTACGTTTTTTAACGAGATTTTTATAACGTATGACGTTGTTAACGTTTATAGATTTTTTTAGATAAATGTAAATGTATTATACGATCGACTACATATCTTAGACTTACTATTGAGTTTTTCAACTGGAGCTTTGCATTTTTGTGATACTAGTCAAATGTAAGCAAGATAACTGTTACAGCTAATGTTAAAACTAGATAACTGTTACAGCTAATGTTAAAACTAGATAACTGTTACAGCTAATGTTAAAACTAGATAACTGTTACAGCTAATGTTAAAACTAGATAACTGTTACAGCTAATGTTAAAACTAGATAACTGTTACAGCTAATGTTAAAACTAAATAACTGTTACAGCTAATGTTAAAACTAGATAACTGTTACAGCTAATGTTAAAACTAGATAACTGTTACAGCTAATGTTAAAACTAGATAACTGTTACAGCTAATGTTAAAACTAGATAACTGTTACAGCTAATGTTAAAACTAGATAACTGTTACAGCTAATGTTAAAACTAGATAACTGTTACAGCTAATGTTAAAACTAGATAACTGTTACAGCTAATGTTAAAACTAGATAACTGTTACAGCTAATGTTAAAACTAGATAACTGTTACAGCTAATGTTAAAACTAGATAACTGTTACAGCTAATGTTAAAACTAGATAACTGTTACAGCTAATGTTAAAACTAGATAACTGTTACAGCTAATGTTAAAACTAGATAACTGTTACAGCTAATGTTAAAACTAGATAACTGTTACAGCTAATGTTAAAACTAGATAACTGTTACAGCTAATGTTAAAACTAGATAACTGTTACAGCTAATGTTAAAACTAGATAACTGTTACAGCTAATGTTAAAACTAGATAACTGTTACAGCTAATGTTAAAACTAGATAACTGTTACAGCTAATGTTAAAACTAGATAACTGTTACAGCTAATGTTAAAACTAGATAACTGTTACAGCTAATGTTAAAACTAGATAACTGTTACAGCTAATGTTAAAACTAGATAACTGTTACAGCTAATGTTAAAACTAGATAACTGTTACAGCTAATGTTAAAACTAGATAACTGTTACAGCTAATGTTAAAACTAGATAACTGTTACAGCTAATGTTAAAACTAGATAACTGTTACAGCTAATGTTAAAACTAGATAACTGTTACAGCTAATGTTAAAACTAGATAACTGTTACAGCTAATGTTAAAACTAGATAACTGTTACAGCTAATGTTAAAACTAGATAACTGTTACAGCTAATGTTAAAACTAGATAACTGTTACAGGTAATGTTAAAACTAGAGGCACCAATTATTTTTTTAGAAATGCAAGCACCACTAATGTTACATTTGAAATAATTAGTTTTTTTAAATATATCATCGCATGTTCTCACACACCACAATAATGAACACCCCAAATTCACATATGACACGCCACCCGCATATTGTCATACAAACAAACATGTCCTTTTCTGTAAATACATTTATAAATAAACATAAACACACAAACAATAATAATATAAAACAGTCAAACAATTAAATTTTTATATGTTTATTTTGTTTTATAAAATTAGACACACTTAAATGGTAATCAATAAAATAAACTGTTTAAAGTACTAACGTATTTAATACTTTTATAGAATTAAATTTAACTTACTATACAACAATGTCCAAATGTATCAGAAAGGAACAGGAAAGTATTAAAATATAACAAAAAATTCAAATACTATTACAAGATGTTACATGTTTGTTGGTGGTGTGTGTGCCGCTATGGAAGGTAAGAGTGTACATGAGGCGTGTTGTTGGTGGTGTGGGTGCCGATATGGAAGGTGAGAGTGTTTTTTAATTTAATTTTTCTTAGCTACATATTACGTAAATGATTTAAAAAGAACATTTCAAACAGAATAGAAAAGATCAAGGTCACTTAAATCATGTGACTTTTATCTCTAAATTGTGAGCAAGTGCTCGGAGATATTGTAGAATATCATACTGATCTCTATGTTGCTGTACAGCAGTGATACGTGTATTCATTGTCACATATTTCTTCATTCTCTGAGTCAGGTCACTGCCTATAAAAATATACAAATATGTATAGGAAATAATGGCTGTCTTCTATCTCCACATATGTATAGGAAATAATGGCTGTCTTCTATCTCCACATATGTATAGGAAATAACAGCTGTCTTCTATCTCCACGTCTGTTTCTCCACCCTACATAGTTATCCTCGAATTAATTCACAAAGGCATTAATTCTGGAGGGCAGTCTGCCACCAGTTCATTGAAGGCATCGCTTACTTCATCCACAGGTAGAAAGGCAAGAGCAAGGAGCATGTTTAATGTCATCCGAACTTATTCCTCTTGCACATAAAAACGTCGCTTTTTTGATACAGTTGCTGTTATGATGCATTCGCTTTTATGACGGTCGCTGTTTTGATACATTCGCAACTATGACGGTCGCTGTTTTGACAGTCGCTATTCTGCCAAGATGCGGTACATTTGTATTGATGTCTAATTAACACCATGAATTGAATGACATTGTGACAAAACTAATCAATTGGCTTCCTGTCATGGACAAAACTATTTCTCCGTCGTGCTTATTGTGATGGAACATTAATTTGTTTCGTATGGGCAATTGTGTTCATCAGTTATAATGTATTGTAAATTGTCTGCTGTTAATGTTTATTCTATAACCAATTCTTTATTAATAATTTTTTGTATGTCCAAATGTATGTTAATCATGTGTATTGTTTGACCAAGTGTTTGTAAACCATGTGTATTGTTTGACCAAGTGTTTGTTAACCATGTGTATTGTATGACCAAGTGTTTGTTAACCATGTGTATTGTATGACCAAGTGTTTGTTAACCATGTGTATTGTATGACCAAGTGTTTGTTAAACCATGTGTATTGTATGACCAAGTGTTTGTTAACCATGTGTATTGTATGACCAAGTGTTTGTTAACCATGTGTATTGTATGACCAAGTGTTTGTTAACCATGTGTATTGTATGACCAAGTGTTTGTTAACCATGTGTATTGTATGACCAAGTGTTTGTTAACCATGTGTATTGTATGACCAAGTGTTTGTTAACCATGTGTATTGTATGACCAAGTGTTTGTTAACCATGTGTATTGTATGACCAAGTGTTTGTTAACCATGTGTATTGTATGACCAAGTGTTTGTTAACCATGTGTATTGTATGACCAAGTGTTTGTTAACCATGTGTATTGTATGACCAAGTGTTTGTTAACCATGTGTATTGTATGACCAAGTGTTTGTAAACCATGTGTATTGTATGACCAAGTGTTTGTTAACCATGTGTATTGTATGACCAAGTGTTTGTTAACCATGTGTATTGTATGACCAAGTGTTTGTTAAACATGTGTATTGTATGACCAAGTGTTTGTTAACCATGTGTATTGTATGACCAAGTGTTTGTTAACCATGTGTATTGTATGACCAAGTGTTTGTTAACCATGTGTATTGTATGACCAAGTGTTTGTTAACCATGTGTATTGTATGACCAAGTGTTTGTTAACCATGTGTATTGTATGACCAAGTGTTTGTTAACCATGTGTATTGTATGACCAAGTGTTTGTTAACCATGTGTATTGTATGACCAAGTGTTTGTTAACCATGTGTATTGTATGACCAAGTGTTTGTTAACCATGTGTATTGTATGACCAAGTGTTTGTTAACCATGTGTATTGTATGACCAAGTGTTTGTTAACCATGTGTATTGTATGACCAAGTGTTTGTTAACCATGTGTATTGTATGACCAAGTGTTTGTTAACCATGTGTATTGTATGACCAAGTGTATGTTAACCATGTGTATTGTATGACCAAGTGTTTGTTAACCATGTGTATTGTATGACCAAGTGTTTGTTAACCATGTGTATTGTATGACCAAGTGTTTGTTAACCATGTGTATTGTATGACCAAGTGTTTGTTAACCATGTGTATTGTATGACCAAGTGTTTGTTAACCATGTGTATTGTTTGACCAAGTGTATGTTAACCATGTGTATTGTATGACCAAGTGTTTGTTAACCATGTGTATTGTATGACCAAGTGTTTGTTAACCATGTGTATTGTATGACCAAGTGTTTGTTAACCATGTGTATTGTATGACCAAGTGTTTGTTAACCATGTGTATTGTATGACCAAGTGTTTGTTAACCATGTGTATTGTATGACCAAGTGTTTGTTAACCATGTGTATTGTATGACCAAGTGTTTGTTAACCATGTGTATTGTATGACCAAGTGTTTGTTAACCATGTGTATTGTATGACCAAGTGTTTGTTAACCATGTGTATTGTATGACCAAGTGTTTGTTAACCATGTGTATTGTATGACCAAGTGTTTGTTAACCATGTGTATTGTATGACCAAGTGTTTGTTAACCATGTGTATTGTATGACCAAGTGTATGTTAACCATGTGTATTGTATGACCAAGTGTTTGTTAACCATGTGTATTGTATGACCAAGTGTTTGTTAACCATGTGTATTGTATGACCAAGTGTTTGTTAACCATGTGTATTGTATGACCAAGTGTTTGTTAACCATGTGTATTGTATGACCAAGTGTTTGTTAACCATGTGTATTGTATGACCAAGTGTTTGTTAACCATGTGTATTGTATGACCAAGTGTTTGTTAACCATGTGTATTGTATGACCAAGTGTTTGTAAATCATGTGTATTGTATGACCAAGTGTTTGTAAATCATGTGTATTGTATGACCAAGTGTTTTTAATTCTTGTGTATTGTATGACCTAGTGTTTGTAAATCATGTGTATTGTATGACCAAGTGTTTGTAAATCATGTGTATTGTATGACCAAGTGTTTGTAAATCATGTGTATTGTATGACCAAGTGTTTGTAAATCATGTGTATTGTATGACCAAGTGTTTGTTAATCATGTGTATTGTATGACCAAGTGTTTGTTAATCATGTGTATTGTATGACCAAGTGTTTGTAAATCATGTGTATTGTATGACCAAGTGTTTGTAAATCATGTGTATTGTATGACCAAGTGTTTGTAAATCATGTGTATTGTATGACCAAGTGTTTGTAAATCATGTGTATTGTATGACCAAGTGTTTGTTAACCATGTGTATTGTATGACCAAGTGTTTGTAAATCATGTGTATTGTATGACCAAGTGTTTGTAAACCATGTGTATTGTATGACCAAGTGTTTGTTAACCATGTGTATTGTATGACCAAGTGTTTGTAAATCATGTGTATTGTATGACCAAGTGTTTGTAAATCATGTGTATTGTATGACCAAGTGTTTGTTAACCATGTGTATTGTATGACCAAGTGTTTGTAAATCATGTGTATTGTATGACCAAGTGTTTGTAAATCATGTGTATTGTATGACCAAGTGTTTGTAAATCATGTGTATTGTATGACCAAGTGTTTGTAAATCATGTGTATTGTATGACCAAGTGTTTGTTAACCATGTGTATTAAATGACCAAGTTTTGTTAACCATGTGTATTGTATGACCAAGTGTTTGTTAACCATGTGTATTGTATGACCAAGTGTTTGTTAAACCATGTGTATTGTATGACCAAGTGTTTGTTAACCATGTGTATTGTATGACCAAGTGTTTGTTAACCATGTGTATTGTATGACCAAGTGTTTGTTAACCATGTGTATTGTATGACCAAGTGTTTGTAAATCATGTGTATTGTATGACCAAGTGTTTGTAAATCATGTGTATTGTATGACCAAGTGTTTTTAATTCTTGTGTATTGTATGACCAAGTGTTTGTAAATCATGTGTATTGTATGACCAAGTGTTTGTAAATCATGTGTATTGTATGACCATGTGTTTGTAAATCATGTGTATTGTATGACCAAGTGTTTGTAAATCATGTGTATTGTATGACCAAGTGTTTGTTAATCATGTGTATTGTATGACCAAGTGTTTGTTAATCATGTGTATTGTATGACCAAGTGTTTGTAAATCATGTGTATTGTATGACCAAGTGTTTGTAAATCATGTGTATTGTATGACCAAGTGTTTGTAAATCATGTGTATTGTATGACCAAGTGTTTGTAAATCATGTGTATTGTATGACCAAGTGTTTGTTAACCATGTGTATTGTATGACCAAGTGTTTGTAAATCATGTGTATTGTATGACCAAGTGTTTGTTAACCATGTGTATTGTATGACCAAGTGTTTGTAAATCATGTGTATTGTATGACCAAGTGTTTGTAAACCATGTGTATTGTATGACCAAGTGTTTGTTAACCATGTGTATTGTATGACCAAGTGTTTGTAAATCATGTGTATTGTATGACCAAGTGTTTGTAAATCATGTGTATTGTATGACCAAGTGTTTGTTAACCATGTGTATTGTATGACCAAGTGTTTGTAAATCATGTGTATTGTATGACCAAGTGTTTGTAAACCATGTGTATTGTATGACCAAGTGTTTGTAAATCATGTGTATTGTATGACCAAGTGTTTGTAAATCATGTGTATTGTATGACCAAGTGTTTGTAAATCATGTGTATTGTATGACCAAGTGTTTGTAAATCATGTGTATTGTATGACCAAGTGTTTGTAAATCATGTGTATTGTATGACCAAGTGTTTGTAAATCATGTGTATTGTATGACCAAGTGTTTGTAAATCATGTGTATTGTATGACCAAGTGTTTGTTAACCATGTGTATTGTATGACCAAGTGTTTGTTAACCATGTGTATTGTATGACCACGTGTTTGTAAACCATGTGTATTGTATGACCACGTGTTTGTAAACCATGTGTATTGTATGACCATGTATAATGATGTTTCTTTTGTTACAACTATGAAATTGTTGTAGTGCTACATCTATGATGTTACTCATTTATTTCATAGATGATCTTCTCTTATGTTATATTGTTCTTAGTGTTAAAACTTTGATCTTCTTATGTATTTCTACAAATAGGATGTTTTTCTATGGCCACTTCTATGAACTTCGTACTTATGATTTATATAAGATCTTTTCATTTTCGCGACTCAACTGTGACGTCATGAAATATTTCAATGTATGACGATCTGCAGAGATGTTTGATTATATCAGCTCTAATAATTAATTTAATAAAGTCTATTCATTATTTGCCAAGGTGTCCACAACGTCAGATAAATCGTGTGTCTAGTGAAAGTGGTTATGGGACTGTTTCCACAACAAACTTCAAACAAGTTACTAGAGATACACAAATCAAAAACGTTAGACCTATTCCAATATTTAGTTTTATTTTAACTCGATACTATTTAAGAGCTCTAAGGACCGAAAATAGCAGTAATAAATATATAAACAGGGTTCCCACTTTTTTTCAGCATCAAAATAGAAAAATTCAAGACTAAAAACGGTGACATCACGGCATTTTTTTTCTTCAAAATACAGAAATTACTTATTTAATAACAAATTTGGATTATAGATTAATTTTAATTATTATGTAATAATTATAATAATGATATGTAATGTTTTTAAGGTCTTTATTCAAATTTTCGTCAGAAGTCAATACATAGGGCGGATCCTTAGTTAATTTTTCCAACAGAGATGAAAAATATAGGGTAAGCCCAAAACATGTCATATAAGTCATCTTTGTTTCTCCAAGGCTTTTTGTTTTGGCCAATGTACATGTTGGAAACATCTTTTGAAAAATTTGCACATTGGATTGCAAATTAAATGAATAATTGGAACAAATGCACCTAGTGCCCATAAGAATTCTGCGTTCCATGTATCATTTGTGGACACAAAATTGATTATTGTTGGCTGTATGTTTGAACCACGCCCGTTTTTGAACTAAGAAAAAATGTTAATTAATTTTCTTGCTTATTTTTTCAGTCAGGACCACACATGAAGTGATAAGTTCAATATTATTTATTATTTAAAAAACAAACAAAGCTATTGGTTTTAAAAAACTGATGAAGTTATGTGGACTTTATACATAGAAATCCATGACACCTAGCAGTAAAAGTTAGAAACTTGAAGCTATTACGCCGACGTCCATCATCTCTACCAGGACCACCACCGTCATTGGAGCATGGAATGTACGCACGATGTATGAGACTGGTAAAACAACACAAATAGCCACTGAGATGAGGAACAATAAAGTATAAACTAGGAATCGGATAAAAGAGATGGACTGGATGTGGACAGAAAAATCACAGGAGAGATGATGTTATTTTTTAAGGACGTATGAAATACAATGACATCCTTTTGTGTTTAAACTTTGCATTTTATAAAAGTTTGAATTTTGTTATCGTGTTGGTTTTTATGGTTGTATACGTTTGTATGGTTTATATAGATAAGCCATGCAAGACGGGAAGAACGAGAAATTGTATAAGTTTTTTTCCTTGCATATGAAACAAGGAAAGTAATTTTCATCCCTATGTCTATCAAAGTGTTATATTAAAATGTGTTTGTGTTGTATTTTCAAATTTGAATTTAATGGCTGATGTATAATTACTACTTTCAACTGTGTTTTCTATCCTCTCGTTTTTAAATCCTTTATATTAACTCGTGGTGTCTGCGGCGGACCTTGCTTGCTTGCTTGTCGCCAAAACTTTTGATCGATTTTTAACCCACTTGCTCGCAAGATAGCGAGCTGAAATTTTGCTGGCAGTTTTGTACCGATGATAAAAACAATGTATCAAAATTTCAGATCGATCGCATGTACTGTAATTAAATTATTGATTTTTTAGATTATTTTATTTATTCCTATGTATCATGCTATTTTTTGAGATAGAGCGTCGCGGTGCGTATTATATTGAACAACCTTTCTGTCGCGCAACAAGGTGCGTATTTTATTGACAGCTCTTTTTATAAACATATTCCTGATCGGTGCGCATTATATTAAACACGTTTTACGACACAACTGCAATTTTGTATTTCTGGATGGTCTGGCGCTGCGTATTATAATGAACATTCTTTTAATTACTTCTCGTACATAAAGGATTTATAGTCAAAAACTTGGATTTTTACGGGTTTTTCTTATTAAGTTAGTGATAACATTATGGTGTTACGCTTTTTGTACATTTTAGAAAAAGAGATTTTTATAACGTATGAAGTTGTTAACTTTTATAGATTTATGGAAATAAATGTAAATGTGTTATACGATTGCCTACATATTTTAGACTTACAGTCGAGTTTTTCAACTGGAGCTTTGCATTTTTGTCTTACTAGTCAAATGTAAGCAAAGATAAGCAATGTTAAAACTAGAGGCACCAATTCTTGAGAAGTGCAAGCACCACTAATGTTACATTTGAAATAATTTGTTTTTTTTAAATATTTCATCCGCATGTTCCCACACACAACAACAAAGCAAGCCCCAAATCCACATATGACACGCCAACCACATATTGTCATATCAACAAACATGTCCGTTTATGTAAATACATTTATAAATAAACATAAACACACAAACAATAATAATATAAAACAGTTGAACAATTCATTTTTACATGTTTATTTTGTCTTTTCAAAAATTTGACACAATAAAGTGGTAATCAATAAAATAAACTGTTTAAAATACTAACGTATTTGATACTTTTAGAGAATTAAATATTAAATTTAACTTACTATACAACAATGACAAAATGTAAAAGAAAGGAAAGTATTAAAATATAACAATAAATTCTAATACTATTAAAAGATGTTACATGTTTGTTGGTGGTGTGGGTGCCGATAAGGAAGGTGAGAGTGCACATGAGGCGTGTTGTCAGTGGTGTGTGTGCCGATATGGAAGGTGATAAAGTACATGAGGCGTGTTTTGTGTGGTGTGGGTGCCGATATGGAAGGTGAGAGTGTACATGAGGCGTGTTGTTGGTGGTGTGGGTGCCGATATGGAAGGTGAGAGTGTACATGAGACGTGTTGTTGGTGGTGTGGGTGCCGATATGGAAGGTGCGAGTGTACATGAGGCGTATTGTTGGTGGTGTGGGTGCCGATATGGAAGGTGAGAGTGTACATGAGGCGTGTTGTTGGTGGTGTGGGTGCTGATATGGAAGGTGAGAGTGTACATGAGGCGTGTTGTTGGTGGTGTGGGTGCTGATATGGAAGGTGAGAGTGTACATGAGGAGTGTTGTTGGTGGTGTGTACCGATATGGAATGTTAGAGTGTACATGAGGCATGTTGTTGGTGGTGTAGGTGCCGATATGGAAGGTGAGAGTGTACATGAGGCGTGTTGTTGGTGGTGTGTGTGCCGATATGGAAGGTGAGAGTGTACATGAGGCGTGTTGTTGGTGGTGTGTACCGATATGGAAGGTGAGAGTGTACATGAGGCGTGTTGTTTGTGGTGTGTACCGATATGGAAGGTGAGAGTGTACATGAGGCGTGTTGTTGGTGGTGTGGGTGCCAATATGGAAGGTGAGAGTGTACATGAGGCGTGTTGTTGGTGGTGTGGGTGCCGATATGGAAGGTGGGAGTGTACATGAGGCGTGTTGATAATTTGATTTATTATAGTCTAATACAACTTTCAACACATGATTAAGTTTATATAGAGAACAAAAGATATAGTGTTATTAATACAGTAGATGGAATTGTTGGAGATAGGGGTGCCAAAAATTAAGATGGGGGAGCGCATGGGTCGTTAAAGTGGCTGTTATCAATGACAAGAAACAATAGTTTATACAAGTTATATAAATAGTCAATGATTTATTTTAAAAAAATAGATAAATAATTGTATGTGTCTATGTTTTATTAACAAAAAAATTGTCATAGTTGGAGGTGGGTGTGAAATACTGGTACTGGGGGCGCACATGGGGCGTGATAGACTGGTACTGGGGGGCACATGGGGCGTGGTAGACTGGGGGCGCACATGGGGCGTGATAGACTGTGTTGTATTTTATAGTCATTAATATTTGGTACAAGTTATTTAAAAAATGGATTTTTAAACAAAATATTTATTTGATATTAACAGTTTGTAAGTACATGAAATGGGTAAATTAAGGGTAAGGGATCCGACACTGATGGTAGGGGTGCCGACTTTGTTGTTGAGGGTGCTGACAAAGGTAGTGAGGTGGATGCATTAAATGTGGTAGTGGTCAAGCTTTATTAAAATAGTGTCCATTTGATACCAGTTTGTATCAAGTCAAAATGTAAACAATAAAAACATTTTCTAGTAATAATTCATAAGTACATGGGAATGTAGGAGGTAGGGTGCCGACACTGGTGGTTAGGGCGCACATGGGGCGTGGTGTTGTGGTGTACATGGGGCGTGGTGTTGTGGTGTACATGGGGCGTGGTGTTGTGGTGTACATGGGGCGTGGTGTTGTGGTGTACATGGGGCGTGGTGTTGTGGTGTACATGGGGCGTGGTGTTGTGGTGTACATGGGGCGTGGTGTTGTGGTGTACATGGGGCGTGGTGTTGTGGTGTACATGGGCGTGGTGTTGTGTGTACATGGGGCGTAGTGTTGTGTGTACATGGGCCGTGTGTTGTGTGTACATGGGGGTTGTTGTGCTGTACATGGGGCGTGGTAGAGGGTGTTGTCTATTACAACAATCAACAGTTGATACAAGTTTGTATAAAGTATATAAAATATTATAACATTGTTTACATTATAGATATTAGCTTCAGTCCCAACCAGTGCCACTAAAATTTCTTCCCTCAGAGTTGACCCCACTGTGGACATGGTCATACAACCAGCCAACATCATACCCCAGTGGGTGGACATAGGCCCCACTACTGCCTGGACATGTACATGTTGTGTACGTGTACTTGGTCCTATTATCTCTCACCTTGTACATGTCTATCCAGTGTCCTACAGAGATCTGTTTAGGACATCCATGTGGATGTGATACTATCCATGTCAACTTGTCTCCACGTCCGCCATATTTGTTGTTTACTTTCTCCCATAGATCCTCCCAGTGTCTCACCATCTTGTCCAGTTTGTTCAGTAAATCTACGTCACATGTCACACATTTCAACTCACACCTGTCTTCCTCAATGTTTGCATCAACCACCGTCCAGCCATCAAGAGTGACCAGTGGACTATCTTGTCTATCATAGAACAATCTACACGTGGTGTGTCTCGCCTCAAGGTCATCAAACACCACGTGTCTGGCCGTGTACATCCTTACCTCCCCCCCACACTTTGCTGGGTGTGTCCGAGTGTTGACACTTGTGACATTGACAAGTTCCCTCGTTGTATTCAATGTTTACATACCACACCGTCCCCAGTTCCTACTCTCATGACGTCACTTCCTCTCATGTTATAAAATGCATATGGTTGTTTGGTGTTTGGACAAAACTCTGGTCTCTCTGTACTGGTCATTGTAACAGCTACCCTGACAGTGAGGTCAGCTGTAGCTTTGATGCACTCAACTAGGAGGTTGTCATGGTAACCTTCAGGCAGGTGATTGATGTTAAAATCGTTGACAGGTATAAACTGTTTGTGACCTGGATTCTTCTTACAGCCAACAAGATGTTTGTGTAGATCTGCTTCTCCTCCTTCTGACACCTGGGTTTCATGTGTACCTGACAAGGTCATCAAAGAAAGTACATTTTAGTCCATGTCTTACACCTGTCTCTCTTCTATTATCTCTATTGAAATAGATTTCATTTAGTCTATTATTTCATTTCAATAGATTCAAAGATTAATTTCTATTTTGAATTATGAGACATTTTTGTTTAAATCATAGAAAGTGTCAAAAAAGTAAAATGTTAAAAAATTATATCAACATCCAATAAAGGTGGATATAGAATGTTGGATACAACAATGATAGCCATTGAAATTATACTGTTGTATTGTTATATATCAACAAATATTTAAAATGAGATTTACCACAGAGAATATCTGAAAGATCCTTCTTGTTGCATTTGACATTTGGCTCAGCAACCTGACTGTCATTTATGTCATCTTCTTGACTGTCATCTGTGTCATCTTCTTGACTGTCATTTATGTCATCTTCTTGACTGTCATTTATGTCATCTTCTTGACTGTCATCTGTGTCATCTTCTTGACTGTCATTTGTGTCATCTTCCAGGCTGTCCTCCGTGTCATCTTCTTGACTGTCATCTGGTTTATTTTTTTCTTGGCTTTGTTCTTTAATATGATCTAATTATGATATAAATCAAATATGTTATATATACAATAAGACAATATAATAATGATTCATGTCTTTCTCACACGTCCTTCTCTCTCTCTCTCTTTCTCTCTCTCTCACTTTCTCTCTCTCTCTCTCTCTCTATTTCAATTCCACTGAGATAATTGAAGATGTTCAAGAAAGTTTTCATTATATGTTGTACATCAATCAAATTTATATCAACATAATATTACCTGAGCAAAAACTTGATTGATCTTTCTTGTCACACCTGCCATCTGTGACATCTGGTTGTCCATCATGTATGTCAAATTCACAGTGGATGTGCTCTTGGCAATATTCTGAATAAGGTAGTTATTTGATATATTAATATAATCAATTCTAAATTAACTCTTGCATTCTAAATATTTCTTTCTATGTTTCTGTCATATGCTATATCTATATCAGTTTTATTCTCAGTATCTCTCCCTCTTTTGGTCTCTTTGTCGCTGTCTTTGTCTCTCTTTTACTCTCTTACACATTCTTTATCTTTTTAGGACGCTTTCTAACTCTCTCTTTTTCTCTCTTTTGACGCTTTCTCGTTCACTCTCTCTTTTGATGCTTTCTCTCTCTCTCGCTCTCTCTATCTATGTCGTTTCCTGTACCTTTATCTTTCTATATCTGATACACGCTCTCTCTTCCTCCCCTCTCTCTCTCTTTCTCTCTTCTATGAAAATTGTAACGAAATTCTATAAGAAAATTATATAAAAAGAAATATATTTAAAGTTATTTGTAGCAACATTTTACCATTGTTTTGTAACTCATTGACATTTTCTGTTACCAGACATGATTTAGTGTGAGCATACTGAAAATAGAAAAAAAGAATTAATCAATTATAAAAATTTGCAAAAAAAAATAATAATTAGTTTTTAACAAAATGTATACATATTTTATGTTCGATTGAAAAATTTTATTTGATCGACCCTTGTTCATATTTGTCCCATTTGTCGACAATGTGAGGACATAAGCGCACGAGAAAAGGGCTGTGTTATTAAATTTCGCTAGTTTTAGCTGACTAACTGTGACAGAAACTGTTCAGACAGATGTCAACTTTTAAAAAATATTACAATTACGCTAATCAATTATTTAAAAGAAATAAAAACGGTATGTACACATTGATAGACATCTGCTCAGTTAAAATTAAATAAAAACTGTATATACACATTGTTAGACATCTGCTCAGTTAAAATTAAATAAAAACTGTATATACACATTGTTAGACATCTGCTCAGTTAAAATTAAATAAAAACAATAGGTACGGTCAAAAAAGTTTCAAGTTATGTTAGCTAGTGAATATCTTCCTTGGAATGATCAAAAGATTCGTCTGTCGTCTGCAATAATTATTTAATAGATGGGCCATATCAATACTTAAATACTACAACTACGATTTGTGAGTACTTAAAATTCAACCTTACATTAAAACAAATTTATATGCATTTTAAAGAATAAAAAAAAATCTATTCTTTTTTCATAGAAAATCATTCAAATTATTGGAACAATTTTAGCTATATATCTATTTTTTTAAACAAATTTTTAAAAGTTATAAATTAATTATTTATAAGGGTAATCGCACGAACATTTGAATTATGTGATCTAAAATTATTATACAATTACTAAAACAGCATCAGGAAAATTTTTAGCGGACTTAAACATTAAAAGGTAATTATAATAATAATAAATTCCCATATTATATAGATATATTTAATTAATATATTGCTTTTAAAAAAAATTACATAGCATTTAAAATTTTAATGAAAATAATAACTAAAATTAATTTAATTACAAATGTTTTTTATTTTTATTTTAATTTTTTTTTACTTGGTTCCGACTTTTCAATAGTTACTATGGACACATGACGCGCATGATTGTAAGCTGACACACAGGAATATCACTTAAGATTAATTTATTAAATATATTATAAATACTTTTAATTAATTGCACAGAAATAACGAAACGTATTAACTATGCTACTATTTCTGATGCGGTCATAGCTACTACAATTCTGCCGAGACTCTCGACCTAGTCTTACTGTGAAGAAAGCAGTCTGTGACAGTGTTACTTTTAAAATAAAAACAATAATTAAAGCTGTTTAAAAATTAAATAATTAAAGTTTTAAAAAGTATATTTAATACATAAGCTCTGTAGACTATACGATATAGCGTTTTGAGACTATTGATATTGTCTTTAGTCTTTAGAACGTTAGCTATATTATAATTATAAGTATTATAGACATTTGACAAGTATTGAGTTATCAAATTCACAGTCCTGATAGTCTGCTTACAGATACAATACCTTTGACCTTTGCTATTAAAATAATACAAATTATTTTATAAAAATGTACTAAGTCTAAAAATCAAGAACATAGATTACTATATTATTGAGATTATTTACCTATAAATTTTAATGTATTAAAATTGTAATTCCCATAATTGCTATTTTTATCCTGTTCTTATTCATACTTTAGTAATCAGGACATTGCCTTACACTTAATTATTAATACTATGTAGTAAATTGGATTTAGCATCAATTTAATTAATTATTAATGATTAAACAAAATATTATTTAATTCTACTTTTTTACAATATTTATTTAAGAAAGAAAGAAATAATTTTCACCTAGTTATTGAAACACATTAACAAATAGCATTAGAAAATGAAAATTACATTAGTTGATAGTATTTAATTATTTATTTAAAATGAGGTATCCAATGTAAACTTTATATTTATTAACCTTACATATAATGATGTTGTCCAATGTAAACTTTATATTTATTAACCTTACATATAATGATGTTGTCCAATGTAAACTTTATATTTATTAACCTTACATATAATGATGTTGTCCAATGTAAACTTTATATTTAATAACCTTACATATAATGATGTTGTCCAATGTAAACTTTATATTTATTAACCTTACATATAATGATGTTGTCCAATGTAAACTTTATATTTATTAACCTTATATATAATGATGTTTTCCAATGTAAACTTTATATTTATTAACCTTACATATAATGATGTTGTCCAATGTAAACTTTATATTTATTAACCTTACATATAATGATGTTGTCCAATGTAAACTTAATATTTATTAACCTTACATATAATGATGTTGTCCAATGTAAACTTTATATTTATTAACCTTACATATAATGATGTTGTCCAATGTAAACTTTATATTTATTAACCTTACATATAATGATGTTGCTCCAAAATATATTATAATTATTTAAATTATTATTTCATTATAATTGTTTATTATTTATTTGGGATTAAAAATGTTTTAATATGCATTATATTTATAAATATCTCTTCAAAATATTTGTGTTAACACACACAAATAATTTTCTTGTAGTGGTTGTTTTTTCTTTCTTGTGATTGCATAGTAATAAGGGACAGAAAGCAATTAAGTATAATATAAAATCATAAAATAGTGTTTAATAATTTTAATTTTACTAGTTTTGTAACAAGTACTGGAGAAAGTGGAAACTTTTTTTAGCTTTAAAAATATCATAAAGATTTTTGTCACCTTAGATATTGTGTTTCTCATTTTTTCCAAATATTTAAATGTAAGTAAAAAATATTTCTTTAAAATGTGCATTATTTTATCAACATAACTTAAGCTGACACCAATATAATGTTATATTTTATCAATTTCATCTTCTATTTTACACTCAAATGACATATTTATAATACTAGAATTAATTATTTAAAAAATTATATTTTAATGAAAGCCATTAATAAGACTTTGTTTTTTAATTTAATACTTCAAGAACATTCTTACAATGTCATGAATTATAAGTCTTTTTAAGTTTTGTTTTGTTTCATAAATTTTTATCCAACCTGTTTAATAACAAATGATTTTAATTAATATAATTAAAAAGTTTCAATTAAAAATAACTAAAGTAATATTTATTTGTAACTGACTTTTTTTCCTTATTATTGTGTAATAATATAAAATTTAGTTATACAACTATTGATAATAAAACAAGACTGTTCCTGGAATGAAAGAGAAATGGAAACATAATAACATATGGGATTTTCTTATGTTTGCAATAGGTTATGAAATATTATCTTTATTACTACGATGTTATAATTAATTTGTTCATTATAATATAAATGAAATTGAATTTTCTGTGACTTCACTTTATTTAAATTTTTAAAAATGAAAACTTATTTCTTTATCCGTAAACATTGAATTGATCTATTTTTTTAAAGCATTAAATATTATAATATTTTTTGTACATGAATACACTTTGATACAATAGATATGTACACTTTGATACAATAGATATGTACACTTTGATACAATAGATATGTACACTTTGATATAATAGATATGTACAGTTTTCAATCCTGTATCTCTTGTCTACTACTAATAAGAGATTTGTTTTTCTGATTGAGAAAATTTATTGTCTAAATCCCTTATATAATCTGACACCTCTATATTTTATATTTTATCACTGTAATTTTCTATTTAACACTCAATGACATCTTTATAATGTCTTTATTAGTTATTATCAGTAATACTTAAATGTGATCCATATTTTAGATTATGACATTACATTTTACAATAAAAAGAACATAGGTCTCCTTCCCATATTTTGAAGAAAATGTTTTATATTATCTATATCAACTTAAATTGAATAACTTAAAAGAAACAGTAATATCTTTGTGAAAATGTTTTTAAAAAAAATATAAATATTAGTATTAAATTATATGTTTTTGTATTGATTGTGACAAATATATTATGTATATATTAGTTTATTAACAATAATTTCAATTAGTCTCAACTGTCTTTTTAATGTTTTTTGTTATACAACTTTAAGAGTAAGTCATGCTTCTTCATCAATAAATACATCTTGATTAATACAATTAAAAATTACAATATTTTACACTGTTTGTAGATTTTAAAAAATAATAAAATAAACAAAATGTAAAAAAAAATAATTATCACCTCTTTAGCAGTTATAATTTAATTTGGTCTGAATTCTGTCAGTATTGATGTAGATGAATGTTAAAATTGTTTAAACTATGTTTAACATATATTTGTTTTGTTTTAATTCAAAGTATTTTTTCAATTTAATAAAATATTTAAAAAACGTCTTAGCTACATAAGGTACTCACCTCCATAATTCTTGATCAAAGTTAAATAACTGGAAGATTCACTTATACCAGTCAGAGACAATTACCTGGTGATTTAATGTGGATTATATTTTATACCAGTCAGAGACAATTACCTGGTGATTTAATGTGGATTATATTTTATACCAGTCAGAGACAATTACCTGGTGATTTAATGTGGATTATATTTTATACCAGTCAGAGACAATTACCTGGTGATTTAATGTGGATTATATTTTATACCAGTCAGAGACAATTACCTGGTGATTTAATGTGGATTATATTTTATACCAGTCAGAGACAATTACCTGGTGATTTAATGTGGATTATATTTTATACCAGTCAGAGACACTTACCTGGTGATTTAATGGGGATTATATTTTATACCAGTCAGAAACAATTATCTGGTGATTTAATGTGGATTATATTTTAGTCATTGCAATTTAGAATTATATTAAACATTCTGTTAAGTTATGATTTAGTTTTATAACAGGTTATTATGATTAAATTTATATGGGATTATATAATAATCTCTTAATTAAAAAAGCCTATTTTAAAATGATATTCATATTGAAAATATATAAAAAGAAATTGATCAGGTAAACTGATATTTAAAATAAGGGCTGTTAACAATTAATTTAAATTTAATCTTTAACTTTTGAGAAATTAATAATTAATTAAGGGTGAAACTGAGATCTTGAATGCAGTAAATAGGTGAGGTCAGAGGTCAGTCTCAATGCTACTGGTTTTGATACCCATGATATCACGCAATGCAGTAAATAGGTGAGGTCAGAGGTCAGGCTTAATGCTACTAGTTTTGATACCTATGATATCACGCAATGCAGTAAATAGGTAAGGTCAGAGGTCAGGCTTAATGCTACTGGTTTTGATATCTATGATATCACGCAGGTGAAAGTCTTTTATTCTGATCCTCACACGGTTCTTGTTAAATTTAATAACTTAAAATGTCTGCTCACACAAGTATGTCGAGCCAAACAAGCTGAGCATTTTCTTAGCAAATAATCGAATCCTTTGGAATTGCTCTTTATGCAGTTGACAGTAAAAGACAATTTGAGAAAGATGTTTGCTGCGACATTTAGCATCAGTTTGTAACTCTGTGAGTCAAACTGCATATTGTCTGGAACATCATCAGGGTAACAGAAAAAGGTATAGTACACCAACCCTAGCGACGCCTCTGCCTGGAACATCATCAGGGTAACAGAAAAAGGTATAGTACACCAACCCTAGCGACGCCTCTGCCTGGAACATCATCAGGGTAACAGAGA
The DNA here is from genome assembly GCA_944989445.1 of Ampullaceana balthica. Classification (NCBI taxonomy): domain Eukaryota; kingdom Metazoa; phylum Mollusca; class Gastropoda; family Lymnaeidae; genus Ampullaceana; species Ampullaceana balthica. The sequence continues at coordinate 569,472 of CALYLW010000363.1, forward strand.
AAGGTATAGTACACCAACCCTAGCGACGCCTCTGCCTGGAACATCATCAGGGTAACAGAGAAAGGTATAGTACACCAACCCTAGCGACGCCTCTGCCTGGAACATCATCAGGGTAACAGAGAAAGGTATAGTACACCAACCCTAGCAACGCCTCTGCCTGGAACATCATCAGGGTAACAGAGAAAGGTATAGAACACCAACCCTAGCGACGCCTCTGCTCTCTACCAAAATCAAGAATTAAAAAAATACGATGTTATATAAAGAAACACAGATACATTTTTGACTATAATGAACAATATCCTACCTTTTGTAACCAGTCTATTCTCAACAACAGTCTGAAGTCACCAACAAAATGGCGATTACTCTATCAGTAACATATAATAACGGGATTTTTTTTTCTTTGACCCGTTAGGTAAAAATAACCCTACCAGCTCAGGGACATTTTAATTTGAAAATAAATACGGAAATACCCTGACGCTAGCCAAATATCAATAAATTTCAATTTTACGCAAGACGTCCAAGGTATTGAAAACAAGAACCAAGTGATCTTATGACTTATGTCTAGCAATCAAGTATTTTAAATGGACATTAAAGCGCATGCATAATTGTGTGAATAACGCTAGACAATATTCCACAGCTGTATGAATAATCACTCCGTTTTTTCCCACCATACATTGATACATGTCAGTGTCAGGTGATATTCATATGCCGAAAACATTATGCTACTCAAAGTGTTGGTCCGCTGACCGGTGCCGATCCGTGGGCCATACGCCGCCGGTCCGCCGAAGTTATCAAGAAAGAACAGAAAAATATAAGTATCCTCTATTTGCAACTATTAATACTAAATACTATTCCTAAATGATATGTCAATTTTTGGCATAAGGCTTACATTTCGCTATCATGTCAGTAGTCAGTATTACTCAGACTCAGTACATGAAAAATAGTGCACCGGTCCCTGGTGCAATGGAAAAATTTCTGCCGGTCCGCCATACTAAAAAGTTTGAGAAGCATTGTTCTACATGACAATGACATATTTTTTGGGAAAATCCTAATTGTTGCTTATTTTGGGGTTTTCCCAAGAAATGAAGTTTTGGCGTGGTTTAACTATTACTTTAAATAACATGACCTCACAGATTTTGTGTTTAAAGTAGAATCACAGGTGAAGCTAGGGGGTGCGGGTGGTTGGGACCTCACCTATGACACCTTTATTATTCCGTGTCCAAGAACAAACACATACAAATTTTAGTTCTTCCCGTCTGGAATTCGGTCGTGGTATTGTTTGCCTGGAGAAATCAGGAAAACTAACACTTTATCAACATTTAAATCTCTAATGAAAATGTAGGACTAAACACAATCACAAACCATAGATAAGCGTAGGACGCAATAAAATTCTGTATGGAAGGAGCGCCTGTAACAGATAAGATAAGATAATATAAGATAAGATAAGACACCAACACGTAAAATTATGTATATTCCCATTATTTGGCAAGGGCAGACTCGGAGAACGTCTCTATACTAGACTTAGGTAGGTAGTGAGGGGGTGACGTCATGAGCTACCGCACGTCTCTATACTAGACTTAGGTAGGTAGTGAGGGGGTAACGTCATGAGCTACCGCACTTCTATATACTAGACGTAGGTAGGTAGTGAGGGGGTGACGTCATGAGCTACCGCACGTCTCTATACTAGGCGTAGGTAGGTAGTGAGGGGTGACGTCATGAGCTACCGCACGTCTCTATACTAGACGTAGGTAGGTAGTGAGGGGTGACGTCATGAGCTACCGCACGTCTCTATACTAGACGCAGATAGGTAGTGAGGGGTGACGTCATGAGCTACCGCACGTCTCTATACTAGACGTAGGTAGGTAGTGAGGGGGTGACGTCATGAGCTACCGCACTGGGTGACATCAATTCTATTGACGTCACTGAGTAGAATATTATTTCAAACATTTATTTAATCTATAACTTACATTGTTACTAAACGAGTAAAACTGTTTAAGTACACATGGAAGTACAAAATATCAATGTTGTTAAAGAGAAAACGTCCCGTCTAGTGTCTAGACATAAACTATGCATTATCTTAATTAACACCAATATCTTGTACAATAGTCAATGATATAATAAAGTATGTCAGCAGAATATATTATCTTAATATACACCAATTTCTTTTACAATAGTCAATGATATAATAAACTATGTTAGCAGCGTATTCAAGACGGTCATGACCACCACAAAAGCAGAAATCAGTGAACTATTTTTTTTTACATTGAGAAACTCCTTTTTACTTTATTATGAAGGTTGAACTATGACTTCAAGTTAAATTACAGTAGCATGAGATGTATTTCATACTGTCATTTACATCTTATTATTTGTCAGGTAAATACTATTTTATGACTTGGCAATAAGTAATACTTGTTTACGTGCCGTTTTACGGTATATTGATAGAAACACCCTTTTTATTCCGTATGCAAGAACAAACACAAGTTTTCGTTCTTCCGTCAGGAATTCGGGAGTGGCATGGGTTGCCAGAAGAAACCAGGAAAACCAACTCTTTATCAACATTTAAGACTCTAATAAGAATGCAGGACTAAACAAAAACCATAGATAAGCGTAGAACGCAATAATTTTCTGTATGGAAGGAGCTTCTGCAACAGATAAGATAAGATAAGATAAGATAAGATAAGGGGCCGTCAATAAAGTACGACACGCTCCAAATGGGGGGCTGGAGGGACGTAAGAAAGTGTGACAGTTTGTGACAGGGGGAGGGGGTCCCGGCCATATGTGACGTCAAGGTGTTTTATATTAAATTTTAATTATTTTGTTAATAAAAATATTTTTGTTCGAAAGTGTGACGTACTTGAGGGGGAGGGTCCGAGATTTGTGACAGGGGTGAGTTTAAAATGGTCAAAAATAGCGTGACGTACTTTATAGACGACCCCTAAGCTAATATGGCAATAATGGAGTCTGACTCAGAGACAGAAAATGAAGACAGCTCTTCTGATGAATTACTGCGTTACAAATGTAGACAAAAGTTCCTGAATCCACTAGCCCTCTACAATTGTGTAAACTTAATGAACACCGATATCCGATAATGTCATCCTTGCCAAGACCGTTTTGTGCATATCAGTCACCTCAGTTTCAAGTGAATGATTGTTCAGCTCTGCTGGTTATATTGTCAATTAGACCCGCTCATCACTTGAACCAAATAATGTCAACACACTTGTCTTTTTGCGTAGTTGGTTAAATTATGACATATAACGGAGACATTCCAGTTTAATTTAGATTTTCAACAAGAACGTTTAATAAGTATTACTTTTGACATTATAAATTTTAAAATTTGGCTTTAATCGAAATTAACGATTAATTAATAGTTAATTTTTCAAAAGGTAACGATTAAATTTAAATTAATCGTTATCAGCCCTAATTAAAATACATTACCTAATAAATTTTGAGTACAAATTAAAATATTGCTAAAAGGCTTGTCGCTTTCTGGTATCACCTGCTGGTACAACCAATGGTATCACCTACTGGTACAACCAATGGTATCACCTACTGGTACAACCAATGGTATCACCTACTGGTACATCCAATGATATCACCTACTGGTACAACCAATGGTATCACCTACTGGTACAACCAATGGTATCACATACTGGTACAACCAATGGTATCACCTACTGGTACAACCAATGGTATCACCTACTGGTACAACCAATGGTATCACATACTGGTACAACCAATGGTATCACATACTGGTACAACCAATGGTATCACCTACTGGTAAAACCAATGGTATCACCTACTGGTACAACCAATGGTATCAACTACTGGTACAACCAATGGTATCACCTACTGGTACAACCAATGGTATCACATATTGGTACAACCAATGGTATCACATACTGGTACAACCAATGGTATCACATACTGGTACAACCAATGGTATCACCTACTGGTACAACCAATGGTATCACATACTGGTACAACCAATGGTATCACCTACTGGTACAACCAATGGTATCACATACTGGTACAACCAATGGTATCACATACTGGTACAACCAATGGTATCACCTACTGGTACAACCAATGGTATCACATACTGGTACAACCAATGGTATCACCTACTGGTAAAACCCATGGTATCACCTACTGGTACAACCAATGGTATCACCTACTGGTACAACCATTGGTATCACCTACTGGTACAACCAATGGTATCACCTACTGGTACAACCAATGGTATCACCTACTGGTACAACCAATGGTATCACATACTGGTACAACCAATGGTATCACCTACTGGTACAACCAATGGTATCACATACTGGTACAACCAATGGTATCACATACTGGTACAACCAATGGTATCACCTACTGGTACAATCAATGGTATCACATACTGGTACAACCAATGGTATCACATACTGGTACAACCACTGGTATCACATACTGGTACAACCAATGGTATCACCTACTGGTACAACCATTGATATCACATACTGGTACAACCAATGGTATCACCTACTGGTACAACCAATATATCACCTACTGGTACAACCAATGGTATCACCTACTGGTACAACCAATATATCACCTACTGGTACAACCAATGGTATCACCTACTGGTACAATTCTGTGTCATTGCTAACAACCAATAATTTATAAAACTAGAATGAGTCCAGTATTTTATTGAACATATGGGGCTGTCCAGAATTATTTTAATTATATGCGTTAGGACCTCATTTCATAGAATATTTTTAGCACTTCATTATTTGAAAGACTGTAATCAAAACTTAACTTTTTATAGACTATATTCTGTTCTGTTCTTCGCCATTTCTATTTGCAGTATTCCACAATTTAAAAGACTATATTTTGTAATACACCATTTAATAGACAATATATGCAGTATCTTATCTTATCTTATCTGTTTCAGACGCTCCTTCTATACAGAAGATTATTGCGTCCCATTCCATGCCCGAATTCCGGACGGGAAGAACGATAATTTTTATGAGTTTGTTCTTGCATACGGAATAAGAAAGGTGTTTTTATCCTTATGTCTATCTGAGGGTTATATTAAGTTATCTTTGTGTTGTATTTCTAAATTATAGTTAATTGCTTTATGTATGATTACTACTTTACTCTTGGTTCTTCTATTCTCTAGTGTTTCTAGGTTTAATGATTTAACTAATGGTGTTATTCTAGTCAGTTTTGAAATATTCTCCAGTAATGAATCTGGCAGCTCTTTTTTGGATTTGTTTTTTTAAATTTAGAATTGAACCAGCATTAGTTAATTTTATTTGATGCTAGTTTTGTTGGAACATTCTCATCCATTATAGTTTTTAGATTTGTTTTTATATCTTTCCAAATTTCTTCTACTGGGCTATTTGTGTTAAATTTACTTAGGAAATTTTGTTGGAAGTTAGCCGCTGATTGGTGTAGTTTTATTGAATTACATTTATTCCAAAGATAGATTATTCTTCTAGGTATCTTATTAATTTTATTTTTTATTGTATTGGTGACCCTAATAATATCATGGTCGGAAAGTCCTGGAATTATTTTGCAGTCTATCACTAGTCCTGGTCTATTTGTTAAGAATAAATCTAGTTTTTTATTTTTCCTTGTTGCTGTTTTTACTATCTGTTCTAGGTTTATGTTGTTTATAGTGTCTAAAAAGTGTTCATTAATTTCTTTGTTAGTTTGATGGTTATCAATTGTATAATTTTTCCAATTTATATATGGAAGATTAAAGTCCCCCATAATCCATAGAACTGCATTTTTATTATTCTCTTTTATGAAAGATAATTGACTACAAAGATTGTTCCTGTATTCTAGGTTTGTATTCGGTGGCCTATATATACTGCCTACAATAAGTGGGGATGAGTTTGGTGTAGTTATTTTTAAAATAATAGACTCTATATTAAAATTTGGCTGTGTAGTATTTTCTTCAGCTATGATATTTGATTTAATTGCAAGTAGCACTCCTCCATAATTGTCTGGTCTGTCTTTCCTAAAAATATTATAATTGGTGTTTAAAATTTCCGAGTTATATATGTTGGGGTTCAACCAAGTTTCAGAACCAGCAATTATGTCTGGTTCTTCTGTTTTTATAAGTAGCTCTAAATCTGGAATTTTATTTTTTATGCTTTGGAAATTAATTATTAGTGTCTTTGAGAATGTTTTGATTATTATTATTATTAGATTTTTTATGGTTAATTTTATGGGTTTGTGTGGTAGGTTTCATTTTATCTAGTGGTTTATTTATAAAAGGATTAGCCAAAACACTGTAAGAGTTTGCGGTGATAAGGTCCCTATAGTTAAATAAACCTGTTCATTTAAATTCAGTTTCATCATGGATATATTTCTTAAGATCGTTAAAAATAGAATGGCAAATAATATCTCAAACATATACGAAAAAAAGGACATATGGGGCCCTCGGCCCAATAGATAGAAGATATAAATTTCTACATTCGGTTCATTTTAATTCAGTTTCATCATTGATATATTTCTCAAGATCGTTAAAAATAGAATGGCAAATAACATCTCAAAGACATTTGGGGCCCCCAGCTTGAACGATTGAATATTAGACGTCCAGTGCCTTTTTTATTGTAATATGGGCTACAAAGTTTTTATACACAAAGTTTGGTTAAGATCTAACCATTTATTTAGTAGCTATCACATAAACTAATTTTATATACCTCATAGAAGCAAAAAATTACTCTAAGGGCCCCAGGGCCCAATTAGTGCAAGATGTCAAGTTCAAAACACCAGTTTATTTCAATCCATTTCATAGCGGGTATATTCTCTATATTTACCTAGATCTTTAATACTTCAATGGGGAATAAAACCGTAAACGTTTATCAAAAAAGACAACTTTGGACCCCCACCCCTGAAGAAATGGAAATAAGTGCCCTATAGTATTTCAATATTGGCTACCAAAGTGTTAAATACAAAGTTTGGTTAAGATACATCAATATACATAATAGCTAACGCTTAAAGTAATTTGTATATAGCTCATATCAGACAAAAATCATATTATGGGCCCCCGGCGCCCCATGTGTGTTAAATATTGCAAAAAAAAGTTGCCAGTTACCATCCCAGGAGCGTACTCAAAAGTCTCCAAAAGTTTCATGGCGATCGGATGAATGGTTTATCTTATCTTATCTGTTTACAGACGCTCCTTCTATACAGAAGATTATTGCGTCCTACGCTTATCTATGGTTTGTGTTTAGTCCTGCATTTTTATTAGAGATTTAAATGTTGATAAAGTGTTGGTTTTCCTGGATTCTTCAGGCAACCCATTCCACGCCCGAATTCCGGACGGGAAGAAGGAAAACTTGTATGTGTTTGTTCTTGCATACGGAATAAGAAAGGTGTTTTTATCCTTATGTCTATCTGAGGGTTGTATTAAGTTATCTTTGTGTTGTATTTCTAAATTAGAATTAATTGCTTTATGTATGATTACTACTTTGCTCTTGGTTCTTCTATCCTCTAGTGTTTCAAGGTTTAATGATTTAACTAATGGTGTTATTCTTGTCAGTTTTGAATATTCTCCAGTAATGAATCTGGCAGCTCTTTTTTGAATTTGTTCTAGTTTATCAATGTTTTCTTTGGTGGATGGGTCCCATACAGAAGATGCATATTCTAGTACAGGTCTCACCAAAGTGAGGTAGCATTTTAGTTTTATATCTCTATTACATTTGTTAAAGTTTCTTTTTATAAAGCCTAAGGTTTTGTTTGATTTTTTAATAACTTCATTGACATGGGGATTCCATGATAGTTTCTCATTTATTAAGACTCCTAAGTATTTTGCATCTTTAGTTTGGGTCAGTTCTTTTCCATGAATGTAATATTTTGAATTTATTTGTTTCTTTTTCTTTGTTACTCTTAACAGTTGACACTTTTCTGGGTGGAAAGACATACTCCAGTTAGTTTCCCATTTTATCAATTCATCTAAGTCTTTTTGTAAAATTTTGCTATCTTGTTCTGATTTAATTGTTCTATAGATTATACAATCATCAGCAAATAACCTAACTTTTGTACCTGTTGAGATGTTGTTGGGTAAATCATTTATATAAATTAAAAAGAGTAAGGGACCTAGCACAGTTCCTTGTGGAACTCCTGAGTTAACCTTTATTGGTGCAGATTTAGATCCATTAATTATTACAGTTTGCTCCCTGCCCAAAAGGAAGTCTTGGATCCAGTGATGTAAGGATGTATGGTTTAGTCAGCTATAAAGGACATACAATATAATATCCGACGAAGGCTCAAAGCCAGAAATTCTTGCCAGAGTAGCCCAAACAATGGCAGCATTGAGCAAATTAAAGCACATCTGGCAAAGTAAGAAGCTCTCCCTGAGATCAAAGATCCGGCTAATGGCCCTGCTCTAGCGATGTCAGTCTTTTTGTACGGTTGTGAGGCTTGGACGCTCACTGCAGACCTCCAAAGAAGAATAAATGCGCTAGAGATGAGATGTTTCAGAAAGATATTGAACATCTCCTACACAGCGCACATCACAAATGAAGCGGTCCGCAACAAAATAAGTACTGTCATTGGCCCCTACGAGGACCTACTCACATCAATTAAGAAGAGGAAATTACGATGGTACGGACACGTGACAAGAACTGGAGGTCTCGCAAAAACCATATTACAAGGCACAGTCCAGGGAGGAAGGAAAAGAGGCAGACAAAAGAAGAGATGGGAGGACAATATCAAAGAGTGGACCGGCCTGTCATTCAGCGACTCTCAAAGGGCAGCACAGGACCGTGACAAATGGCGTGTGTTAGTGTGCAGTTCACGATGGTGCCCCAACGACCCAACAACGGGTTAAGGGATAGTTCAAGTTCAAGTTCAAAGGACATACATACATACTTTGATTTATATATATATAGATATAGGCATATTATGAAAAAAAGCGTTTTGGGGAACCCCGGCCCCCATGAGTGTGAATTTTAAAATTCTTTTACGCCAATTTTCATCGCGAGAGGACACTCAACAACTTCCCAAAGTTTCATGCTTCTACCTACACGGGAAGTTGGAGAATTAGTGATGAGTCAGTGAGTGAGTGAGTGAGGGAGCTTAGCCTTTTATTAGTATAGAAAACAATGCATTTTTCTTTTTTTTTGTGATATAAAATTAAACATTTTAAATATAATTCATTTACGATATACATACGGTTGACAAATGTATTTGAAAAAAGATTTATTTTACTAGATTGAAATAAGAAACTAGCATAATATTTGATAAAAAAAGGATATTAAAGAATAATATTATAAAAGTATAACATGTATTCACATGAAAAATCTTGACAATAATCAATGTATTAACTGGTTATAAGTTTTTTAAGAAGAAATTGTTGGAACTGATACTGAATTAGAGTGAGAGAGATGAAATATGGTTTTATTTATTATAACAACAAGATATGAAATTATTGGAACTGATACTGAATGAGAGTGAGAGAGATGATATGTATAATATGGTTTTATTTGTTATAACAACAAGATATGAAATTATTTTAAAAGAACCTATTGTATACAGTTATTATACTAAATGGTACCAAACATTGTATTAAATAGCTTCAACATTGATTTAACATAAAAGATGTTATGCTATATTGTAAGAAATTTTTACAAAAACAATAAAATAATAATAATAAAAAATACAACAAATTCATGGGATATATGATAAGTTATCCAGGTTTCAAATGTGTAAAAGCAATGGTGTGCTTGTATTGTTTATATCAATGGTGTGCTTGTATTGTTTATATCAATGGTGTGCTTGTATTGTTTATATCAGTATTTAAAAGAATGTAATCATATTTATTTAAATTAAAAATACCTAAAATATTTTTGCTTCATTGTAACGGAACTACAAATATATACATTTATCTGTATATTTATGTATAAAGATAGTTGTATGTATTTCATAAGTGATAAAACGAGAGAAAATAAACTATAAAAAACAGTAGCAGTGGGATTTCAATTACACTAATTTATCATTCTATCTGTACGTATTATTTGAATACTTAAAACAAAGTTTTTCTTTGGTTGACTCCTTAAGGCTAATCCTGCTATGATTATTACATTTATTGAACTTGACATATACGTCATCTATAAAAGATTCAATGAATAAAACCATTTATTACCTTTAAAACTTGTATTTTCTTTAGAAATATGTTTGCTCATTGAGGCTGTGTGCAAGCTGTGAGCAATGTTCAGACTGTTTGAAGTCACATGACACGTTTATATCCTGTATGGCTTCCACGTCAGGAGTTTCAAGTGCTACGTAATGCTGACGTGGTTATTTGTTCTATGAATAGTTTCTTAAGTAAAATAAATTTTCATTTTTTTCTAAAACTAATGTATGACTCGCTTGTTTTATAATAGGATTTGTTCATTAATTAATAAATTAAGCAGTATATAAAATGATGTTTATTTCCATGTAAACTATCCTCGAATATTTCCTTGGCCAAATGAATTGTACGTAACTTGATTTGAAAGGTTGTGTACTATATATATCCAGAAACTGTGTCTTGCGCACTCGTCTGGCGTACAGATGTACACGGGTTCGAATCCCCATGAAAGCAGGGATTTATTTTCGGGATCAACGGTAACTCTGGATTCCACCCAGCTCAGAATGTATACCTGACACTAGTTAGGGTAAAAAAGAGGCAACTGGGTAATGGGATGGAACCCTCATAGCCGTGGACCGTAAACGCTACGTCACATGCCAACAGATCGGCATAATCTTTGGACGCAACATCCTTCTGTATAGTATGAGTTTCTGTATACAGAAAACAAGAGTGTAACTTTTTGATACAATACGTCAGTTTCTTCTCAAAGTTATGGTCAGTGGACCGGTGCGTGTCCGTAGGCCATCCAATGCCGGTCCGCATAAGTTACCAAGAAAGGACATTTTCGATACCACGTCGCTACAGGGAAAATACTTCACCGGTCCCTGGTTCAATTGAAAAAAATTCCTGTCGGTCCGCAATACTAAAAAGCTTGAGAAGCACTGCAATACGTAATTGATGAAAACATTTCAAAAGTAGTTTGTACAAATGTTATGTTTGAAAAGCCTTTTCTACATGTAAGTGTTACATTCTGGTATGCTCTTCTGTTGAATACTATGTTTTGTCCATGTTTGTTGACTTTGTATATTGGTCCAAATTTAAACCGAAATATCTTTAAAAAAATGCAGTCCGATCTAATTTTTTTTTGTCCATGGACACTGTAAAATTTTAATATTGAACAAAGAACAAAAATAATAATATTATAAACAATCGTATAGCGTAGTACTTCAATTAGCAATTGTGATCATAGCGCTTTATATACAATTAAACATAAGAGATATATTCATACTGCATTAATGAAACCAAATATAAAATATTCATATTTAACTTAATCAAAAAATAGACATCAATGGTATACATTAGCCACGTTTATCTATCATTGAAATGTTGGATAATTCATCTTGAGAGTTAAGTTAAGTAAAATGTGTTGGAGTTTAAACATGACGTCATCAAAATTAGAAACAATGTACATGTGCAATGATGAGGAGAATTCAATTAATTTGCAGCAGCAAGAGATAAAACCGTTTACCCAATGATCTGGCGCACAAGGTAAAATCATAAAAAAATGTGTCTCTAATGAAGAATGCAGCAGACTAAATTGTGAGTAGACAAATAGAAGTTCAGTAAGATAAGAAATGTTTCAGTCAGAAAAGATTTTTTGGCATAGAACGGACGATTAGCAATTAATGCTTTCTTGTAAAGGGCACCAATGAAGTGAATTAATTATCGAAGTGGCATCCTCGCGTTTTTTCGTTTGAGTGCTGAAGTTTTGACGTTTTATTTTCAATAATTGTATTTGTGAATATCATTAAAAGTATTCTTTATATTATTATATAATCTTTTAAAAGACAAGAGAGTTAAAATAATTAAAAGTATTCTTTATATTATTATATAATCTTTTAAAAGACAAGAGAGTTAAAATAATTAAATGTATTCTTTATATTGTTATATAACCTTTTAAAAGACAAGAGAGTTAAAATAATTAAAAGTATTCTTTATATTATTATATAATCTTTTAAAAGACAAGAGAGTTAAAATAATTAAAAGTATTCTTTATATTATTATATAATCTTTTAAAAGACAAGAGAGTTAAAATAATTAAATGTATTCTTTATATTGTTATATAACCTTTTTAAAAGACAAGAGAGTTAAAATAATTAAAAGTATTCTTTATATTATTATATAATATTTTAAAAGACAAGAGAGTTAAAAT
>CALYLW010000363.1:584252-600401 GCA_944989445.1 Ampullaceana balthica
TGTGTGTGTTTGGGATGGGGGTTAGGGAATAAGTAAATTAAAAAATAATAATAACCTTTGAAGAAATGCCTACGATCGAAGTAATTTTCCTTAAAATTCATGAACATATAGATTAACAGTGAACCTGACTTTGTGTGTTGATAAATTATATCTATATTTAGAGCTTTCATTCCTTATCAAACAAGAAAACGTAGCAGAAATTAAAATAGGAACTCATAAAGAGCTGGATTTTTTGAGCCACCCTGTATACGTCACAGAATAGTAGTGGATAAAGAATTTAAAAAACAAAAACAAATAACAAAAAGGTTTTCAGTTATGCAATATAATAATACTGGGACAAGTGGTTGCATTGAAGTAAAGGATGACATCGGGAAAAGAAAAACCCCTTCGGACAAGGACTTACAAATTTATTCCAAAAAAAATATTTGATGGTTGGAAAATGATATATGGGACATACTGATATTGCCATAGTAAGATTTTGACCATTGGTTATGTAATATGCAAATTAGAGCATGTGCACATATGTACACACTGTGTCTCAATTAAGTTAAAAAAACAACATTTTATTTGAACATTACAATAATTTCAGAATATCAAGAAAATTATAAGTAAAATTAAGAGTTTTATTATTTCAATAGTTATAAATATTGTTAAAAAACATTTCCTCATGTAGCCGAGTGGTGGCTATATTGTTAGTTGAAATAAGACTAACTGTTCCGCTAATAAAACGAATAACACAATTCAGGTAAGTAGAGGACTATAGCTGTATATAATGTTTATTGAATTCTGGCTAAGCTAACATGACACAGTGTACAAGTATAAATTAAGCTACTCATCCCTAACCGCTACGCTCTACACACACTGGCTCTACACAACTTTCATTTTTTTTTCATTTTTTTTAATCGATGTAATTAAATTTTATTCTGTAAATAGAAAGTTATCACTAACAATTTTCCACTTGTTATCATGTGCCGATAAGATAAATGTTTGTGTAAAAGTCTTGAAATCGGAGCCTGCAAATTTGACTTTTCTATAGAATGTCACCAATATGGCATGGCTTCCTTCATTTTGAATTCCAGCACCAATGGGTTGTGTATCCATTCCTTCGGTCACAAACTGAGATTGTGGTAAACTATCAAACATTTCATGATCTCATCCGATCCTGTAACAGCATTGCCATTCCAGACTACGATTGTCTTATCTTGATATATATTACAGATTGCCTGTCTTCTTTTATCAAATGTTTCAAAATATAATTTAGAAAATTCTTCTGCTGCCTGAGTGGCTTGTGCACTTCTAGTTCTGACATCCTCAAACATGATGCACTTATTTACAGATACGTCGAGATTCCCTGTAATTCGTAATTTTTTCTACACAACTTTCATTTAGGCCGTTCTCTCACACGTTTTTTTCTTACTCTCGAGTGCGTCTCGCTTAATACCCTTCAGACTCCGCCCTGTCTACTCTGTCAGTCATCTGGGACCACACCTATGTCCAACCACGCCCGTCACAGTCCATCACTCACCAAACCCCGTCCTCCCTAGATTATAATTAGGGGGATGGGTCGGTTTGACGTAAGAGTGTCTTGTGCGACCTTGAATTCCCAATTCAAGCGAGATAACTTTTTGTGCCAGAACGTAACATTCCGCACCTCCAATCCCACGGACTCCCGAATCTACTGACCGCGCCGGTTGGCACCTGAATACGATTCTAACACCTCTGGTCAGTTGCCGTCTTTGTCCGTCCACGCCCGGCTCCTTCGTAACATCAAAGACCCGTCGCTCTCGTGGCGGTCACTCTTTGAATGCAACTAACCGGCCTTAGGATCTAAAGACCCGCGCTAAGCTCCGCGCTCAGCGGCGGTCAGTCTTTGATCTCCACACAGTTCTACATTTAAATCAAGTCATAATCAATAGTTATTATAACTAATATACGGGGCACACTGCCACATCCATAATATTGTAATTTATTTAACAGAAAAATATGAAGACAAAAATGGTTAAATGTATAGATGATAGTTGCGTACATGTTCATTGTTGTAAAACATTTTAAAATTATTTAAAAAACAGTTATGTCAATGTTTGAAACACAGAAAAAGATTAAACTTTTTAGATTAAATCTACAACAAGTTTTAACATTTTTATTCTTATAGTTTTCAACTTTGGCCAAACTCTTAAATGTAGATTAGAAAATTACCTAACTGATCATTTCTAACCTCTGAAATTATACTTTCTCACTCGAAGATCTAATTAATTCAGGTGGTAAGAGAATTCAATCAACAAAAACTGCTAATACTTTGGGCTAACAACAGGTCGGCAAAGTTGGTGTGTAGCCAAGCAAGCTTTCATCAACATGTTCACCAGCTCACTTTTTCAGTAGATCAAAAAATATTATTTAGAGGAACCTCTATGAACTTCAATGTCACCATGCCCTAAAGAGTAATTTAAAAAAGCAAAAAGTCAACAAAATAACATCAACAAACTCGCCATATTCTTTTTTATCGTTAATTCTGTACTTCGTTATAAGAAAATCCATTTTGTCTACTCCACACATAAAGTCATCATAGACCCGAATGCACTTCAGCCATCAACAGAAATAAAATCCTTGTAACTTTCACCTCATTGTCAGACTTGTCCAACCATTTGATCATACAAACATCTCATTCAGCTTTAATTTTATAGTCACTTGATGCACTGCCATCGTTTTTCAGATCTTTTTTCTGATTTCAGCACACATCACATCAACCGTTTGGATTTCACAATACCTAAAGAAAAAGTTTAAAATATTTTTAAAAAATTAAATTCCTTAATTATAAATATTCTAAACAAAATGTAATCATCTTGCTGATCAACTAAATTAAATTCCTCACTGGGCACCTGTAAGCAACGTGCCCTTATGGCCGAGGTCCCTCTGCAGTAAAATTGTGTAATCTGTTTCGAAGCAGTGTATATCGATTCACAGGCATGACATCTGCAACTAAGCAAACTCTGGCCACTATTTGCCAATACATTCTAATCCTTGGAAATAAGTAAGTTTATGATAATAATGGTGTTTGCAAATACAATGTTGAATCACCTCGGTAGTAGTATTTAAAGTTTTCAATATCAAGTTTATCTGGCCTGGTTGCATCAGCATTAAATGGTTGTATATTTTACTGAGAGGGCAGCTCCTGGTGAGCTGGTGTAACAGGGTTGACCTCACCATTGTCGTCTTCATCAATCAAGATATCATTACTTTAGGCTCTTCATTAACACCGCTGAACATTTCATCACACGAGTCATCTCTGCGATATGATTCTGAGAGGTCCAATTCTGAATCTTCGAGGTGATCTCAAACATAGTCGGACAGTCAACAGCAAGACGTTGACTTTGTCATTGCTGTCAACATGCAAGAAAATTATTAAAAAAAACATTGACTGTAACTGATCTAATAACAGGCATTCAAGGTTGAAATCTCATTCTCCATAAATAAAAAAACACACTTTCTTCTACTTGTATGATTTATTATATAATCAATAACATTACTACTATTAGTCTACTATTAGTATTAGTATTACTAATTAAAAATTTCTCGTGGGAGATGCTGATCTTCTATCGAGCGCCTCCCCAGCCGGCGGATAGGGGAAAGCCCACCAGATATGGAGGGTACCGGGGAAATAAAATACCCGGGGTGGACCAAAATCAGCCCTACTGCCTTGTAGGAAGTGGAGGGATCCACAAAGGCTAGGGACCTAACCCGAACAAAGGCAGCTACCCATTGAGCTGTGAGGGGCAACCCCCCAAGTGGTTGTGCGCAAGGCCAACAACCCTGCCATGTAAAAAATCATAGTTACAAAAACACCGAAAAGAGTTACAAAAGACATTTCAGTCATGGGAGAGGATGGATTCCTTGAGGAGGAAAATATGACGCCTAATAGTGAAAGCCAAAACCTGGAAGCTATTAGGCCGACAACCATCATTTCTACCAGGACTACCACCGTCATTGGAGCTTGGAATGTCCGCACCATGTACGAGGCTGGTAAAGCTGCACAAATAGCCGCTGAGATGAGGAACTATAAGCTCACAATTCTCGGAATTAGTGAAGCAAGATGGACTGGATGGGGACAGAAGAGATTAATTTCAGGAGAGATGGTGTTATTTTCGGGACACGAAGAAGACGATGCCCCGCATACCCTGGGTGTTGCTATGATGCTATCAAGGGCAGCACAAGGAGCACTCATTGGATGGGAAGCCCATGGACCTAGAATTCTTCTAGCAACCTTTCGAACAAAGAAACGTAGCATCAACCTAGATGTTATACAATGCTACGCACCAACTAATGAAAGTGATGAAGGAGACAAAGAAGAATTCTACAATATAGTAATGACCATAGTCCAGGGTCGCCCACGGAGGAACATCGTCATCCTCATGGGAGACTTTAATGCCAAGATCGGCAATAGCAACACAGGGTACGAAGAGGTTATGGGACAGCAAGGGATAGGCGAGATGAACGACAATGGTGAGAGGTTTGCGGACCTATGTGCCGCAGCAGACCTGGTAATAGGGGGGAGTATTTTCCAGCACAAGAGGATTCACAAAGCTACATGGGTCTCACCGGACATGAGAACGATGAACCAAATAGACCATGTATGCATTTGTAAAAAATTCAGGCGATCTCTCCAAGACGTACGGGTTAAGAGGGGAGCTGATGTTGCCTCAGATCACCATCTTCTTGTGGCCAGGATGAAATTAAAACTAAAGAGACATTATACCGAGCAAACAGCATAAATGACTCGGTATAATACCTCCCTCCTGAGGGACCAAGCCAAAAAAGGAAGAATTCAAAATCTCACTATTCAATAAGTTCCAAGTCCTACAAGAAATACTTGAAGATGAAACCACCGAAGGAAAGTGGCAAAGCATGAAAGAAACTGTACAGTCAACATGCCAAGAAGTGCTAGGAAACAGGAAACTGGCACACAAAGAATGGATGACAGCAGGTACGCTGAGTAAAATAAAAGAAAGGAAAAGAAAGAAATCAGAAGTGAATAACAGCCGCACCCGAGCACAGAAAAACAAGGCCCAGAAGGAGTATGCAGATGCAAATAAGGAAGTTAAGAAAAGCATCAAGAGGGACAAGAAGGAATTTGTTGATAAACTTGCTAAAGAAGCAGAGGATGCAGCTCACCAGGGGAACATGAGGGAACTGTTTGATACCATTAAGACGCTGTCAGGGAAATTTAGCAAGGTAGAGAGACCAGTAAAGGACAAAATGGAAAACATCATACCAAGTGAGGAGCAACAGAGAGGGAGATGGAAGGAGCACTTTGAAGAGCTCCTAAACAGACCTGAACCAAGGAATCCACCAGACATCCAACCAGCCGATAATGACCTGCTAATTGACTGTAATAGTCCCACCAAAGAAGAGATTAGCAGGGCCATTAAACAACTCAGAAATGGAAAGGCTGCGGGACCTGATGGCATCCCAGCGGAGGCACTGAAGGCGGACTTGGAAACCAGTGTGGAAATGCTACACCCTCTGTTTATGAAGATATGGGAAGAGGAACAAGTTCCTTCCGACTGGAAAGAGGGATACCTTATCAAGATCCCAAAGAAGGGAGACTTAAGCTCCTGCTCGAACTACAGAGGGATCACTCTGCTGTCCATCCCAGGAAAGGTTTTCAACCGTGTACTACTTAACAGGATGAAAAACGCTGTAGACCCTCTGTTGCGGGACGAACAAGCTGGCTTTCGCACCAACAGATCCTGCACGGACCAGATAGCGACACTGCGCATCATTCTAGAGCAGTCACTAGAGTGGAACTCACCGCTCTATGTCAACTTTGTTGACTATGAAAAAGCCTTCGACAGTGTTGACAGGCAAACCCTGTGGAGATTGCTAAGGCATTACGGGGTGCCACAGAAGATTACGGATATAATCAGAAAAATGTACGAAGGGATAAACTGCCGAGTTATCCATGGCCAGCAGGTGACAGATGCGTTCCAGGTGAAGACTGGTGTGAGACAAGGTTGCTTGCTGTCACCATTCCTCTTCCTGTTAGCCATTGACTGGGTGATGAAAACATCTACACAGCAGAAAAGGAATGGCATCCAATGGACCTTGTGGGATCAACTGGATGACCTTGACTTTGCTGATGATCTTGCCCTTCTTGCACATACCCAACAACAGATGCAGGAGGAAACAAACATTGTCACAGCCACTTCTGCTAGCATGGGTCTCAACATTCACAAAGGGAATAGTAAAATCCTCAAGGTTAATGCCACCAGTACATCACCCATTATGCTTGAAGGAGAAGCCCTTGAGGAGGTGGACAGTTTTGTTTACCTTGTCAGCGTGGTAGATAAACAAGGTGGTACAGATGCGGACGTCAAAATAAGGATCGGAAAAGCAAGAGCAGCCTTCCAGCAACTCAAGAATGTTTGGGTCTCTAACAACTTAGGCAGCAAGTTAAAAGTAAGGATTTTTAACGCTATGGTAAAACCTGTGCTGCTATATGGAGCCGAGACATGGAGAACAACGGCCGTAAACTTGACCAGAATCCAGTCCTTCATCAACAACTGTTTAAGAAGGATTCTCAGAATTCACTGGCCAGACAAAATCAGCAACCAGGAACTGTGGCAGCGGACAAAACAGAAGCCCATTGAGGAAGAGATTCTCCAGAAACGGTGGAGGTGGATTGGCCATACACTAAGAAAACCTGCTCCTAACACAACAAAGCAAGCCCTGAAATGGAACCAACAGGGTAAGCGGAAAAGAGGCCGCCCAAGAAACACTTGGCGCCGAGAATTGGAGGCAGACATCAAGAGAATTGGCCATGAATGGAAGATCCTGGAGAAGCTGGCCCAGGATAGAGATGCCTGGAGGTCTCTCGTAGGTGGCCTATGCCCTTGGAGGAATCGCAGACGCCTACGATGATCGGTGGATGCCCCTCATGGACGAGAAGGCTCAACAACAACAATTAATTAATTAATTTACATTTTAAATATTATAAGAATGTTTAGAATAGTTAAATTGAAAAAAAAATTGTTAAATGCAAAACACAAAACATATCTACAATGAATCAATGCTTTTTCACAATTATTACTAACTTTTAAACTTATAACCTATTATCGACTTTACTCACTTGAAACACACTGTGTACATATGTGCACACCATTTTTCAAAAATTATTTTAGGCACGCAAATATGTTTATAAAAATAAAATGTATACTTTCACACACAATAACATTAAAACTATCGTATCAATGTACTTTATGATAGGAATTCAAGCTTTAAATTAAAAATATAAAAAATTATAAAAAACTCACCAGAGCGCTGTTTAGGGTCGCGATATTCAGTCATGGTAAATAAAATTATAAAAACTTCAGATAAAAAAGATTTCCGATTAAAATGATGGATTGGTTGTCAGTGTTTATCAAAAATAGCGAAACAATTAAAAATAATTATTTCTAAATATAAAAAAAAATATTGAAGTCGTGTGTACATATGTACACATCGTGTCCGAAGGGGTACATCTAAAGGGATCCAATTATGCAGCATTACAATCGGTGTGTAATCTCAACGAATTATTGAATTATACAAGGAAAAAGGGATTAAAACGCGAATAGGATTAAATTATGAAACGCGCTAATAATCGGGTATGTTATCGTAACGAAGAATGGAATCATATAGCAGAAAGTTTTTCAACAAATGACGGGATCTCATTATGGGTTGGGTACGAAATGGGACTCACATAATAGGTCCGGATTAAGCCGGGTATATTAGCTAGTTATTTTAATAAAATAGAAGGAGGTAATGGTGTCATATTATAAACATACTATGTCGAATGTTGCCTCTATTATGTATGTAATGTATGTAGTCGGGATAAATATTTTTTTTAAAAATATGTGTAACCACATAGACGTTAGTGGTCACCACATCCTATGTAATAAAAATCAGTTGTCTGTGCGGTCATCGATACCGATTGGTCCCTCAAACTCCTACAGCCAATCACTATAGTGGAGAAAAATTAATATAATATTCATTTTGAACAAATTTACGCGAATGTTCAAAACGAGTTATTTTTGGTGCAGTTTTTTTGTGATCATTCAGTACTGTGCTCCCATCTTGAAGTGTGTCACTCCTGCTAATCACTACTGTTACTCCTAGACAACATGCCACCGAAAATACGTCCTTGGACGGGTTTCGTTGCTGGTTAATATCATATTGTTCTAATGTAACTCCTTTTTATTCTACATACGGTGGCCAACACATCGACATTATATCTGCTTTCATTTCCATCTTAGTTATTCTACATACGGTGGCCAACACATCGATATTATATCTGCTTTCATTTCCATCTTAGTTATTCTCCATCATTTCAGCTAGAACAAACCTTTATTATTATTTGTTTTCTCCATCACCATAATAATCATCTTTTCATCTTTATTGCCAGTCTATATCCTGTCTGGTCATATTTTTTTCTCCCAAAACCACCCACCTCCACCTACACATTAACGTGATGTGTCCATAACTATTTTGGTGCATGGTCAGATTCACCAATATTCTCCCTTACTAGCAAAGCCTATTGCCAAGACTTCACAAAGCCTATTGCCAAGACTTCACAAAGCCTAGTGCCAAGACTTCACAAAGCCTATTGCCAAGACTTAACAAAGCCTATTGCCAAGACTTCACAAAGCCTATTGCCAAGACTTCACAAAGTCCACAGATGTGTCTGATAACGACTAGCCGCACCTAATTTCCTGGCGTCAAGAGTTTCAAATGTTTTTACAGTTTTTCTTCCTTGCACTTGACCCTTGTGACGATCACAAACACTTCATGAACAATGGTAGTGACGTCATCTTGTGTACATGATTGCTAATCATCTTTGCTGATCACTAGGACTTAGTTCTAACGTCAAAGTGAATTACAAAGAGAAGAGTAACGATCTTCTATATCAGCAAAAATAATTGGTCGTGGGTCACATCCCGCCTTGAATACAATTATTGTATTTATGAGTTTCTCAAATTAAGAACTGTAAAAAGTATTTCAGGGAGAAGATATACATTTGAGCATACATTTTGTAATAGCAGTTATACATTATATAGGCGTTTAAAGCACATATACATACATTTTTAATAGCAGAAATACATTATATTGGCATTTAAAGCACAAATACATACATTTTGTAATAGCAGTAATACATTATATTTACATTTAAAGCACATATATACATACATTTTGTAATAGCAGTAATACATTATATTTGCATTTAAAGCACATATAGATACGCGTTTCCGAAATTGAGGTCTCTTACCTAAATGAGAATATACACAAATTAAAATTATGTAGTTAGCAAATGTTCGTCGTTACACTGTCTGGCTACGCTCAGTTGTTCCTTTAGATTTTGCGTCTGGGATGTAAAATTAACGTAGTGAGTTAAATGTAATGAATTTACTTGAAAGTAATGTATTGAGTTGAAAGTAATGTATTGAGTTGAAAGTAATGTATGAGTTGAAAGTAATGTATTGAGTTGAAAGTAATGTATTGAGTTGAAAGTAATGTATTGAGTTGAAAGTAATGTATTGAGTTGAAAGTAATGTATTGAGTTGAAAGTAATGTATTGAGTTGAAAGTAATTATATGAGTTAAAAATCTCGTCTTCGTTAATAGAAATGAATGTGAGTTAAAATAATATAGTGAGTTGAAAGTAATGTAGTTATTTACAGTAATCGGTATATGAAACAAATATAAATACCTTTAAAAATAATCGGGTATATGAAACAACTATCAATACTTTTAACTAACATATCTAGTTATCACCTAGACAAAAATCAAACTAGTCAGTCCTGTAGATGGAAGAATGCAGCTTTGAGATAAACTATTATACATATATATATATATACTAGTGCATTGCCCATCAAAAATGACGGAAGTTTTCAAAATATATTTAAGTTGAAATATATTAATTTTGAAAAATCACACATCAGAATAAAAAAATGTATTACAGAACTTACATTAACTTTAATTCAACAATTCCTTAATGACATCATTTTTGGTATATATTCTTGAATTATTAAATAAATCTCCTTGAAGGAATGTATTTTTTATGAATACTCTAAGATTTTCATGATTTCTCCCTCGTGTTAAAGCAACATACAACTGTCCATGAGCAAAGACTGGCTCAGGAAGATATACACCGACGTGGTCAAAAGATTGGCCTTGACTTTTGTTAATCGTTATTGCAAATGCCAATATTACTGGAAATTGTCGTCCTTTCATTATAAATGGCAAAGTGCTTTCGCTCGGCTCCAAATCTATTCGAGGAATACACATTTCTTCTCCTTTATTGTTCCCTGTTATAATTTCAGCTTTGATACAGTTTTGATGAAGGCTTGTGACTATTAATCTTGTTTAATTTAGTAAACCCTTTTTTGGATTTAAATTTCTTAGAAGCATGATAAATGCTCCAAATTTCAATTTTAAAATATGTGGTGGCATTCCTGAAGGGCATTGTGAATGCAAAAACTCAGCAGGAAAATCAATGAAATCATTTTGATCTTCTGATATCATAGAATCAATACTCATAAAGACAGCTTCATTTCCTGGAATTAGTTCAAGTATTTTCACGTTGAGCTAAGTTACATCGACATTTTTTGGGGTGAGAATGATTCTTTTTGCAGTTTCAGCAACTTCATCTGGAGTTGTTGTCTTTATTGAACTACCAAATATTGATTTTATTATCTCTTCGCTTTCAACCATGCCATGGGGTATTTCAATCAATTCTGTATCCAAATCGTTATCATTTGTTAAATTACCATTACCTAAGCGCAACACCCAATCATTAAATTCATGTTGAGCTGCAGATCGCATGTTCGTAGTTAAACTTCGCTGTTTGACGTGACGCCATAATGGAGAATTTTTTACACACAATTCAATGATATCGGTAACACTGCCTCTTGGGACTACATTTGATATTTGTCGAAAGTCACCGCCTAAAATCAGAACTTTACCACCAAATGGTCGAGTGTCATTCATGATTTCTCTAAGCAACAGATCAATGACTCGTAGAGAGTGAGTAGATAACATAGATGCCTCATCAATTATTATCATTGATGCCTCTTTGAGTTTGTTCGATTCAACCGATGGAACCTTCATATTGGAAACAGATGTTTCATTTGCTGATAATGGAATTTTAAATCCACTATGGGCGGTTCGACCACCTGTCAATAAATCTGCTGCAATTCCTGTTGTTGCAAAAGCTTTAACGCATTTTCCTTTTCCACGTGCTAAACACATCAAAGTATTGTAAAGATACGTCTTTCCCGAGCCTCCAGGCCCATCAATGAAGAAGAATCGTGATTCAGCGTTGGTGTCATCAAGCGATGCTGATATCTCATCAAAAATTTGTCTTTGTAAAGGATTCAACGTAGGAATTAAACGATTTGCTTTTTCTGCCTGTTCAGTAGTATCGAAAACGTGTTCTACAACTTGAATAGGACCTGGTTCAGGCAAATTGAAATCGCTACATTTCATGCCATGCATTCTTAAAACAGCCTCGATATCTTGAAGTGCCTTTTTTTCTGCTACATATCCATCGAAGTGTCTTATATAATCTGATAAAAAACCCCATATAAATTTCGAACAGAGCGCCTGGATTTTTGGGTGAATTGAAAATACAGATCAATGCAAATGTGAAGTGCTTATTTAATTCAAACCATGCTGTCAGATGTGTGAATCGAGTATCAGCTCTTTCCATCGCTTGATTTTCTCGTCTTTCTTGAAAATAAACCATTTGTTCATCAGGAAGGTGAACGGCAAGACGATAAACAATGTGTGTGAACGATCGTGCATTGGATTTCGAAGAAGTCTCCAAATCGCTTCTGGAGCGCAGACATATCGTGCATCAATAAATTGTTTTATTTCATCATGTACAATCCCATTTTTTGAATTAAATTCGACTAAGGCACAACCATAACCTTTATAAATATATTTGTAAATATATTTAATGGCCTTAACAGATTGACATGATTCTACGTTGATATGACAATTATATTTACGTGTAAGGAATTTATTATAAGGCACAACAAAACGATTGTCGACAGTCCAATTTCCTAATGCAACTTTTATTCCTTCACGTCTTCGATAAATAGGATAACCATCAACTTCTGCAATAGTATGTGGAGAAAATTGTTTCGGAAATTTCTTGATGCATACATTAGTTTCCATACACGGTGCATTTGGGTTTTGATCACTGCACGGACCATGTATCATTGTACGAATGACTGTCTCATACAGCTCTGGTTCATGATTACGATCTGGTATTTGATCACTGCATGGACCATGTATCATTGTACGAATGACTGTCTCATACAGCTCTGGTTCATGACTACGATCTGGTATTTGATCACTGCATGGACCATGTATCATTGTACGAATGACTGTCTCATACAGCTCTGGTTCATGACTACGATCTGGTATTTGATCACTGCACGGACCATGTATCATTGTACGAATGACTGTCTCATACAGCTCTGGTTCATGATTACGATCTGGTATTTGATCACTGCATGGACCATGTATCATTGTACGAATTACTGTCTCATACAGCTCTGGTTCATGATTACGGTCTGGTATTTCAACACAAATAAAACGATCGATCTTTTCAGCTGTGTCAATTTTACAATCATCGGCAAGAATAAAGAGCATGTGCGCGTGGGGAAGTCCTCGTTTCTGAAACTCAATTGTATACACATAAGCTTTAATATGTCCACACACTCTATTCAGAACCATATCTTGAATGAGTGATTTTAATTTCATGTTGAAAATGCGTGCAACTAAATCCGGTCTATCACTCGGCTGTTGGCCTTCGAATAGGTTGTCTCGAATTTATGGCCAATTTGGATTGCATGTCATAGTTATAAAGAGATCAGATTTGCCTTGTGTTGCAACAATTGCCATTGCATCATGGAATTTTTCTCTTATGTTTCGGGCTGATCCTTGAAAAGATGATGGCAAAATTACCATACGACCAACAGATATCCCTTGTCGAACTGCTGCAGCATTAAGATAATCCATTAACCCTCTATATTGTTCAATACGCAAACGGCTTTGTTGATTTCTAATGAAATTAAGATTATTTGCCTCGACTTGTAGATGAGAATCAACAGCCCACTGTTGAAATAATTCTCCGCCATGTAGTATAGGATTGAATCTATTGACTCTGAATGCTTTTTGAGCAACTTTCCATTGTAGAAGCGATATATGAGTTCTTACTCTACCAGGTCGATTTTCAAGATTTATTTGCATATTTGGCTGCCAGCCAGCCTCACGGAAAGGATAGAACAAAACATATATCGTTGGATCTAAATGAGGACTCAGAATATTTAAGTTTATTATAGGTTGATCTGCATCTCGTGGATATACTCTAAAATCTCTTTCATACGGTGGCTCACCATCAGCGGAACGAAATATCATAGCCACTTCGTCGACAGTCGGTAAATTATATCGTCGTCGATCAGTGTTGCGGTCACGTCGAAAGGCCATGTTGACCGTTGGTAACGAATGATTATTTTGTTCTGCTCGCTCTTTCTCTTCTTGTTCGATTTCACCTAGCATACGATACGCTTTTGCATAAATGTTATTCTGTCGAATTATTTCATCTACATTTTGTATGACATTTGCATTCAGTCTTTGATTTGCTTGATGTTGCATTCTTTGAGCGTTTGCCATTGCAGAATCGATAACAAAAAGTTGACAATATTGTCGTTGAGCTCCATCTTCTGGATGCATGTGCCCAGTCCGATGACAAATTTGTCCATGAGCTCGGAATACATATGGCCACGTCCAGATAAATGATCGACATGTGCACCCATTGAGGCAAATGATAAAGATGAATTATATGTTCTTATATTTTCATGAACATTTCGATAATGTGAATGTGCTGGATTACTAAAAATCTCTTGAAGATATAGGGGTAAATCTCGTCTTTGTTGACCATCTACCTCCAGCAAAACAGTTCCCTTATGGCAACAATATTGAAATGTTCCATCTGATGATTTTTCAGCGGGAAAATTCAGAGATGCACAATAATCACATTGTTGATCCATAACGCCACAACTATGAATTTCCACTTCATTTTCGATAAATATGTCATTTGTTGGGATAGTAGGACGATGTCTGATTCTTGACGTTTGATTGTGCACGGAGTCTATTGCACGGGATTTTTGTTTTCGTGCGGCTTCTTGTGCTCGCCGAGTTGCCGCCTGCTGATTTGATTCTTCCAATCGTCGATTGGCACGTGATCTTTGCATTCGAGCTGAAGCTTGCACTCGTGGTGCCGCTGTTTGTTTTGACTCTGGCATTATCTCCATCTTTGTTATCGTTCACGATGCATTCGCGAAACACGTTCGTCTCGAGTTTCGTTATTTATGTAAGAGTACAAATTAAGTACAAACGATTGCATAAATGTTATTTTGTGAAAAGTCCCGTCTTTGTTGACAATCTACCTCCAGCATAACAGTTCCCATAAATATGGCAGCAATTTTTATGCAGGACGTTCGAAAAGAGTTATATTTGGTGCATTAATTTTGTTTTCAAGGCTTTTTTTTAGCGGTGCGCATTCTAAGAGAAAACAAGAAAGGTATCATTTTGGTTTCGAGATTAACAGAGCGTGTGATATTTCTCGCCGTAAAATATTATGTGACGTCATTGTTTGAGCTATTTTTTAATTTTGGAAAATGAAACGATGTGAAATGAACACTGTTTAGAACGCATGCAATAACATTCACTTAAGTTACTTGGGCTTTTGAAAAGAAATGGGGTGCCATAGGCGCCTTTGAATTCCTTTGAACAATAAAAGCTACTAAATTTTTTTTAAAATAGTTTTCATTGCACAATTTGTTTGTGCATTTTGTATTTTATTTAAAAGCTTTATCGTAGTCCCCATTCTATATGATCTATTAAATTAAAGCCACAACTGACACAGACACGGCAATAACCAAAGTAGTTTCAACAATAGGGACATTGGACATTTTGAAAAAGCAAACGATTTAAAAAGAGCCGTTAATAGTTTGGCTGATATTATATAGTTTAGAATATTACCCACAAATGTGCTCTACATCAAGCACATCTGTGATTTGAAGCAGTTTAAGTTTCATTGATGATTATGACTTGTCAGTTTATTCGCCCAGTTGTCCATGCATAATTACCACAACATTACCAAAACATGTAAAAAATAAAATGTAATTTTTACACATGTGAATAACAAAGAACTATTCATTTTGCATGAAACGTAGTAAGCAAAGTTTGTCACAGGATAACAGAAAAGATTAAATTATCAACTGTTAATCATATTTACAATATAATATAAACGTGTTAGTAATTCACATAAACGTTTTTATTTATTGTCAAGTCAGCACCTTTTCAAGATCTATTATGACTTGTCAGTTTATGTGCCCATTGGTCCATACATTATTACCTTTACATTATCAAAAACATGTAAATAAAAAATTGTAACTATTTACAAATATGAATACAACGAACTATTTATTTTGCATGAAACCTTTGAAGTAAAGTTAATCACTGGATAAAAGAAAATATTAAAGTATCAACAGGTAATCGTATATAAAATTTAATATACACGTTTTAGGAATTGTAATAAACGTTTTCATTATTGTCAAGTCAGCACCCCTTCCAGTTCTATATTAAAAGCAAAGATTTTTTATTCCAAATTAGTCTAAGACGCATTAAAATATTACATGTAAATAACAATAAAAAAAACTATTGTGGGGAGGAGTCCGATTTTTAAATATGCAATCTCAAAGTATTTAAAAGAAAAACAAACACTAAACTGAAGCATAAGTTGGCAAATTTCATTTGCAGTAATAAATAATGGCTTTGTATTTCAAAACGCATCGAAACTTGACAACCAAACGACAACCAATTGTAAATTTCATAAACACAAAAACGAATGTTAGTCTATATATTAATATAGAAAATTAAATTTATAATTAAGTACGTAATATTGACATGGACACATACACAAAAAACGGACATTTAATACAAAAAAATAATAATAATATTAATCTCATAAAAAAACATGGCTCTTTTTACTTCGTTCCCTTCACAAATTAATAAATGCTCAAATAATGACGTCACGTCATAATATTTT
>CALYLW010000363.1:602663-685163 GCA_944989445.1 Ampullaceana balthica
TGGCGAGCAATCAGTAGTTTTTATTACTGATAACGTTGAGGCTGCAGCACAGAACGCAGCTTCGAGAGACACTACTTTAACGGCATGGTTCAAACTAAATCAACAATACCAGATGGCTACAGGTATACTATACTATACACACTGACATACCTGAACATTATGTTTTTCACGAGAGGACAAGAACATGGCAGAGAAGGCAAAGGGATGCTGACAGAATAATTGGTTGTATGTACTCTGTCAGTTTAGTGTCAGACATTCAGCGCTTCTGCTTGCGCTTACTTCTCCTTCATGTGCCAGGTGCAACTTCCTTTGAGGACCTTCGGACCGTCCATGGTATTACATATCCAACATTCAAGGAAGCTACACAACACCGATGCCTCTTCAATGACATGCAGGTCTGGGATATGACGTTACATGATGCAGTTTGCCGAAAAGAGACCCGCTCTCCTACGGGAATTATTTGCACATATGTGCCTGCTCGCATCTCCTTCAAATATTCCACAATTGTTCCAGAAATATAAAGAATACTTTTATGAAGATTTTACGTTGCAGTTTCATCACGAAGTGAATTGCAAACACTGCCTCAATTTGGCCCTTACTGATATTCAATTGATCTTTATTGCTAATAGGAAAACCTGCGAGAATTTAGGTTTACCAGTTCCACCAAGTCACGTGGAAGACATACATGACAGCGTTTTTGATCCGGTCCAACAGCTCAGCAAAGCAACAGACATGGTACGGAGTCTCAAGGAACAGCAGAGACACGTATTTGATGAAATTATCACAGCCGCAGCCAATGATCATCTTCCTCATAGGTGTTACTTTATTGACGGACCTGGTGGCAGTGGTAAAACATATTTGTACACAACCTTGCTTGCATCCTTTAGAGTGGAACAGAAGATTGCTTTAGCTACTGCATCAACTGGAATCGCGGCCAATTTACTGGAAGGTGGTCGGACGTATCATTCCCAATTTCAACTTCCCGTCCCAATTATCGACACCTCAACCTCCAGAATGAGAATGACCTCCTCCGATGCTGACATTCTCCGAAGAGCCACAATAATCATTTGGGATGAATCCACGATGGCCTCTAAGGATGCATTGAAATGCGTGAATAAACTCTTACAAGATATCATGCAAAATGACAAACCTTTCGGAGGAAAAACCATTCTCTTGGGTGGGGACTTCAGACAAACCTTGCCCGTTGTTGCTCATGGAACCAGGTCCGCCATTGTCGAAGCGAGTATTAAGTTTACCGATCTTTGGTCTAAATTTACAATTCTCACATTGACAAGTAATGTGCGATCTATTGATCCAGAATTTACGTCTTGGTTAATTGAGCTAGGCAATGGAACATTAACCAATGAACATGGATTGAACGAGAATATGTTTGAAGTTCCAGCCCATATGGTCTGCACAGGATCTATTGTTTCTGAAATATTCGGTGAACGACTTCTAGCCAGAGATGCGGAAGAATTTGCAAATAAGGCTATTCTCTGCCCTACAAATGCCGATGTGGACCTTATCAATAGTCAGGTTCTGCATTTACTTGAAGGAGAACCCAGGACATACGTAAGTTCCGACTACATCGACGACTGCACGCTAGATGATGAAAACAATTATCCCGTGGAATTTCTACATCAATTGGCACCTTCGGTAATGCCGCTTCATCAATTAACATTAAAAGTCGGAGTAATTATAATTATTCTTCGCAATTTGAACACCAAACGAGGTCTATGCAACGGCACCAGATTGGTGGCTAGGGACCTCAAACCCAACCTCATCATCGCTGAACTTCTGTCCGGAAGTAACAAAGGTCGCACTCTATTCATTCCACGCGTGGACATTGCCCCGACAACCACAGACTTGCCTTTCATTCTACGGAGAAGGCAATTCCCTGTGAAGTTAGCTTTCGCAATGACCATAAGCAAATCGCAGGGCCAGACACTGGATAAGGTCGGTATCTACCTACCACAACATGTGTTTAGCCATAGGCAATTATACGTTGCTTTCTCCCGCGTACGCAGATCAGCAGATGTCAAGGTCCATGTGGCAGTTGGTCCTAAACAAGGGAAACTGCTCCACGACAGCTCCACCTGCTACACTAAAAATGTGGTGTACAAGGAGATCTTTCATATTTAGCTGTTCATATCGTATTGTGTTCATGGCAATAAAAGATAAAAGTTCTTTTCTATTTCAGTATTTCGTACATCTCTTTGTTATTTATTTTCATATCGTATTGTGTTCATGGCAATATAGGCCAAATGTTATTTTCTATTACAGTATTTCATACATTTCTTTGTTATTTCTGTTCATATATCGTATTCTGTTCATGGCAATAAAGGCCACGTGGTTTTTTCTATTGCAGTATTTGGTATATTTCTTTGTTATCCCTTCTGTGGGATTTCGTTCTGCCAGCTTCAGCAGGCTTTTGAACTAGTCTAATACATAATCGCCCTAAGTATGCGTGTGTCTCCCCGTCGAAAGGCGCGCAAAAAGGTGCTCGAAAGGCGTGCAAAAAAGGCGCGCAAAATTATTATAAATAAATTAAAAATGTTCGCCATAAAAAAATGACGTCATTGTTTTAGCTAGAACGTCAATCACCGAAACAACTCACGAACAATTCGTGTGTGTGAGCCTTAGCAGGCTTTTCCACTAGTATTGGTGGTCGAGTGGCAGCGCACTGGACTGTCGTACCGATGGTCACGGGTTTGAATCCGTGTGAAGGCAAGGGTTTGTTCCCGGGGCCTAGGGCGTCCCTGAGTCACCCCGCTCCGAATGGGTACCTAACACTACATGTAGTTAGGCGGCTGGGTAATGCGTGGAACCCACAAAGCCGTGGCCTGTGAATGCTGCATCACTTACCAACAGATCACCTGTCATGGTCTGTGGACGTACCTATCTTCTGCATAGAAGGAGCGTCTGTATAGATAAGATAAGATAGTATTGAATAATTCATCACTACATCGTAGTTTTAGTTCTCTTAAAAATATATATTTTGTTACTATTATTGTTATTATTAGATTTCACTTGACTGACTTACTGAAAACCAATGTCAGTGTGCATCTTCAAATCAGTTTTAATTTTAACAACAAAATTCATAAAATAGTTGCAACTCTCCATTTCATGCATTATCTCCCTTTAATATCTGAAATGTCACACCTGGGACGTCTCCAACATCCGGGTCCCGGTGACCTGTCCCCCCTCCCCACCCCACTCGTCCTGTGTTCTGTGTGTTCATTCATGGCGGTTTACCTGTGTGTGTTAGTGTTGGATACTCCACCGGGACTCATGAAACATTTCTAGCTCCACCCCCGTTCCCTGTCCCCAAACCTGATCACAGTTTCCCAATTAGACGGACACAAACACTGAGATTACGTACGTAGGAAATACAACTAACTATTCACGGTAAGTGTGGCGCTTACTATCTTAATCTTAGTCCTAGAAACTGGAGGTTACTGTGTCGTGTCGGTGTTTTAGTGTCACCAGCCAGACCAGGGCAAGCATTCCCGAGGACAGTTCGGCTCAGGCCTGTGTTTCTTGGGAATTTTTTCCTCGATTTCCTTTTTAAATTGCCAACCGAAGAAAATTGTATTATTTATAACTGACTGGTAGTTATATTTGCTGAGTTAGCTTTCAAGTTTTCAAAATATATTAAAAATTTATTAGTATATACTTAGACTTCACTTTAGTATAAGTAGGATAAATTTGGTGTTAAAATGTGATTGTGATGATGAAACAAAACTACATAATTACTTTAAGTTAACTGTAAGTCTTGTATAGATCTACGCCTACATCTACTTTAATTAATAGTTGATGCTTGAATTAAGTTCGTGCTTTATGTAATATGCACATTCTAAATTAAATTATAATTATTAGTTATTATTTTGAAGACAATAAACTGCGGCGGCATCATTATTTTCTAATATTAATATTCCTGAAGTAAAATATTCCACCTTTCAGCCCTTGAGAGGGAAAAGGGGGGGGGGAATGCTGAATAACTCTGATCTAATAGTATAATAAATATTTTCTGTTTTGTTGGTAGAATTCGCCGCCCTTGGGGTTAGTTTGGTATAGCAGGTGTGATAGATAGCTGAGCAGGGGCGTAGCTTGGATTGGTATCGTAAGTTGCTGCACTCACCCCCTAGCTACGCCACTTTAACAGAGTGTACCTGATTTTACGTATGTCCGTATGTAATATTATACGTATATTTTTATGTACTAGAACACCTTGAGCTGAAGTATTGGTAGGCTGGTTGGTATAAATGTTAACAGTATGACTGTATGTATGTCATCTGTCCGTCTACGAAAGACGATAGATTTATTTTTATTATTTGCAGCTCTTGGTGTGGCTGATGAGACCAATCCTTGAGTGGCAGTCTCTTCTGCATGTCACACACACGAATGCAGTGGGGCAGTGTTGCCTGGCCTTCCTCCTCGCTCTTTTTTCAACTGCTTCTGTCCCTAGTTTGCTCCTCTGCTCTTAGACTCTTAGTGATCATTCTTTCACTAAAGCCCGCTACGTGGAACTATCCTCTGTCAGGTTTTCCCAGTTTTGAATATCAATGTTGGCTACTTTCATGTCTCTCCTGCATATATCCATGTATCTGAGACATGGCTGACCAACCGAACTTTTTCCCTGTCGCCAGCTCGCTGTATAGCACATCCTTGGGTATGCGACCAGTTTGCATCCTCTTGACGTGTCCAAGCCAACGGAGGCGTCTTTGGCTTAATATGGCTGGAATGCTTCTCATGTTTGCTTGAGCCAGGACCTCTGTGTTGGGGACTTTCCCTGTCTAGGATGCGGCGCAGGCATCTGAAGTGGAAGCTATTGAGCCTTCTTTCATGCCTGGTGTAGGTGGTCCAAGACTCGCATCCATAGAGGAGTGTGCTCAGTACGCAGGCCTGGTATACATGCAGCTTAGTCCTTGCTGTGAGTTTGGCATTGATGATTGGACCAGACTCTTTTGCACAGTCTAGCCACAACAGTAACAGCATATGAATCTGCTATTTGATCTTGCCTGCCTGTTCCAATTTTATGGGCATTAAAAGTTAATTGTTACTGACTAAAGCATAGTAATCTCCTCTTTGGTCTATATAAACTATAAACAATAATTAATCTAAACTAATGGTTGTCAATAATTAACCAATAGAACTTTGGTCCTGTAAACCTATACTTAACAATATTTAAAAAAAAACAAAATAACAACATACTAGATTGTTAATATCAGTTATATTTATTATTAAAATTAATTCAATATTGTGAGTGGACATGAAAGGCTGAATGGATTGATTATCATTGATTAGAGAATGTTCACGCCCCCCCACCCCCCCTTTTTTTCCTAGATTTTCCCTGAGTAGCACAAATACACAAAAAAATACGGATTCTCCAACTTTGGAACACAAACCAACTGCAATCAACACAATGTACTTTCACATTTTCCTTATACTTATCTATTACTCACACTTGTGCTCAAGTTCAAGTGTCTTATCTACATTTGTAAAATGATATATTTTTTTTGAAAATTGGAAACTGTGATTTAAAACAACAGATTCACATTTTCAAAATAAATAGTAAAAAAATTTTGCAACCTGAAGACTCTGTTGGAATGTATTTGTATTTTTACCAAACATGAGCTGCCAAATAAATCATGAATCTCCATCATTTAATGCTGTCTGATAAACTGTTATAATATCATGAAAAATTATCCCTATGAGAAGTATTAATTATGAATTATGTGAATATTACAGCATTAGAGAGATTAGAGACATAATAGATTAATAGAATTATTACTTGTAGCTTGCAGTTATTATTTATAGAGTTGGGAACAAAGATGTTTCTGTTGTTATGGAAAACATTTTTGATATCTCAAGTATGATACAGCAAGATTCAAAAGAGAAACGTTAAACTTAAGTCTTATCAGAGATACGCTAACTGATGTGCTATTAAAGTGGATATCATTTTACTTGAAGTAGACTGATCTAGTATTTGTACTGTCATAATCTTATCATAATATATTTATGCATGAGGTATTTTAAAAAAAATAAATGTGTTAGCTTTCTGCCGTGGCACACCTTGAGCTAACATCATATGTTTACAATATGATTTCACCTTAATCCACTTATCTGTACCCACAATTTAGCATCTAAAAATATTACCAAAATGACATATAGCATTACATTTTTTATGAAATGCTTAAGTAAATGAAATTTAAATTAGTTTACTCT
Organism: Ampullaceana balthica; assembly: GCA_944989445.1. NCBI lineage: Eukaryota > Metazoa > Mollusca > Gastropoda > Lymnaeidae > Ampullaceana > Ampullaceana balthica. The sequence continues at coordinate 608,892 of CALYLW010000363.1, forward strand.
AATTTATATAATAATATTCATCTTTTATAATAATAATATTTTTGTCACAATTTTAATTTGAGATCTTCATTTGCAGCTACTGTATAATCAACGTTAAGAAAATAATTGAATGGTACTTTTGGTTATAATTCCCCTCCACCCTTTGAATTGTTGTAGAGTATTGCATGAAACTGCCTAATCGTGGAAGCTCCCATTTAAATATTTTTTATGAACGCATCAGCTAAAGGCTCTGAACGTTTTCGTAATGTGTGTACCAATATAACATGACATTGAATACGATGTGTTTATTTAGCTGTTGGCCACCGAAACACTGTTATTATTGTTCTATACGCCCCCAACCCCGCCCCCGCCTCTATTTCTACATTCTCTAAATGTTTGTGTTTATGAACAAATTTGTATAGCGTAAGTATTAACCCCATTATCTTCACCCAAACCCTGCACCACCATGGCCCAGTTATCCCAGCGGGGTAACCATGTAAGGACCGGCTCAGTCAGTCTGTACCCTCCCACTCAGATGCCTTGTTAAACATCGACTTGTTTATCTAAGCTCTCGTTAGAATGTCGTCACCTTGCAGCTTGGAATTAAACCGTCCCCATGACAGGCCGGGTCTGTTTGGGGCTACAGGTTGGACCAATGAAAGTAAATACGCGCCTTTAATTTTAATTTAAAAAAATATTATAAAATATACACAGGCACCTTTATCACACTGACAAAGTCTACATACAATGATGCGCATCTCCTATCAATTGTGAATTCAAGATGAAGTAGAAAGTAGGAGCGTCAGCTATTAGGGGAACAATAACAGGCATATCTATCTGTTTAATGATTTTGAGTTCTGCGGACAGGAGGGCGTCCATAAGTGACGTCACGCGATTTTGGACGATTTATCCCCCCCCCCTCGTCGCATGTCGTCACAAAAATTACCCTCCCCTCAAATATGACGTCATAAAGCTTCGCAAACCCCCCTCCCCCAATAAATAACGTATTTCCTATTTGAAAATGAGCTTGTTTCGAATCACTTTATTGTCATTGAAGTATGTGTTTAGTGTAAGGCTTCATTCTAATATCGTAACATGCGTGAAGCCATGTGAAACGTCATTAAAAAATCGATTGCAATGAAATATTTAAATGGAAATTTTATTTAAAGTTGGGCGTTTTGATGTGACGTCACAGTTCTTAAACACCCCCACTCACCCTTATCACACAACGTAAAAAATGTGTGACCCCTCCCCTCTAGATGCATGCCCTCATTTATGGAGGGCCCCCCCCCCTCCCGGTAAAGGTCCCACAAAATTTATGATTTTCAATTGATTTCTCCATGTAAAAAATAAATATCTATAATACATAAATAACTATAATACATAAATATCTATAATACATAAATAACTATAATACATAAATATCTATAATACATAAATAACTATAAAACATATTGTGACAACAAAACACCATTGGAACTAGTGATACATTCCACTATGAAGTTTTATTTTCAAATAGAATAGTCATTTTATTTTAAAGTTTAAATATGTACACGAAGTTCATTTGTGGTATCCATTTTTTTAATGAATTATTTGCCCATAAAAAGTAATAGATTACCTTAGGGGTGTAACATGAGTTGTCTTTCTTGCTGTTAAAAGTTTGCTTGTTGTAACTTTTTGAACACACATTATATGAATGGTTATAAAATATTTCTTAAAAATGTATGTGTTTAATTTCAATAAATAAGCTGTGTTGATATAAACATGTTGATATGGGATTCGATGTGGGTTAAGTGATGTTGAAATACAACACAACAACAATGTAATACAATACTCAGATTCAGATAGACATATGCAAGAACAATCGCATACAAATTCTCCTTCGTCCCTTGGAATGGGTTGCATTAACAAACCAGAAAACCAACACACCATTGACATTCAAAACTCTAAGGAAGTGCAAGACTAGACATAAACAATGGCTCAGCGAAGTACGCAATCATTTTCTGTAAGATAATGAGTGAGCAGCGCTTATTTGTAGTGCACTTACGCAATAAAAAATATTTTTTTCTGTACATAAACACTTTTTAAATAACGTTTTAAAAAATAAAAACAAACTTTATTATTTGTTAAAAATATTATTAGTTGTACCATTTAGATCAAGTAAAACACATTTAGAAGAATTCGTTTTCACTCAACCCAGTTGGTAAGCAGAAGCCACCCGGCAACACTAACGATCTGATCTACTCATCTCCCCTCAGCCACTCTTAAAACCAAGCTTTCAATGTTTGCATAACGAGACCCTTACGAATTTACAAGAGCAAGTTTGGTAACAGACTAGGAACGCTGGGATTGGTGTGCCGAAGACTCAAGAGTCCCAGTCCAATCGTTAAGTTACGACGCTTTTTAAACGGTGCAGTGTGACATCACGCGACGCTTCTCACAAAATGGAACGAGTATATTATAGATTTAAAAATAATTGATCATAAGAAACTTTATAATTTTTCGTATTGTTAATCATTCATTCGTTTAGTTGACGTCCTGGACGTCAATAAAGTTATGTTTAAATTTGTGATTTACACAAAGTTGTGTTAATTCATGAAATGTTAAAAGTTTGAAAAAGGAAAAATTAAATATCACTATCACAGCAAGCTAAGGCTAAAGAATTTTTTGTTGGAAGAAAGTCCCTTGTTCACACGTGCAACTTTTGATCAAAATTTGTACGTGTGAACCAGTCCTTAACCCATTTCCTCGTTACTTTTTCTTTTCAAAATATTTTTGTCTACTGACTTTCATTTAGTGTGATGCAAAAGACCGTTACAATTTGTGAAATCTAACAAAGTCTTTAAACGTAGCTTAGAGAGACCGACAAGAAAAGGGAAAATCTCTGTCACCAAGAATGTTGTGTCCTCGACAAGTTGCTACTTAGGCCACGTGTGGGCGAACTAGTTTTACTGGAGCTGCTGGTATAACAGGAACGGGATACAGGTGCCCCCACCGCTTCTTTCCCACCTAGCGTGTAAAAGTTTTGAGATGGCAAACTAAGTTTTAAAAAGAAATGCTGTGTTATGTTGGTTATTTTTTTATTTTTTGATAGGTTTTAAAATAATTTCTAACCTAGTCATTATCATTTCCCCCGTAATTTCGCGTATCGTAAAAAGCGTAAAAATAATTTCATAGCATCGTCACTGATTTGCGCACCGCATCCCATGCCACTGAGATAGCATCTGAGGAATCTACTCATTTTAACTTTTAACATTATAGATAATAATGTATGTGTATGTTAACTTGAATTGTAAACAAAATGAGAATGTTGCACCTTTTGTGAAAGACAATGCTGCTGTTTTCACTCTTATCTGTATAGAAGTACCTCTCAACATTTTGTTATTAGAGAGAACGGACAGTAGATGGTCATTGCGCTATGCATTTTAAATGCTAGAAAGTATTTTCCCAAATCTCAATGGATGCGACATGTAAGGCAACGTTACTGTAAGTGTAGCAGACACAGACGTTTTTGTATCATCTTGCATAACCAGCCCGGCGTCAACAAGGTTATAAATAGCTTTACGAAAGTCACCGACTTTCTTTTTTAACTATATGAAAATTTAGAACGAAGAGTTCACACTGGTTATGGTTACAGCTAGGAGAGATGTCACGTTTTCACAATCTGGGACAAGTCGATTATCCACGAATGCCACGCGACCCCCCTCAATAAAGAGGTCGCCTCTGAATGTCAGCTTGGCCGTGTGGCCTGTTGGGTTTCCATGATTGACAATTTTGGTATCCTTGGCTCTCCGGAAATTGAGGAATTTTTTTTTCCGGGGTTGTGGGGTTGGGGTGGGGTAAGTGATGGTATGAGGGGTAACCCAATAACATTGGTTCCTCTTCTGAACCTCCAACCCCCCCCCCACACACACACTTTTGCTGTGATTTATAGGTTGATTGCTGCCCGGAGGTTGACCATAAAATTGCCGTTTGCCGCAAACCACAACGCAGAAAGGCCTTACACTTGGTTGCCATGTGCAGGAATAATGGGGCTTCTAAAATTTTATTATTTGAATTTTGAAGCTTTATGGCTTCCGTAACCTTCAAATAAATGTAACGTGGCTTCATAAACAGTTGCATGCTGACCTAGCGATCTGTATTTACAAAAGTATAACTATAATGAAAGAAAGGTTATGGGATTTTTGTGCTTTACATACTTATATTTTGTGTATTTTTTTTCTTCATTTTTTAATTTTTTTTTAAGTCCTTTAATAAGAACTTGTAAGTTTTTAGTGATGATGGAACTCTTCCAAATCTTATAATTAAATGTCATGGAATTAGTGTACACAAATGCCACGCCCCGATCCAACTGCACACTGTATACAAAACTTTACCTTTTTAAAACCTGGTGCAGATATTGCTTACTTCTTGTAACAACAAGAAGTTCCGCGAACAAACTAGCCAGGGAAGAAACATAAAATATTAGATGTTAATTCGTGTTGAAAAATGGAGGAAGTTTATTTTTTCTGGCTATAACGATGATCAACAACAGTGGGAACCGTTGCCATAAAAATAAATAATTGCCATTGCCACGCGATGAACTCAACATGTGAGGTGCGTATAAAATATACGTAACCCATCCCACTGATAAGCGAGGGAGCATTTGTTTTTCTGTTAGATAAAGATATATTCCACTGTTGCAGTGTTTCTACGGTGATTCTTAAATTCAGAGAATCGGAGACACCGCGAAAACTGCACGTTTCCTTCATAATATTATTTGTGTCTTAGTTTTAAAATATTTAAAGAAATGTGACGAAATAGTCTTTCGTAGCTAATCTTTAGGTCTTCTTTATTGGCATTTAACGTTTCAAGACACATAATACAATGTGCGCGATAATAAAATGAATTAAAAATAAGAAAGTCGCGGAAAATAACACGCGTACATATTATAGACAACCCCCCCCCCAAAAAAAAACACAAAAAAAATCCATTGGACTCTCTTATCCCACCACTCCCTTCCTCCACCTCTACCCTCCGGCTAGAAGTGTATTGTGTCCACGCTCACCTGAGATAGAAAACCCTTCCGCCTATAGAAACCGTTGGTGCAATTATTCCGTTCAGTCTGGAGTCGCTTAACAATACGAGCTCTATAAATGTCTCATTGGGCAAATGATGTATTGCTGTTTATCATGGATTGCAGAGCGCGTCTTGTTTTAGCTACTATGTCTCATCACTTTAAGCATCTTGCTGGTGCTAATACACCTCACCATCTTGCTGGTGCTAACACACCTCAGCATCTTGCTGGTGCTAATACACCTCACCATCTTGCTGGTGCTAACACACCTCACCATCTTGCTGGTGCTAACACACCTCAGCATCTTGCTGGTGCTAATACACCTCACCATCTTGCTGGTGCTAACACACCTCACCATCTTGCTGGTGCTAATACACCTCACCATCTTGCTGGTGCTAATACACCTCACCATCTTGCTGGTGCTAATACACCTCACCATCTTGCTGGTGCTAATACACCTCACCATCTTGCTGGTGCTAATACACCACACCATCTTGCCTGGTGCTAATACACCTCACCATCTTGCCTGGTGCTAACACACCTCACCATCTTGCTGGTGCTAATACACCTCACCATCTTGCTGGTGCTAATACACCACACCATCTTGCCTGGTGCTAATATATCTCACCATCTTGCTGGTGCTAAAACAACTCACCATCTTGCTGGTGCTAATACACCTCACCATCTTGCTGGTGCTAATACACCACACCATCTTGCCTGGTGCTAATACACCTCACCATCTTGCCTGGTGCTAATACACCTCACCATCTTGCTGGTGCTAATACACCTCACCATCTTGCTGGTGCTAATACACCACACCGTCTTGCCTGGTGCTAATAAATCTCACCATCTTGCTGGTGCTAAAACACCACACCATCTTCCTGGTGCTAATACACCTCACCATCTTGCTGGTGCTAATACACCTCACCATCTTGCTGGTGCTAAAACACCACACCATCTTCCTGGTGCTAATACACCACACCGTCTTGCCTGGTGCTAATACACCTCACCATCTTGCTGGTGCTAATACACCACACCATCTTGCCTGGTGCTAATACACCTCACCATCTTCCTGGTACTAATACACCTCACCATCTTGCTGGTGCTAATACACCTCACCATCTTGCTGGTGCTAATACACCTCACCATCTTGCTGGTGCTAATACACCACACCGTCTTGCCTGGTGCTAATAAATCTCACCATCTTGCTGGTGCTAAAACACCACACCATCTTCCTGGTGCTAATACACCTCACCATCTTGCTGGTGCTAATACACCTCACCATCTTGCTGGTGCTAAAACACCACACCATCTTCCTGGTGCTAATACACCACACCGTCTTGCCTGGTGCTAATACACCTCACCATCTTGCTGGTGCTAATACACCACACCATCTTGCCTGGTGCTAATACACCTCACCATCTTCCTGGTACTAATACACCTCACCATCTTGCTGGTGCTAATACACCTCACCATCTTGCTGGTGCTAATACACCTCACCATCTTGCTGGTGCTAATACACCACACCGTCTTGCCTGGTGCTAATAAATCTCACCATCTTGCTGGTGCTAAAACACCACACCATCTTCCTGGTGCTAATACACCTCACCATCTTGCTGGTGCTAATACACCTCACCATCTTGCTGGTGCTAAAACACCACACCATCTTCCTGGTGCTAATACACCACACCGTCTTGCCTGGTGCTAATCACCTCACCATCTTGCTGGTGCTAATACACCTCACCATTTACTCGGATAGAAACAAAACATAATACCGGCAATGTTCATCATGGGCAGAGATTTCAGATCATCAGGTGGAACTATGTAGAGGGTCGCAATCTTTATTATTATTTTTTTTCTTCATTTTTTATAAAATGTTTTATGTCCTAAAGATGGTGAATCAAAAATAAAATGAAACAATGTTTTTATTTTTTGTAGAAATTAAATATTTTGTATGTAAAAGTCTGATTATATTTAAACAAATATAGATTAAAATTGTTTATTATTAATAAATGTATGTCTCTATAATTTGATGCAAAAGACACTGCACGATTATGAAAATTTTTCTGTTACGTTTTTACTTTAAAAATAAGTTGATGTAATATGTGGGCTTTACTGAAAAACAAAACTAGAGAAATAACATATCTGAGATCACTTTCTTCACATTTATTCTTTTCAATAATTATTATTTTATATTTCTTTTTTTTTAAATTGTACTTAAAAATTAAAACACTATTTTTAGTTGTTTTTTCTTTTTTAAAAATCAAAAATGGTTTTGGACATGGATCTAATTCACTTTACAGCAATCATTCTGAACCCAAGCGCTTAATGCTACCTGCTATTTCCTGATGTTTTTATCTTGTCTACACCTTGATGGCCTTATCGTTGTTTTGCTCACGGCTGGTCTTTGGGTTATACGTTTGTGTCTATCGGGGCTTTCTACCTTTTAAAATCTTTCATCCAAAGACCGTTGTCTTAATAATAAGCCACGGTAAGGGGAATTTATAGTGATGGGGGTGGGAAATAATGTTTGCTACAGAGGTGGGAAATAATGTTTGCTACAGAGGTGGGAAATAATGTTTTCTACAAGGTAGGGAAATAATGTTTGCTACAGAGGTGGGGAATAATGTTTGCTACAGAGGTGGGAAATAATGTTTGCTACAGAGGTGGGGAATTATGTTTGCTACAGATGTGGGAAATAATGTTAGCTATAGAGGTGGAAAATAATGTTTGCTACAGAGGTGGGAACTAATGTTTGCTATAGTACTATAGAGGTGGGAAACATGTTTGACTTGACTTGGCAACTGTAACTTTAAACAGGGACTGAAAAAATGGGGGGGGGGTAACTTTTAAGTAATGACTGATATTAGCATCTGTTAGATGGGACTTAAGGGTTAGTGTAATGCTAGCGATGGCAAACGGTGTAATGGTGGGCTTGGCAAGCAGTGTAATTGTAATGGTTAGGGTTGGAAAATGGTGTAATTGAAATGGTTGGTTTGGCAAACGGTGTAATGGTGAGTTTGGCAAACAGTGTAAAGGTGGGTTCGGCAATCAGTGTAATGGTGGGCTTGGCAAACGGTGTAATGGTGGGCTTGGCAAACGGTGTAATGGTGGGCTTTGCAAACGGTGTAATGGTGGGCTTGGCAAACTGTGAAATAGAAGGGGTCGTGAGAAACGGAATTATCGCAAACGGCTTCAGTCCTTGTATACAATGCCGAACCTGGCGGCCTCCAACTGTAAAAATTCCATCCAATTTTACAACCAACCTGCACTTCCGACGTCATGTGTGCTATTGATTGCTCTTACACAACCAGCTCTGCGCGCCCCCCGTCCATTTCAGTCTTTATTCCTCAACCCAGCTACTCATGCTGTGCATCCTGCTGTGGACTACTACAACTGTTGTGTGCTCTCGCGTCTCTTGGTTAATTTCTCGTGAGTCTTGGTGTGTTAGGTTTTGATTAAGGTATTTAGTTTTCACGTGAGTTCCTACGAGGGGTGAGTTTTGTCTCTATGTAAATGGATTACTAAATAAATATAACCTCGAATGACATGATCTATACTATACTTCCACTAATTATGATTCGTGCGTGTTATTTGTGGTGAGAACAGAGACAAGGGGGATCGAAAGATTTACAGATCAGGAACAAAGATATTTCTGACTCCGAGTGTAACATATCGGTATTTGAAAGCACCCCCGCGCATGTTCGTATAGCCGTTTTATTAATTATACAGAATTCGCGGACCTCTACGCCTGAATTGCTTCAATACTCCTTACTCCCACATCCTCACTCACTTTTCACATCCTCCTCCAACTGCGCCTCCCCCCCCCTCCCCCGCATTTTCCTCCCTCCCCCGCATGTTCCTCCCTCCCTCCTCCCTCCCATCAAAACCTTTCAGTGCACACGGCCCGTGGTTGTATTGGCTGAAACCATACAACAAAGACGACGGCCTCAGTTCAATAAGCCCACAGCCAGTGCACGCATGTCTGTGACCCTTCATCTCCCCGTCCCTCCGCTGTGCATCCATCGAAGCTTGATGTCTGTGTCCAATCAGAGATCAGATGACCGTCGTTCCTTGTAACGGAACACCGCTTTGATCAGCCCTGCCTCGTTAGTATCCACTGAATCATTTTTTATTATTTTATTTTTTAAAATTAAGATATGTTCTTCTATTGTTTGAGTTGTTATTTCCCTTTTAATTGGATGACGTGATGCTCACGCTTGATCTCCACTTGGCGTTTACTTCTTTGGATAAGTGTTAACCAGCGTGTGTTATAAAGAGTAGATCAGTATCGTTGACTAATCACTTGATTTCCGCCAAAGGATTGCATTGCTTACCCCGGACTAGATATGACAAACGTCTCTAGTGCCCCACGATGGAAGTTTTGTCGCCCCACGACTCTACGTAAGTATATTGTATAGATTATAGAAATAAAATCCTACACTTATTGAAGTATTCAGACATACCCAGGCTTAAACGCAACATTAAAACTTTAAATATAAAACTATGCATTGTAGGAATATGCTGTTTTAATTGCCTCTATTAAAATATAAAAAATATAAAAACGTATTTTTTAAACCCTGTTTTCTTGGAGGAAAAACGCGGGTGTTGCATGGGAAATTACCAAGAAACAAAATTCTGAAATTTCCCTGTCAAACCTTTTCGAGATATTCTCTTCTTTGCGTAGAAGGAATTGTTAATATAAAAAAGATAGTGGACTCGTTTCGATTATCCCCTGAAAGTCGTCACGTGTCGAGTCTAAATAAAAATACTTTTTATTATAGGGTTCATGAAGTAAGAAGATAATAACGCCTAGCGCTTTGTATCTCGGCAAAGATATCAAAGATAAAGACAATGCTTGTTGCGATACCACCAACACGAGCCGTTCTTGGCGCAGTTACTCTTACCTGCGTGAATTTGTTTGACGAATGTTGTCTTGTACTCTCGGGCACTTGTTGCCTTCTTTTCATTTTAGCGTTGAAGTCTCACGCACTTGAACTAAAATGTGTCTATTGAAAGTGGTGTTGTCGCTTCCTGGTTCCAATTGTAGACTGCAAAACCGTAAATCCGATTTACAATTTACGCTTGAATTTTCTCCAAATCTCAGGATCGATATATAAATAGAGAAGGAAGATGAATATGAATGTTTTGAGAGAGAGAGAGAGTGAGGGAGAGGTCGGTTTTGTGTAGCCATGTAAACAGCAGGGCAATGGTTACTTGCCAAGGAGCACGAGGGAAAGACTCCACCCCCCCCCCACCAACACACATTTTATTTTGACCACTTTGTCACCCAATGATGCCCCAGTTCAATGTACTGCGAAAATCAAGTGACATGTTACTCGATAGTTAAATGATTAAATAATTTTTTATCAAAACACTTACTCTTTAATCGAAAGTTATTGATATTTTTGTTCCATCGAAGCTCAAAACCACATCCGTTTTGTGTAGCTCGGGGGCTAAGGCTTGTGATTTAAAAAAAATAATTAAATTAACACATTTAGTTAATAAAGTATAAACACTATAAGGTTCTTATACCGGAATCAATAATATAGGAAACAACACACTGTTACAAATTGTTGCGCTTTCCGTTGCACTATATATATAAGTTGAACACAATAACATCAGTCAGATTGTTTTTGTTATTTGTGTATAGTTTTGTAAACATTCTTCTCCCTGTATCAAGTGATTGTCACAAATGATTTATGTAACCACAAACAATCCCGTTATCCAGCACTCGAATCTTGTTTTATTTCCTGACAGTAAAAAGGCTTCATTGTACCAATTCAAATAACCATCTCAGCGTGGCATCATCCCATTGGTTCTCAATCAGGAAAGGGGAAACGTTCTCTCTGGGATGTAGTTGGGTCGTTCGAGGTGTATTAGTGCAATAAAATCTGCAGTAAATAGTTCTATTTATTTAAATGATGACTTGAAAATAAAGAAAACTGAATACAATGAACAGCTTTCGCAAGTCTTTGTTTTAAAAACTGTGATTAAAAATTGGTGGACAATTTAAGTTATGTCCCAACTGTGATCATCCATTGACATGGCAAAGAGTGGATGCTGTAGCTGTGGATCATAAATTTTTGCAATAGCGTTTGTTCAAAAACAGGACATCTTAACCCGGTATCGGTGTTGCCCTTTTATAGCATTTATTTAAATACTTGATCATTGGGGGGGGGGTGGTATGTTAAGCTATTTGCATACCAAGAGGGGCGATCGAAACGGGGAGGGGTTAGGGGGGAGTGAAAGTGAAGAACCCGTGATTGGTGTCCATTTCAGGAAGGGTCTGTTACAGCAATAATGGGTGATTGTTGTCCACGCATGACCATCATGTGACTTAACCCGTCGACAATAACGCCTGTGTCCTCTGCTCCGCCGTTCAAACGCAACATCCTGAACGCTGACGCGAATACGTGCAGCCAAAACTTCAGATGCGTAACATGTTTAGCGGGCGGTTGGTGACTATGCTTACGCGTACTTCCTTTCACGTGTGTAAGTACTTGGTAATTTTGTTACATCATTTCACACGGTGTTGGTTTCTTGAAAATCAATGGTTGAACGCGCGCGCCATCGAGATTTCTCAGAGACAATGCTTTGTTGTTGTTTTTTTCATGCCAGAAAAATTGAAAGTTTTTTGTGTTTTTTTGGTTTACAGTATCGATAGAATGTGTTCAACATTAGTTCTACGACAAGAGTTAATAATATTAAAATTGTATTTTATAAAATCTTAGTTTTCTTTCAAAATAAAAATATTACCTTATAAATTTGTAAACAGGAGTTACGTGAAATGCCTGATTTGACTAATGGCATCAGCACTAATGTAACACAGACATGTTTACTACAGGATCATGCATCTTAATGTATGGTATTTCACAAAATATTCAAGGCATGTCGTTAACAGCTTGCGTGGTCTTGTGTCTCCAGGTGATTTTATGTCATTTGATAGACAAATGTCAAACCGGCATCAGCTGGCTAACACACTAAATCACCCACAACGTTTTTTTAAATTTTTTTTTAATGACAGACCAACAGACCATTAACCCAACAGGTTACAGAAATACGAGCAAAATTTAGTAAAAACATAGTTAAGTTTAGTGCAGCATGCGCACCACTTGTGATAAACTGCTTTTCACATCGTTTAACCATGCAATAGAGCCTTAGCTGTGGATTCAATCAACTCCATCATTTACAAAGCTTATGTTTTGCTTCTCTCCGGCCAATAATGCCCTTGGTAAGGAGTAGGAGAGGGGTGGGAAGAAGTAATTTGAATTAGTCCAATAGATTTGTTTGTAAACGTGTGTGGTGTTATTGTTCCGCGAGTGAAAGTTTGTTTGTTATGTGTAGTGGAGGAATTCGTTAAGTTGTGTTTAAAATAACAAATGGTCTGGCCAGCTTTAAGTGCATGCTGGGTGTAGAGCTGATTGGTTATACAGTAAAACGTGACTTAAGTTTTAATTTCTCAATTAGTATTATCTTTGTTAAAGAAGACTAGCTGACCCGCGGCGTAGCATACGCCGCTAATGATTTAGTGACGGGTGAAGACTTCTTGAAAGACACAGTTGTCAAAATGGGGTGGGTTTGGGCAAACGACTGTGAGTGAATGAAAAGAAGGAACTCTAGAGAGACCCGCGGCGTATCACCCGTAAAAAATGACGGAAGTGTTCAGCTGAACTCTATTTATTTTGAAAAAAATGCACTTTTTTAGGGCGCCTACGGCGCCCACCTTTTTCAAAATCCCAACTAACTTGTCATTGTTTGATCAATACGAAATATTAAACTTTCTGAAATGTGCACATAGTATTTTATAACTTTTTACATTGTTCCCTTTTTACATAATTAAAATATCAGCGAAAACAATGACGTCATATAATTATTTTTTTTTACAGCGCATATTTAATTTGCACACCTTTTGATGCATTGGTGCAGTAATTTGGTGAGCTGCTTTCTAAAATTAGTATCTTTTGAACATACTTGCAGCTTGGTGTCTTGCAGGGTCCGACCACGAAGAAAATTATATATATAGAAGATAGGCGGTGTATTGCACAATTTGTGAATTGGAATACAACTCTTGTGGTTGGACACTTGCTAGTAGTATAGTGTGAAGATTTTATGGCGAATGATTGGCTTTTGAGGGTTAACACGAAAGAAATCAAGGAGAACATAAGTTTGTGTTGGAGGTAAGGGGATGACAGTATAACGGAAAAGCTAAGGCAGTGGTTCTCAACCTTTCGAGATTCAAGGACCACTTGAAAAGTTTGTGTCTTAGCCGCGGACCACTACTGACAATTTTGGTACTCCCTGCAGGAAATTTATAGATAATTAAACGTTGTACATACATTAAAATTTCATCCTCGCGGACCACCAGGGACATCTCCGCGGACCACTAGTGGTCCGCGGACCACAGGTTGAGAACCACTGAGCTAAGGTGTAAGATAAAGAACAAAATAAAAAGGGTGACTATTGCATTGAAATCATTAAAGAAGCGGTAGCGGGGAGGACCACCATGAACAGATCTCAATGGAACCCCGTCGCCCGTGTGTATTTTCTTTGGTAACGTTGTTTCCCTGCCAACAGTGTCTATCAGAATCGGCACCGCGTTGGGTTGGCGCGTTGAGCATCGTGGGGTTATCTTGAGTTTTTCAGGTATCGTATTCGTCAGTGGATTCCTAGTGAGATCGATCGCGTGGGATTAGATATGCGCACCTTCTTCCCTCTAATTCTTTCCACGAAGATACTCCTGTAAAATTATCGTTATCTATGATTTCGTGTATTAGTTTGAATTTTTGCAGATATTTTGGCGCCAGGTCCTCTATACTCTACACCAGAGGTTGCAAACCAAAAGGTCTTCTCTGTCACTTTTACAGCAGTTTAACCGTTATTCGACCCACGTGTTTACACACATATTCAAATAAGACCCCTTAAAACACATTACTGTTAATTTTGGCTTTGCATTTCCTTTTAAATTGAATAGTGAAAGGCTTTTCCCCATATAGTAATAAATCATTCTGTAAAAAAATAGTAATGGTCTTTTTGTAAACTTTTAAATGATTTTTTTTTCCTATAACCTTTTTTTCGAGGTCGTAGGGGGTTCTGATGTTTCCATTGTCGGACTTAGTAGACTTTGGCGGTGCCCATCCCTCTCCAGGTCAGCGGAGGACTTTCTTAGCGTTAGTTTTATAGTGGCTTTAACGTGGGCTCGATCCACCGCCCGTCAGCTTGTGAGGCAAGCGCACTATTGACTTCGCTACCCAGCCGCCAAAATGATTTAGAAAAATTAAAATTCGCCTTTACATGAACGAATTTGCATTGTTTTTTTTTGTGCTGGTCACAGGATGGCTTGCAGTGTTCTTTGTACAGGTAACAGATAGGGCTTGCAATGTTCTTTGTGCTTGTCACAGGATGGCTTGCAATGTTCTTTGTACTGGTAACAGATAGGGCTTGCAATGTCATTTGTGCTGGTCACAGGATGGCTTGCAATGTTCTTTGTACTGGTAACAGATAGGGCTTGCAATGTTCTTTGTGCCGGTCACAGGATGGCTTGCAGTGTTCTTTGTACAGGTAACAGATAGGGTTTGCAATGTTCTTTGTGCTGGCTACAGGATGGCTTGCAATGTTCTTTGTGCTGGTTACAGGATGGCTTGCAATGTTCTTTGTGCTGGTTACAGGATGGCTTGCAGTGTTCTTTGTACTGGTAACAGAAGGGCTTGCAATGTTCTTTGTGCTGTTTACAGGATGGCTTGCAGTGTTCTTTGTACTGGTAACAGAAGGGCTTGCAATGTTCTTTGTACTGGTCACAGGATGGTTTGCAATGTTCTTTGTGCTGGTTACAGGATGGCTTGCAATGTTCTTTGTGCTGGTAACAGATAGGGCTTGCAATGTTCTTTGTGCTTGTCACAGGATGGCTTGCAATGTTCTTTGTACTGGTAACAGATAGGGCTTGCAATGTCATTTGTGCTGGTCACAGGATGGCTTGCAATGTTCTTTGTACTGGTAACAGATAGGGCTTGCAATGTTCTTTGTGCCGGTCACAGGATGGCTTGCAGTGTTCTTTGTACAGGTAACAGATAGGGCTTGCAATGTTCTTTGTGCTGGTCACAGGATGGCTTGCAATGTTCTTTGTACAGGTAACAGATAGGGTTTGCAATGTTCTTTGTGCTGGTTACAGGATGGCTTGCAATGTTCTTTGTGCTGGTTACAGGATGGCTTGCAATGTTCTTTGTGCTGGTTACAGGATGGCTTGCAGTGTTCTTTGTACTGGTAACAGAAGGGCTTGCAATGTTCTTTGTGCTGTTTACAGGATGGCTTGCAGTGTTCTTTGTACTGGTAACAGAAGGGCTTGCAATGTTCTTTGTACTGGTCACAGGATGGTTTGCAATGTTCTTTGTGCTGGTTACAGGATGGCTTGCAATGTTCTTTGTGCTGGTCACAGGATGGCTTGCAATGTTCTTTGTGCTGGTTACAGGATGGCTTGCAATGTTCTTTGTGCTGGTTACAGGACGGCTTGCAATGTTCTTTGTGCTGGTCACAGGACGGCTTGCAATGTACTTTGTATTTGATGCGCCTGATCTGTACCGTTATTTCTCATTGATAATAAACGTCGTGGAATAATCCCAACTGACCACCCTAAACCATCCTTCCCCGCCCCCCCCCCTCACGAAAAAAGCACTGTTAGTTACGAAACGAAGAGCTGTGGATCGCCATTATTATATTACTTATGCATTTGACCCCTTGTGGTGCATGGGGCTGTCTACAGAACATTGTATTTAAATTTGTGCTTTGACTTCCTTTTTAATTGCTTCCTTGAGTGTCCTAAAATGTGTTTTTGTGGTGTTTTTTTTTGGTGTTGTTTTGTTTCTAACGCGTCTCCAAGTTATTGTTGGGCCTTTTCCTCTTTCTTTTTGTTTTTCTCCCGTAGATTGCACCTTTTTCTCCCCATCTGAATATCTTTCTCTCCCGCTTTCTTTCTCTATCTTTATCCACCACTCACTACATTTATTTGATATACTTTGTTTCACTTTCTCTCACTTACACCCACCGCCTCTTTCACTTCAGTGTGTTACTTAGAAATGTTAAGGGAAAAAAAACCCGGTAAACCCTAGACTCCTCACCCGACACTCTAATCCCTTTGACCAAGACGAATCAAATCGTTAAATGTGTGTTATAAAAACTGAAATCAACACCATATTATACAGTGTGTATTGATTGAACAAGAATAATGTGAATTTTCATAATCTCCTCTTGAATTGCTGACCGCCACATGCTTTTTTAAAATGGGAAAGAGGTAGCATTCTTATCGTAAAAAAAAACGGTGGTCGAGTGGCAGCGCGCTCGACTGGCGTACCGATGGTCACGGGTTCGAATCCATGTGAAGGCAAGGATTTGTTCCCAGGGCCTAGGGTGTCCCTGAGTCACCCAGCTCCGATTGGGTACCTAACACTAGTTATGCGGCTGGGTAATGCAGGGAACCATCATAGCCGTGGCCTGTGAACGCTCTATCACTTGCCAACAGGTCTTCCATCATGGTCTGTGGACGCAATTATCTTCTGCATAGAAGGAGCGTCTGTATAGATAAGATAAGATAAGAAGATACAATTTAAAGGACTACATTGTACTTTTAAAAGCCATGAGAATTGTTACTGAGTAAATTTAAATAGAACAGTTGATTTGTTTTTAAGTATACAATTAGTTTCAGTTTCATTTAAAACATGCTTAGATCGTTTACTAAGGGCAGCCACCTCATCGACTCTAACTTACCCAGCGTTGAGTCCTGAGTTCAGGCTGATAAAGTTAACCCATCAAAGCCCAGACACCTGACGGGCTATCATTCTTCATGGCCCGCGGTCTATTTAGCCTCGCATCATCCACGTTAAATGTCGCATTGGTCCTCGGTTAATATCGATGACGACTCTTTCGGAATCCCCCCGAGGGAGTGTGTGTGTGTGGGGGGGGGGATGGATGGAGAGAAGAAAAAATATGAATCGTTTGCACCTGTGTTAAGATTGTCCGTGCGATCGGATAGACTAGGTTGAATCTGTGAGCTGTTTGACTTTTTTGTTTGTGGTACTTGACTCCCGTGTCATAGGGAGTCAGAGCTTCGCATCTTTTCTTTGTGGGACGGAATTTTACGCGTAGACCAAACTTTTCTACTTAGCGTGCATGACGCAAATCATGGCTCGTGAGTGGTGTCTACATTGTGACGTTATAAAGGATTTATTTGTTCATGGATGGAGTGTCAGTATCTAGGCACGGCGCTGTTGGTTATTTTATTTTATTTTCCCTGGAGGTTGGCATCAAAGATACACGGTTTTGTAGTCAATTCATTCTTTCATTTTATTTGAGTTGCGACGCACGGTTTCAGTGATATAACTTTGGTGTGTTTGATGGCGCCACACGTAAGTAAGTACGCACGCGACCAACTTTCACTATTTAATTAGACACAAGAGATGAGACGACCGAGGGCGGCTAGAGAACCATTCACACCGACGAACACTAGTCGTTTATAACCCTCATATAAACATAGGGATACAAACAATTTTCTTTTTCCGAATTCAAGACGCAACAAATAGAAATTCTCGTTCCTCCCATCTGGAATTCGGCCGTGGAATGGATTGCCTCATCAAACCAGTAAAACCATCACACTATCAACATTTAAAACTCTAATAAAAATTATACAAAATAAGTAGGGCTGCTGAAATTAACGATTAATTAATCAATTAATCGTTAAAAATTTAATCGATTAAAATTAATTTGATCGATTGAAAATCGATTAAAATTTAAGAAAATATTTCTAATATATTTTTTCAATTTTTATTAATAATTTACAATTTTGTTACTTACATAGTTTTCTCTCGGACAAAACGACAAGGTCTCATAGAAACAACGTAGATAACTGTAGAACCCCCTAATGAAGTCCCCGTGACTATGTCACTTTGAACATAGACTAAAGGTGTCAGACTCAATAGCTCAGCGGCCAAAACTAAAAACACTCTTCAGTCAAAATCATGGGCCTTGTTTTTTTCGTTATTCCATTTTGAACTATTTTTGTCACCATGTCATTAAGTCGCTTGTCGTTTTGTTACTTGTCGTTTTGTCACTTTGTCGTGCTCTCACTTGTCGTTATGTCACTTGTCGTTTGGTCTGGATACCTTTTCCCTCATACTATTATTATTTATTTAGACGTGCAAACGTAAAAAAAAGTTGGTTCTCCCTTATTTATTGCATAGCAGAACGAATTTGCTGTATTACGTCACAAAATTTGGGAGCAATGGAATTACCGTGACCTAACCGATATCGCGAAATAATGAATCGTGACTTAACGCGATCTATATATATATATGCGTTAAACAAATATAATGCATCGAATTTAATAAATTAAATTTTTCCCAATTCATTGAAAAAAATGGTTTTAATCAGTACCAGCCCTAAAAATAAGATATTAACCATGGATCAAATAGGACGCAATAATCTGTTTAGAAGGAGCGTCTGTAATATAAAAGATAAGATAATAGCAGCGACAATGCATGAATTAATCATCGTACAAGCTAATTGACACACCATATTTTCAAGTAATTCAATTTCAGTTTGTTATGTACCCAATAAGTACAAACAACTCTGGTACACGTTCTGTAACTATATTACATAATATGTTACCACCGCCTTTTACAGCGCATATATGTTAATTCAACATTGCCATTTACGGATAACAAAATAAAATAGTACGCATCGAACGCACTTGTAGCACTGTAATGAATCTCATTTAGCAAGAATATCGAGAAATTTAGTTGCATTTATTTCAACGATCGAATACACAGTATATATATATATACTAGCGTACACCCGTCAAAAATGACGGAAGTTTTTAGCTGAAATCTATTTATTTTATAAAAAATGCACTTTTTTTAGGGCGCCTACGGCGCCGACCTTTTTCAAAAGCCCAACTAACTTGTCCTTGTTTGATAAACACGAAATATTAAACTTTCTGAAATGTACACAAAGTATTTTATAATAGGGGTTGCAGGGCGACTACGGCGCCCACTTTGTTTTTTTATTTTATAATTAACCATCATCAAATCCTCTTTTTACATTGATCCCTTTTCCAAAATTAAAATATTAGTGAAAACAATGACGCAATATTATATTTTTTACAGCGCATTTGTAATTTGCTCACCTTTTGATGCATTGGTGCAGTAATTTGGTTTTCCCTTCTTTCTAAAATTAGTAGCGTCAGGACAGACTGACTGACTTGCGTGGCAATTGCAAATTATATAGTTTTATTTACTGTCCTGCAATGGTTTCATCTGGTTATAATTGTAATTGATAAACAGACCGAGTGTTAAAGCTGCTCTCTCTCTTATTTAGTGTATTGTTTAAATCCTATTGCGGACTCTTTAAACAAAATCACGCGTAATGTTGTTAATACATGAAACAGCCATTCGAAGCAGAGAACTAAATAATTTGGATACCTCCTTTTCAAAAAAAAACAACAATTGAAAAGTAGCGCTGCATACCTGATGATTGCATACTTTCAGAGCAACACTCTTTCTTAGCCAATATAATTTTAAGCCAAAACTCACTTTGAGCCACACTCTTTCTGAGAGAAACTAACTTAAAACCAAACTAACTTTTCGCCAAAATAACTCTAAGCCAAACTCACTGAGCCCAACTTATTCTGAGCCTCATTTACTCTATGAGCCACACGCACTTCATGAGCCACACTCACTCAATCAGCAGCCACCCTCACTCTATGAGCCACACTCACTCTATGAGCCACACTCACTCTATGAGCCACACTCACTCTATGAGCCACAATTACTCTCACACTTTATGAGCCACACTTACTCTAGTCTATGAGCCACACTTACTCTATGAGCCACACTCACTCTATGAGCCACACTTACTCTATGAGCCACACTTACTCTATGAGCCACACTTACTTTATGAGCTACACTTACTTTATGAGCCACACTTACTCTATGAGCCACACTTACTTTTTGAGCCAAACTCTGATCACTATCGGAATTGTCTTAACACCCCCGCCCCCGCATTGCCTGCCATCCATGTTCATTGGGGGAAGGGGAGGGGTGTCGTCATGGCATGCAATGCTACCCCGCAGCACACCTCACATCACATAACTGCATCATGGTCCACATGTTTCATGTGCTGGATGCAATTATTGGCCATCTCGTGTAACCCCCCCCCCATCCGTACTGACGTCACCATAATTGCCGCTCACCCCGCACCAACTGATGTCTGGTGAGTAGCCAAACTTCGTCAGCTACACAAAACAACATCTAATTGTGAACACAATAAACTTGCTCGAGCAATCTTTCATTCGCTTTAACAGTGCCTCCTTACCCACTCACCAAAGCGGACGGAGTTCGCTTTTCAGACCATGTTGGCCAATGGGGCAAATGAACCATGGCAGCGTTCACAAGTTTTATTATATAGCCACGGCATACGAGGGCATTGTGTGGCTAGCCCAATAATAGCCGCTTTTAATTTACCCAAAATAACGTTAGGTACCCATTTGGAGCCGGTGGTCTCATGGCGCCCTTTTTTCTTAATGTTTCCGTTAGAACTTTCTCAGGGGTTGGTAGACTTGGCGGCGCCCATCTCCTCTCCAAGTCAGCGGAGGACTTCATAGCGATAGTCATGTATCAATCTTTATAATGTGGCCTTTGGTCTAGAGCCCACGCACCTCAGCTTGTGAGGCGAGCGCACCACTGACTTCGCTATCCAGGGGCGCCCTTAGCCACGGAAAAAAGCCCCTGCCTTCAAAGAGATTAAACCCGTGACCCTCGGTACAGCAGCCGAGCGCGATGCTGCTCGACCACCGCGCTCTACTACCCCACTCGAAACCTCCCACAATTTATTTTTTTACAGCTATGCTTTTTATTAGAAGCCACAATTCACAATGTACTTGATTAGAAATCAAAAACTGATGTTTCATTAGCTTAACATGTCCTCCAGGATCAGCCATTCAACTCACTGCCCCATTTCATTTACGCCATCACCTTAAGTTAAACTAGCTTGTTCTTGGGCGCCTATGGCGCCCACTTTTTTCGAAAGCCCAATTAACTTATGCGATCGAATCAGTGTGTCCTACAACCAAAAACTGGTATGTGAATGAGTTCAGTAAAAAGAATGAATAATTAAATTTTAGTTCATTCATCAGAATGATTTATTTTTCACAAAATTTCTCTATATATCTCTTTTCCAAAATTAAAATGTAAGCTCAAACAATGACGTCATATAATATTTTGGGGCAAGAAACACCACACGCTCTTTTAATCTCGAAACCAAAATGATGATGATTTTACGTCTATATTTTCAATTTTAAATAAAAATGCTGATTATGTCCCTTAGCGTTACAGAATGACCTGACTTTTATGTTATTTAATAATCGCTACAACGACTTTGTCTCATCCCAACAGATTCCGACCACTGTGTTGTCGTCTCAATTACACTGACGAGGAATAATTGTTGCACAAACGACCCCCCCCCCATACCACCACCACCCCTGACAAACCACCGCTTCTTCTCCCTTCCCATTCTGCCAGTCTGCGCTACCTTCTCACTGCCTGGCCTGTTGGGTAAGTGGGCGGACCAGCGCTGTCTCGCTCTGTTGCTATCACCCTATTGTTAAACTTGTTGCTGGCTAAAACCTGGTACCGCGCATGTAAGAGGGAGACACCATTACTTTGGGACAGTCGCTTGTGGGACAAGCGCCCCATTCTGGAGATTACCGAGGGGACCGACCTGATGGTTTTTCTCTTGGATTATGCAAATGGATCTGGTTTAATACACTCAGGCGTGCTTTTTAAAGTGTCAACAATGTAAATCAACGTGAGTTCGGTTGAATTATACTCGAGTTTCTAATGGTTCTTGCCTATTCTCATTTCTTCCGATGTTCGTTCATTACTTCATTAGTGCCTTTCAGTGTTTAAAATTATACATTGAGATACAATCATATGTATACTGATGATCTTGTAATACTAATCATGTATGTTTGTGTGTGTGTGCGTTTGTGTGTGTATATATATTTAGGTAGGTATGTGGCAACTATTTCAGATTCTCAAGGAATCGAATGGCGAGTGAAATCGTTTGGAATGGATGACGTTGCAATGTTACATTTCAGGAATTTTGAAAATCTCACGCTCTAGTGACTTTATGTAACTAGGTCGATGTGGGTTTATTCTAGCTTGTGTGGCTTCGGTACCCAGACTTGCATACGCGTTGATGTGCATGAAGTGGAAAAAAAAGTGGGGGGGGGCGGTGGGATGAGCTCAAATATCAAAACACCGCATTTCCTTTTGATGGTGTCACTTGACCGTAAGATCGACTAGCAACTATCAATGGTAACAGAAAGAAATATCCAGGGTGCACCAACAGGGAAGCACATGTGTGTAGTCATGTGCGGTGATATAGAAGGGCCACCAGCATCGAACGACTCGCGTCACTGGCGTTAGGACTACTTAAACACGTCAACAACACACACACGGTGAGAGGGAGGGGCAGGGGTGGAGGTGGAGACAAATATGTCAGGGTGACCCCATTGTTGGAGAGAGACACTTGCCCAAAATATGGCCTCGTAGAAGAAAAAAAAATTAAAATTAAAAGCGCCACATAAAAATTCATGATCATAGGCATTATGAGTTAGGTGTTACCAGCCCTCACCCCAAAACCAACTTCTGAATGTAGTCATCTTTCATGGATGTTACTATAGTGTGTTATCAAGAAATTTAACCATAAGCTAAAGCGGAAACCCAAACTAAATTTTAGTTCATGTGATCATAAACGCACACACACACACACACACAACTTTTGCAATCTTAATTTCGTTTTTGAGTACACACTAGAAATAAACAGCCAAACAAAGGCAGTGGAAATGCGAGAACTTCCCATGTGCTAAAATTACTTGACGAAGTATGCCTTCTAGTAACACACGTTTCACCAATTAGTGATAGCAGCCCCCCCCCCAGCACCCGGTTCGCTACAGTACACTTTTACACACTGCAGAACTTTATTAATATTTTAATGTGACCCAGCAGATTTATTTTAATCAATTCTTCAATTCGCGGTTCATTTAAACTTTATGAATCTCATTTAGCTCAGATGTGGGTACAGTTACCTGATTTATTTATGGCAGCTTTCGTCTGGCGTATTGGCAGAGGCGTCACTAGGCGTTGGTGTCGCTCAGTGCGGTAGCTCATGGTGTCACCCCTCATGACTTACCCCATAGACCTTCTTCGAGTCTCCCAGTGCCAACTAACGAGGACACACAGAATTTTACTTTTTGGTGTCGCCCTTGTGATGGTGTCACCAGGTGCGGTTCGCACCCCCTAGTGACGCCACTGCGTATAGGCACCTACGATTAAACCTACATTATGGTGTATTTTGATGTGCTTATATACCTTTTTTTTTAAAAACGTGATGTGTGATCTGATTTCCTAGACTCCTAGACGTTCAATCCGCGGCCAAATACTAATATTACCACCCACACCACGTCCTCTAGAACTGCGCTTCTAAAGCCTGCCTATACTTTATTATTAGAAACATGAAGTACGAAGTTTCTTTGGCTTTGCGAGCGGGTGGCAAAATATATCTCATTTCAAAAGAACGCATCGTTGTGCAGGGTTTTAAGTCTTTGCTGGTGTGTTGGGGTGGTACTGACTGAATCGTGTAACTCAGTGCTTCTCAAACCTTTTAGTATGGCGGACCGGCAGGAATTTTTTCCATTGCACCAGGCACCGGTGTAATATTTTCCCTGCACTGACAATTTTTTCTGTCTTTTTTTTTGAGAACATCTGCGGACCGGCAGCGGATGGCCCACGGACCGACACCGGTCCGCGGACCACCACTTTGAGAAGCACTGGTGTAACTGACACTTTCTATGAATTCTAGCATACAGAAGACGGGAAAGGACACAAAACTTTCTCCCACAAAGATTTACACACACTTTCACCCCGCACACTTTCACCCCACGCACTGTCACACATCCATAACTAACAGACATTCACAAACCCTTACCCCAATCACATTCAAACAGCCATACCCCACACACATTCACAAACCCTTACCCCAGACACATTCACACACCCATACCCCCACACACATTCCCAAACCCTTACCCCAGACACATTCACAAACCCTTACCCCAGACACATTCACAAACCCTTACCCCAGACACATTCACACACCCATACCTCAAAACACATTTAGACACCCATACGCCACACACATTCACACAACCCATGCCAAACACACATTCACACACATACCCCACATAATTCATTCACACACCCTTTCCTCACGAACATTTATACACCCATACGCTTGTGAATACGAGATTGGATATGTTACTTTTTTTCAATAACGCACCGATTTGATTTTTTTTTGTCATAATTATTTTGAGATAGTGTTATACAAGCAAGATTAACAATTTTAGATTAACACTTTGTGATAAAACGTTACATGAAATTGATTTACATTTTTAGAGAAGATAAAAAGGCACATCATACTAATACAACCAATCAAAAAAGTGGAACATAACCCATTAACAATTCACAACAGCATTATGCAGCCATTCAATTCAGTCTAAAGTCTAAATAAAACGCCTTACACCTATCAGTAAAACATTGCCCCTAATTAAGGTATTACAAATAATATGCATCATTACGTCCGTGAACTTTTTGTACAGATATATTCTGATAGTTTTTCTTTCTGTCTAAACTCTTGCCTGTGGCAGTCGCTTGTTTACTCAGTAACGTCACCGCAAAACTTGCGCACCGCAGCTAAAAGCTATCAGTCTTATCTGAGTGTCGTATGGCGAGTTGGTGTTGCGTTGTCTGGACTGAATGTGTTTCAGTGGCGGATCCCGTTTGGCCGAGAGCTGGGGCTGGGGGTGGGTTTGCGTGCAGTGTCTTCTAGCAGGAGACGAAATAATCGGATCACTATCACACATCCTTGCCTGCTCACCCCCCCCCCATCCGCCCTTCGCCCCCATGACTTGTTTATTGTTCTACTGATGTGCCCCAACCCCGGCCCCCTCTACACCACACACCCTCAGTAATATTCTATTAAGATATATTTCGCCGGTCGTTTGTCACTGATCGTCCAACTGTAACCATACAGCCCCCCCCTCTCCCCACACTCCCATCAACATCGAATTACAAGTCACGGTGCTTCATTCCTGACATTCGTGCCATTCCTCTCATAATCCCAATTGTTTTAATTACCGGTCAAAGTTATTAGTTACACCTTGCTCTACTCGGATTCTTACTTTCATGCTGGCGACAGAAGAATTTCTAGTTTTGGTCTCAATGAATCATCCGTGAACAGCAAGCCCCCCCCCCGCACCCCTCACACAACCCTCAGAAACATAAACATCAGTGTTCTCCCCTTCTGATCACTCGTTTCTTGCGCCCCCCCCCCACACCAGATGATTAATAAATACAAGTACATGTGGTGTATTTATATTTTGTTGAAAGAAAATATTAGATGTAAAGGGATCGCTGGCTAGATCATATTGCTCTATCTGCGCAATTGAGGACAGACGGTCTTGTAGGTACGGAGAAGAGAGTATATTTCCCATGTTCCAAAAGTACTACAGTTCGTAACGGGTATTTCGATTTGAATATTGCAAATTGCGTTATGAAAAGTTTTAAGCATTACTTAGAAAGCATGTAGCTGCTGTTACGAGTTACGCTGACACTGATAAGGGGCCGTCCATAAAGTACGTCACGCTATTTTTGACCATTTTTAACTCCCCCCTGTCACACATCTCGGACCTCCCCCCCCTAAAGTACGTCACACTTTCGAACAAAAATTTTGTTTTTATTAACAAAATAATCAAAATTTAATATAAAACAGCGTGACGTCACACATGGCCAGACACCCCCTCCCCCCTGTCACAAAGTGTCACACTTTCTTACACCCCCTCCCCCCTCTGGAGCGTGACGTACTTTATGGACGGCCCCTAAGGAACTTACCCTAAGCCCTAAGGGACTTTTGTTTAAGACAGGGGTCGGGAAACTTTTTGTCTTAGAGAGCCATAAACACCACATATTTTTAAAAGTAATTCTGTGAGACCCATACATTATGTTTAAAACTAAAAACTCATGTAAATATGTGCATGTTGTGTAATTGCAACACTAAAAGTGCAATAATTATGTCTCTGAATTCTTTTTAATAAAATTTTAACGCTGTTTTATATTCAATATGTAGACCAAAGGAGTCTGAATAAACGTTGTTTTTAAATAATCGAACATTTGTCTGAGAGCCAGATGCAGCCATCAAAAGAGCCACATATGGCTCGCGAGCCATGGTTTCCCGACCCCTGGTTTAAGACATAGTCGAAATGACTGGATTTCATCAAATCTTTTTTTCCCCCCTTTTTGTAGCCCTTGATTTTTTTGGGATATTGTGGTTTCTTAATTTACGCCTTTAAACTCATGGCACTAAAACTTCAACAGTTGCTATGAAAAGGGATTCCAAAACCAAATATTGTGCTCTCATTGTTAAGTTCATTATGTAAACAATACGAATTACCATTCCTTGAAAATAAATATTTTTACCTACGCAAACTTAAGTTTCTATATTTTCTCGATTTCACCTGAAATTGGCGTTTAAAAAAAAATTTGATAATTGAATTGAACAAGGAGTTGAGTTCTTTGATTGGAAGTACATGTATTGTTTTCTCTCCTAGTTCTAAAGCAGGGGTTCCTAACCAGTGGTGCATGCACCCCCAAGGGGTGCATGAGCAGGTTCCAGGGGGTGCATGAACCATTCAGAGGGGAAAAAAAGAAAAAGAGGAAGAAAAAAAAGAAGGGGAAAAAAGAAAGAAATACTGATAATCTGAAAATGTAAACCATAAGCAAGGCATGCCACGTTAAAGGGCGCCCATATACATTTTTTTACTCGTTCACGCATCATTCTGCGCATGTCGAAAATTGACGGAAAAACTTTTGCAAAATGAACGGTTCGCTCTACGTGTTGCTAGGAATTTCGTGTTTTACGTCACAGTTCTCTAAAAATAATTTAATTTTGTCATCAAATACGTCAGATATATCTCTTCCGGTGACCTTCTAACTGTTTTGAGCGGATGTAAATTTAGGGATTTTTTCCCCTTCACTTTTATTGCTCTGTACGCTGCAAAGGTCTTTAAAACGTTAATTGTAAGCCATTATTCGTCATTGAAACCTAAAATCTTGAGTTGAACATCCAATTCCGGTCATTAAAAACATCAACTTCGTCAGTTAAAAAATTGCCTGTGACTAGTACGACTTTCCGATTCTCATCACCCCCTCAAAATCGTTAATAAATAATAAAAAAAGAGAGAGAGATGGAACACAAAAGCCTCAGTGCTTCCAATGTGGAAAAATCCTGTGCAATGACAACATGAAGCCTGTTAGACTACGAGAGCACTTGGAGAAAGTCCATCCATTCAATTCCAAGGACAGCGTTGAGGTCTTCAAGCAGAAGAGACCTCGCTTCTTGACCTCAGGTACCTTGCCCAAGCTTGAATTTTCTTTGTCACAGAAATCTGTACTGGAGGCATCATTCAAGGCTGCATATCTTATTGCAAAGAACAAGAAGCCCCACACCATTGGAGACCTTTGGTGAAGTCTTGTGCTCTGGAGATGGTGGAACTGATGTGTGGTCACCAGCAGAGGAAGCAGGTTGAGAAAGTTCCTTTGTCCAATGACACTATTCATTCCAGGATTAGTGACATGGCTGCAGACATTCTGGATCAAATTTTGTGCGAGATGAGAAGCAGTCCTTTTCCATTTAGCATGCAGCTGGATGAATCCACTGATTTAGCACAATGCAGTCAGATTCTTGTATTTCTGAGATATGTTCTCAGTGGATTGCTGAAGGAGGAATTTCTCTTTTGTAAGCAATGGCTAGCTACTACCAAAGCTGCTGATGTGCTGCAGCTAGTCAGGGCATTCTTCATTGAAAACCAGTTTGAATGGACTTCAAGAATTTCTTCAATTTGCACAGGTGGTGCTCCCTCCATGCTCGGTAATAAGTCAGGATTTTCAGCACTGGTAAAGAAAGAAGTTCCCGATATTGTCACTACACACTGTATTCTTCATCGTCAGACACTGGCATGCAAAACTCTACCTTTAACCTTGAAGTCAGTTCTTTCTACTGCAGTCCAAGTTGTCAATTTTATCCGCTCACATGCCTTGATCCAGTGCCTCTTCAAGTTGTTCTGTCAGGAGGTGAGCTCTGACAATGAAGTTTTGCTCTACCACACTGAGGTGCGCTGGTTGTCCAGGGGACGGATACTTTCTCGGTTAGTAGAACTGAGAGTGGAGCTTGCCATTTTCTTGCGGGAAAAAGAGAGTGACCTTGCTGACAAGTTTGACTGTCCAAATTTCATTCATTACTTGGCATACCTGGCTGACATCTTCACTATCTTGAATGAGTTGAACACGTCTCTCCAAGGACCTGCTGTGACTGTAATGGATGCTACTGAGAGATTGCAAGCCTTTCTTAACAAAGTGCCACTATTCCAACGACGACTAGAAAAGTCCAACTTGGCCAACTTTCCACTCTTGGATGAAGTTGTAATATCTTGTGCAGAAGGAAGCACTGAGGGGTCACTGCCTGACAACATCAAAGGGGAAATTTCAGAGCACCTTTCAACATTGCAAAGGTCCTTTGATGGGTATTTCTGTCAAGACATTGCTAGGAAAAGATCTTTGGATTCGCAATCCTTTTCTCTGTGACTTGGACAACATTGATGACAGTGACTTTGCTAAAGATGACCTGATTGATTTGAGAACCAGAGAAGTACTGAGGAGTGCCTTCAGTTGCAATACCTTGATTGAATTTTGGTGGCCCAGCTAGATTCCTACCCACATCTAACCAAGAGGGCAGTACTGACTCTCATTCCATTTGCCACAACCTATCTCTGTGAAGCAGGATTCTCCACACCTTTGACGATTAAAACCAAGGAAAGTAACAAGTTGAATGCAGAGGATGACATGAGAGTTGCTTTGTCCAAAACAGTCCCCAAATTTAAATCGCTGATTGATCATAAGAAGCAGCAGATCTCTCACTAAATTCCTTGTTGCCTATGGTCAAAACTGTTGTGTTCCTAAAATAAACATAGTTTATTATGCATTTTCTGCAAATTTCACGAGGGGGTGCATGAACTTTTTTGGGCATCTGAAGGGGTGCATGGACCCCAAAAGGTTAGGATCCACTGTTCTAAAGCATAGGTCTTCGGCGGGCTGCATCAGTCTGTGCAACGCGTGCCGCATCAATTATTTCACATAAATAGGGATTTGAAATTTCAAAAATTAACTCAGATAAATTGCGCTCAAAATTTATAAATAACTATTTAAATAATTAACGATTTCTCAAGAACTACCACTGAGCCTTCTCCCCATTGTCAGATACCTTGCCAAGCTTCAACCTACACAGCTGAGAAACATTTGATTTGAGACCACGATGAAGCCATTGAGACCCTCGGTATGGAAATAAGATGCTCATTTGTAGGTTTCACCTGCACTTTGACTTTTTAAAGCTCGTGGTGGAGTAGAGTTTTTTTTTATATTAAAAATTTACTACCAAAGGGGTAGATGATCCGCATGAATATCATGAAAATCTCATGGCAGATGAAAGGAAAATGTCTTATAAATTATCCAATATTATATTTTGTCCCATTCACCTCCACGAAGTTACCTTTTAGTTCAGAATGGATTGCAGAACGATTCGTTTTATTTGAAAGAGTGCATCTGCCACTTTGAAGGTGAAAGAGTAAAAAATAAATTATAAGATGTATTTCTTTTTTCTTTAAGTCTGTTATCGAAATGTTCATGTATAGCCAATTGCTACAGAGTGGCATGTCTTTACAGTCTATGAGTACATTGAATGTTGGGAAATAACAGATGGTTGACTTCTATGACTCAACTTTTTCTAGATAACCGTGTGACTTAAGTCCATACGCATTTGGAATCACTGAATACAGGAAGAAACATATATCCGCAATGCAGGGCCGTCTTAACGCATAGGCCCGTTGGGCATTTTCCCGGGGGGGGGGCCCACGAGCATAGGGGCCCCATGGGAATGTTTATTTATATATTTTATGTATATTTATTTTTTTATTCCTGCGGGGGAGGGGCCCAACACTATTTCTTTGCCCGCGGGCCCAAAATTGTGTAAAGACGGCTCTGCCGCAATGAAGGCTGTGAGTTATGCATTCAGTTCAAAAAGTCGCCTTCAAGATGTTCCCCTATAGCTAAGCCTGCAACGTATCTCCATGAACTGTAGATAGCATCCTTACTGATTCTTCTAAAAAGACGATGAAATAAAGATTTCTTAAGCCCTTAAATCAGATATAGTGATGCATTTCGCAACGCTTGACATTACACTAAGACTTCTATTTTTCATTCATTAGCTGCAAAGGATCAGCGGTGCAGAGCAACGTTCCCTAAAAGGTTCATTGGTCCGTGTGCAAAGTTGCATAACTCGAGTGCAAAGTTGCTTAGCATCCACCCTTTGTGCAATATTTTAAAATTTGATGTGCGGTAATTCTTAACTGCTGTTGGATAACTGCGCGGCCGCGCAGCCGTGTAGATAAAAGGGAAAAGTGGTGGAGAGTAATTTCTTCTGCCCTCCCCCTTTTCCAGTTTTCTATCATGTACCATCAGCAATGTTCCATTTAAGCTGCGCGGCCGCGCAGATATCTGACCAACGCCGCGCAGCAGTTTTGATTTACCGCGCAGCAAAATTTATAAAATATTGCGCAAAAATGGATGCTGTGCAACTTTGCACACAATCTTTTTAACTTTGCACACGGACCATCGAAGCTTAGAGGGAACATTGACCATGAGCCTCTTTCTTTCTCCCTCATCGTTATTGATGATTCTCCACTATTCCTACAAAATTCTTTGACTGCAAGCTGACACCACAATGGCATCACATTGCTCGCGGACAATCTCCCGAGAAGTGGTTTTTGTCATGCATTGCAATCACCGCGAGCTACTCTTCTATCACTTCCAAACTGCCATCAACACCTCGTACGTATGTATATTGCACGTCGAGCTGTGTCAGTAACATGTGTACTCTCACAGAGTATGCATGAGAATGTTCGGCCTTATCACACAATTAATCGTAGATGTTACATTTCGGGTCGAAATTTGCGCTCATCCAATGTGTTGACAGAAAGGTGATGCCAGACAATGAACCTTCTGTTCCGGCCTTTTCTCGTGATATTTAAGACATTGTGGGGCAATATATCCTATATTCTATGTTCCGTGAGGTCCTCGATAGCGATTGGTCCCTCAAACACATATGACTCCTACAGCCAATCATATTGAACACGTTTACGCTGACGTTCAAAACGATTGTTATTTTTGGTGCAGTATTTCTTCTAAGACTTTATTTTGAGTCATGCGCGTTGTGATTTATAGTAAAAAGCTATGTTTTTACGAGTTATTTATTGTAACTGTAATGAATAGTATTTTTGACGTGATGCACATGTGTGCCGGTCGAGACGGCTGTTGAGGACATTTCATATGCATAAAGCTGTGTAACGTCTATTCTAACTTAATGTCAACAATGAAAACAGGTTATCATTTTAAATAAGTAAATTTAACATAAAATAGAGTGTTTACGATAAAGTCACAATGTGCCTCTTTCGATAGTCTTATCACCTGTTGCCACTGCATGAAGTAAGTGTCAAAGAACCCCACCCCCCCCCCTTTACGTCTGCATCATTTGTGTGTGTGTGTGTGTGAGTCTGTGTGTGTATGTGTGTTGTGTGTTTGGAAAATAATAAAAAAGTGTGTGGTTTATTAAAATTTAATTTTAAAAAATTCGTTGGGTCTGTTAAGTGACATCTGGCTACATTTTAATTGATTCCTGGGAACAATTTGTGTCGGCCGCCCGTCTGGCCTGTTGTATTTGGTTATCACCTGTCACTCGGAGTGCCTGCACCTGAAACTTTAGGGTTCTCTCAACAGATTAACATTCCCCACTGACAGCTAGGATTAGCTCACTCACCCGTGACAACACTGAGGAGAATAGCGATGTTATGTTGCGTTATGCAATATCACACCTGCGGCAGCTCATCTGAAGAGCGATGTTCAGACCGGGTGCTCAGGTTGTCATCTGGCCGCCCCCAACTGTAGATTGGTTGTCCGAACTGTCAACTGGTTGTCACAATTGTAGAATGTTTATCTAATTAGGGGTCCGGCTGTCCGAGTTGTCAATTGGTTGTTCCACCTGTGAACTGTTTGCATTTGCCGTGGGCTGCGGTTTTCCAAGCTGTCGATGTTTTCGTACAAGTTAAAATTGCGTTTTAGTTCAATTTTGTTGATTGCGTATACTCACTGTAAAGCGCATATGACCTTTACCTTGGCGTTGGTCAACTTTTGACCAGTCTCTCAGTATCAAGATACGAACATCAGACCCACTTTGGGGAAGGGGGGTTGAGGGGTGAGTCGCAACAAGCGACCTGTTTTTTGGTGGTGAAACTATAAAAATAAATATAAGTAAAAAAAAGATTTTTAAAAACCACGTTTTTATAAGCGGACTAAAAAGAAGAAAATAAGTTAAAACTTGTAAGTTCAAGTACTTCGATTTAATATGACTAAAAACGTGGGGCGGGCGCTTATGAGGTTTAACAAATGCGGTTCACTCATTCTCTCACTTATAGATCTCTCTTTTGCCTTCTAAATTAGAAATCTTTAATTTTTATACCAAACACCTGCCCCACGTTTTTAGTCATATTAAATCGAAGTACTTCTCTATATCTCTATACATATAAGACGCATTTGTTGTCTGTCTGTCTGTCTGTTCCCTAATAACTCAAGATCCAGACAACCAAATAACGTGAAATTTGGTACACGTACACAAAATTATACCGGAAAGGTTATTAAACAGGTTTCGTTCCATATATATAAGATACTGGGGCCCGGGGGCCCAAAATGTAGTTTTTCCCTATATGAGCTATATAAAATAAAAATTATTGAAAATTAAGACGTAAAATAATGACGCAAATTAATAAACATTTTGGTGTCGAGTTTAATAAGAAGGCGATTATCGCCATAAAATAATTTTTTTTGTTGTTGTTGCTTTGTTGTTGTTGCTTTTGTTGTTGTAGTTGTTGTTTTGTTGTTGTTGCTTTGTTGTTGTTGCTGTTGTTTTTGTAGTTGTTGTTTTGTTGTTGTTTTGTTGTTGTTTTGTTGTTGATTTTTTTGTTGTTGTTTTGTTTTTGTAGTTGTTGCTGTTGTTGTTTGTGTTGTTGTTGCTGTTGTTGTTGCTGTTGTTGTTGCTGTTGTTGTTGCTGTTGTTGTTGCTGTTGTTGTTGCTGTTGTTGTTGCTGTTGTTGTTGCTGTTGTTGTTGTTGTTGCTTTGTAGTTGTTGTTTTGTTGTTTTATTGTTGATTTTGATGTTTTTTGTTGTTGTTTTGTTTTTGTTGTTTTGTTGCTGTTGATGTTTCTGTTGTTGGTTTTGTCGTTGTTGCTGTTGTTGTTGCTGTTGTTGTTGTAGTTGTTGTTTTGTTGTTGTTGCTTTGTTGTTGTTGCTGCTGTTGTTGTAGTTTTGTTTTGTTGCTGTTGTTGTTTTTGTTGTTGTTGCTGTTGTTGTTAAACCCGGGAGAAGCCGGGTACTTGCCGCTAGTGAACCAATAAGTTTTAACTTATTTTCTTTTTTTTAGTTTGATTATTATAAAAAAACGTGTTTTTTAAAAATCTGTTTTTTACTTCTATTTATTTTTTTATTTTTAGTCCACTTATAACAACCTGGTTTTTTAAAATATTTTTTTACCTCTATTTATTTTACCAAACACCTCACAAGCGCCCGCCCAACGTTTTAAAAACATTGTGATGTGGTCACGGGGCGAACTCACAGATGTCAACAAAAGCCGACGGTACAGATGCTTTTATATAGACTATAGATAAACTTAAAAGTTCAATAATTTAATAACGGTACATTTGATCGATCTGAAATTTTGATACAATGCATTGTCATCCAAGATCTATCTGTGGTAAAATTTTCAGATCTCTAGAACCATCAGAAGTGGTTCAATTTTACTTTCGCAGATTTGAAAAGTTATGACAGACTTCATATGTTTGACTTACCTGAATAATCTGTGGTGTACATTGATTAGACATATCTCTGATTGACTTTAACGAGGTATACCTCTGGTTTACTTTGACGAAGAATACCCCTGATTGACTTTGACGAGGTATACATCCGGCTGACTTTAACAAGGTATACCTCTTGTTTTACTATGACGAGGCCTAGCTTTGATTGACTTTCACGAGGCATGTCATTGAATTCAAGTCCCTCCCCCCCCAGCCACCTCCTCAATACCAACACCTCTGCTGGTGGTCACCAGTCCCGCTGTTGATGCTCGAGAAAAGTAACACACGGCTGTCGGCTGCTGCGGCTTGACATTTAACCGACTCAGGTGCAAAACGTGTTGGTAGTTAAAAGTGTTTCTGGTCTACCTGAGCGCACCTAGGTTTGCTGCACACGTAACATCTGATCAAAGGGCTGTTTGAACTTTAGGGCGATCTTTTGCGTCCGACCTTTGCGTCTTCAATATATCTATTTTGTAAGTTAGTCTTTCAATCTCCCAGATAAGAGACTTCAGACTTATCGAATTGTTGGTGTTTTCAATTATTATTGTTGTTTGTTAAAAAAAAATAAAAAATAAATAATAATAAAAAAAAAGCACGTGAGAATTGACGAGAGCAATTACTTAATAACTTTTTGTTAAAAAAGCACGGGAACCATTGTGGTGTTAATTAATTATTCACCGCTGTTGCCTTGCAAGATATATGTTTTATGTATGTCTGCATATTTTACAAGTTTTATGTTTGTCTGCATACAGGGGTGGACTGGAGCTTTAAAGCCGCCCGGGCATTATTTACAGAGCTGCCCTTCTAACTAAAATAGGCCAGCGGTAGCAATTATTCTATAGAACAAAATAGGCCCACCGGGCATTGCCCCAAATGCCAGACTGGCCAGTCCGCCGCTGTCTGCATATGTAACTAACCAACGTTTCCTAACACATTAACCTGTTTACATAATACACTCATGGATTTCCCCTCGTAAACGAGGCTGCTTGCTTTCTTTAGGGCAAGTCATGGTAGGTTGTTTTCACCTTACCATTGCGTTCATTAATTTGTTTATGTTTATTATCTCCTCTTCTCATCCACAGAGATGTCAGGTCATCATGTTCCGTCCACGCCATCGGGGTCACCGACTTCACGTTGACCGCTAGAGACCTGGTTGTTATAACTCCATTGGTCAACCGCTGACGGGCATCGACTTGTCCCACGCACGTTTGGAATACTTGATAGGTTCGACGTCACTCGGGCCAGCATGGCGTCAACTAAAGTGACTTTCGTTACCGGTACGGCAGAGGTCAAGAGAAGAGGTCAGTTTGTTCAATAAGACTGGAGGTGGGAAGGGGAGTAGATATTGAAAAGAGATATTGAAAAGGATCATTGTTTTGTGTGTGGGGAAGGGGGGGGGGTTGGTGACCGTGTTTTGTGTGTGGGGAAAGGGGGGGGGGTTGGTGACCTGCTCATATCTATATACGGTATATAATTCGCCAGCAACTAGAGCCAACAAGACGCAGTCTATATATATGGATATATGTAGTAGTGTGCACTATGCAGTATGCGCACCGCACGGAGACGCACTGTATAGAAGTAAAGAAAGTGAAGAAAGAAGAAGAAGCGCGTTTCATTGTTGCGCAATCATCCCATCCTCTCTTCTTTTTCTTTATTTGTTTAATTGCTTGCTTGTTTTTTTTAAATGTTTTTTTGGGTTTCTTTTGTTATGCCTTTAGTTGTGTCCTGCTCTCTTCTTTGAACCTCCTTCACTCGCGTTTTTTCTGATTTTTTCGGGGTGCTGTTTGTGCCCGTTCTTTTCCCCCTTTCTTTGCACTATCTATGAGCAATTCTGTGGCGTATGCTACACCGCGGGTCGGATCTAGCCTTTTATAGTAAAACATCAAGCGACCACGCTCTAAATTTTTGTTAGCCGCTTGCAAATGCAATTATAAATTATTCAAAGCTATGCGAAGCGAAGCACATTCGGCATTGATCGTGTCTGGTGACTGGCTATGATGCTTCTCCAATTTATCGTATGACAATGAAAGGATAACAACTGTAGATTATTTTTTAAATCCTTTATATTAACTTGTGGTGTCTGGTTGATTGTTTGTTTGAGCCCTTGTCGAAAAAACTTTGGATCGCTTTTTAACCCACTTCATCGTAAGCTAGCGAGCTGAAATTTTGAAGGCAGTTTCGTACCGATGATCAAAACGATTTATCAAAATTTCAGATCGATCGCATGTACTGTAATTAAATTATTGAATTTTTATTTTATTTTATTTATCTGTATGAATCAAAAATGACGGAAGTTTTCAGCTGAAATCTATTTATTTTATTTTAAAATTGCACTTTTTTTAGGGCGCATACGGCGCCGCCCTTTTTCAAAAGCCCAACTAACTTGTCCTTGTTTGATAAATACGAAATATTAAAGTTTCTGAAATGTACACAAAGTATTTTATAATAGGTGTTTATTTTTTTATTTTATAATTAACCATCATAAAATCCTCTTTTTACATTGATCCCTTTTCCAAAATTAAAATATGAGCGAAAACAATAACGTCATATAATATTTTATTACAGCGCATATTTAATTTGCACACCTTTTGATGCTTTGGTGCAGTAATTTGGTTTTCCCTGCTTTCTAAAATTAGTAGCTTCAGGACTGACAGACACTACTTGCGTGACAATTGCAAATTATATTGTTTAACTAGTTTGTGCTGCGGTGCCCCATTTTTTCTAAGGGTGCCTACGGCGCCCACATTTTTCAAAAGCCCAACTAACTCGTCCTTGTATGATAAATACGTAATATTAAAATTTCTTAAATGTACAAAAAGTATTTTATAATGGTTTTTTATTTTATTTTTTATTATTTTATTTTTTATGTCAAAAGCCCAAGTAACTTATCCTTGTATGAAATATTCCTGAAAATTAAACAAAGCATTTAGAATTTTTACAGTGCTAATCACCACACGATTTTTAAACTAATTTTCGAAAGCAGCGCACCAAATTACTGCACCAAAAAAGAACTATTTGCGTCAATCAGCACTGCCTACAGCGCAAAATTTTAAAAAAGCTGTGTGATTTCCCTCAACGTTAGGCGGCAGTGAAAAATGAGCGTAAATATATATATGACTAGTTCGTGCTGCGGCGCCGTGATGCCTGCGGCGCCCCCCCCCCTTTTTAAGGGCGCCTACGGCGCCCACCTTTTTCAAAAGCCCCCTAACTTGTCCTTGTATGATAAATACGTAATATTAAAATTTATTAAATGTACACAAAGTATTTTATTAAAAAAAATTATTTTAAATTTAAATATGTTTTTTTAATGTCAAAAGCCCAAGTAACTTATCCTTGTACGATAAATACGAAATATTCCTGAAATGTACAGAAAGTATATAATATAGGTTGTGCTGCGGCGCCCACTTTTATTTAGGGTGCCTACTGCGCCCACATTTTTAAAAAGCCCAACAAACTTGTCCTTGTATGATAGATACGTAATATTAAACTACCTTAAATTTACACAAAGTAATTTAAAATAGAGGTTGTTTTTTATTTGGTTAAAATCCCAAGTAACTTATCCTTGTATGATAAATACGAAATATTCCTGAAAATTAAACAAAGTATTTATGTAATAATTTTGACAGCGCTAATCACCTCACGATTTTTTAACAAATTTTAGAAAGCAGCGTACCAAATTACTGCACCAAAAAATAACTATTTGAGTTAATCAGCACTGCTTACAACGCAAAATTTGTAAAAAGCAGAGTGATGTCCCTTAGCGTTAGGCTACATAATTGAGCGTAAATATATATATGATGTTATTTTTTAGATAGAGTGTCGCGGTATATTGAACAACCTTTCTGTCGCGCAATAAGGTGCGTATTTAATTGACAACACTTTTTATAAACATATTCCTGATCGGTGAGCATTATATTAAACATGTTTTACGACACATAACTACCATTTTGTATTTTTGGATGGTCTTGCGCTGCGTATTATAATAAACATCCTTTTAGTTATGTCTCGTTCATAAAGGATTTATAGTAAAAAAAACTTGTTTT
The DNA here is from genome assembly GCA_944989445.1 of Ampullaceana balthica. Lineage (NCBI taxonomy): Eukaryota > Metazoa > Mollusca > Gastropoda > Lymnaeidae > Ampullaceana > Ampullaceana balthica. The sequence goes on from CALYLW010000363.1 coordinate 647,081, forward strand.
TTTACGGGTTTAAAAAAAATTTAAAATGCACACTTATAAATGACTCCTCAAACTTTTGGCGTAACCTTTCTAATGACAACACTGTATAAGTGTAGAGGGACCTCCCTTTGATTAGCTTTGTTTCATATTCTTGCCTCTAGATGAAATTATTTATCCTGGAAAAATGAGCCTTTGTATTTGAAATTAAAAGCGAACTACTACCCGGTGCTCTTTAATTGTCCAACCTTAGTACACATTCTTAATTTCTACCCAAAGCGCCCTGATTTATTTACTCGCATGGACAACCCCCCACCCCCACCCCGACACACACACAATCCACCTTCACATATGATACAAATTAAACCTTACCCCCTTTTTTTAAATAGCCAAGCGTATTTTGATAATATATGTAATTAGATTACATTCGTATAACATTTGGGTAGACTTTAAGATCATTAGCAACCCCCTACCCCGTTCTTTAACCGTAACACATTAGATACTATTGATTTGTTTAATAGATTACCATTGTTGTGCAGAATAAAACGATATAACATAACGTAATAAATTGATAAGTTCTTGTCGTCTTTAATTTTAAAAAAAGAAGGAAAAAAAATAATAATGTATTTCTTCTCGTTCAGAGGCATATGCCTCTACACCTTCAGAGGGCCTGAACTTTCACTACGAATCCATACCCCGGATGCGATCCACCCAATATTTCTAAGCCCGAAGATCAAAGTTTAAATCAACACACACAGTTCTACTCGAGACAAGAACCAACGCGGAATAGGAAACAAGACTTGCGCACCACGACATGGGATACGCTCATCAGTCAGCGGTCCCATAGTTGTGAAAGTCGGCCCCTACTCATGTATATCTTGTAAATCGGTATCTTCAAACCAAGATGAATTTTGCATTCGTTTTTGATGAATGTTAATAATGGTGTTGTGACTGATAAAGAAATGAACACAAAATTAGCAGCTGAGCCTAAGTCCTGTTAACTTTGCAAGCTTCGACTCACAACAGGTTTCATTTTAGGTTATTATTTTATAACGGCGCTTGACGAAGGCAACGTTTGATGCAAATTTTCATTCAGGGGATTTAAGAAGTCATTTATTCAACATTTGCTTATTAAATCTGTATAAATTATAAACCAGTTTCATGGATAGCTTGTGGAGTATTATTTATTTATCTATTTTTAAAAAAATATTTTTATTTATGTATTTTTTGGGTATATTTAAAGCTTTGGTTACCTTTATGGCTATTTATGAGCAAATTTGCATCATTGAGAAGAATCATGTCGTGCACTTCATTTAGGTCTTCTCTCTCACTCTTTGTCTCGGCTAACTTTTCCCGTTTCCCCTATCTCCTTTCTAAACATGGTTACTCACTTTTTATCTGTAATACCAGACTCTCTCTCTCTCAAACAATAAAAAGGTTGTGTGTTGTTTTTTTGTTGGGGGGGGGGTGTGAGCGGCGTATAACATATTTATTAATAGTGTCCGCTTGTGCCAGATGAGGATACTATAATTATCAAGTTCATCACTAACACGAGAACCCCTGACCGATCATAGGATGGATGTGTGAGCTATTATGACGTGAATTTAGGGTGAGCTCGCCATGTGCTGCATGCTCTGTTAGCCATATCATCAACACCAACAGCCATAGGTGGGCCCCGAGGGGATGCGATGACATTAAATTCACTTTGAGGAATGGTCCATCTCTACAGACTACTCAAATATGTGCCCCAAACAAGTGATTGTATTCAAATGGCTAGATTTTTTAAAGTGTAATTCTGAGATTTTGTTTCAAACAAATAAGTATGGAAGTGTAAAGCTGTGGTTTTGTTTCAAACAAATATTGAACTGTAAATATGTGATTTTATTTTTTAAAAAAAAAGAATTGAAGTGTAAAGCTGTGATTTTGTTTCACACTATTAAGAAATGAAGCTGTATATTTTTTTCAAACATCTATCTTAGGTATTGACGCAAAAAGTTGGGAGGTCATTCAAACTAATGGCTGGTCATTAAATTTTAAAGCTGCGATTTTGTTTCACGTCTGTCATTATTCAGATAAAAAGCTGGGAATATTGTTTTAACAAAAAGGTATTGAAGTGTAAATCTCTGTTTCTAATAAAGAGGTATAGAATTGTAAAAAATATTTCTCCCTAACAAAGAGATATTACAGTATAAAGCTGTGATTTGCTCATAAAAATACGGTAGTCAAGAAAGTGTAACTCTGTGATCATGATTCCACGTAGGATAGTTTAGTCCTTAAGATTTTAGTGCAATTTTTACTGTTTGTGAACTGATCAATCGAAAAACAAATTCTGTTTCTCGAAACGCTTCCATGATTGAACATGTCTTCATTGGGTGGCGCCAGTTAATATTGAGCGTCGTCATGGTGCGTTTCTGAGCGAAGTGGAATCGTGCCAGGTATTGTGTTTTGAATTTTCGAAGACAAAAAAAAAGTGTCGTTTTTCTTGTTTAATGATCGCTATTACAACCAAAAGCTCTCAGCTTTTTTTATGGTTTGTTACAATGAAAATTTCGCAGTTTTTTGTTGTTGTTTTTTTTCCAACCGTACTCTGATGTTCTGTGTTATGTGTTATTTGAATTGTTGTGTTTTAAAAAAAATCATATTAATAATGGACCATCATCAATTAATGTAAATAGCCCAACAAGCTCGAGGTGAATCACCGTTGGGTTAAAACAATACGAAGAGTCCATTTGAAGCTGAATGGCAACTCGCTCTATCGCCTATTTATACATTTTCTAAATACCATAATAAGAAGTGAACGTTTGCTGTCCATAACTATTTTGTATTCAAGATTACCAATTACTTGCCCACTAATAACTGAAAACATGCGAATATTGTAAAGACGACCAGTCGCATTTTGTCTGTAATAATTTGGAGATAGGAAAGTTAACGCGCCTACGGTTTTGCATGTTAGTGCATTTCTTACTTGAAGTCGCCAAGATTCTACACACAGCTAGTGCTTGACTTTAGACCTATGCAACTTACGACCTATATGCAACTTACGACCTATGCATCTGAAGACAATTCGACGCTACGACTACAGTCCCTACCCATATCAGATTTCAGATTTATTTCTGTCTGAATTGTATAAATGTGCAACAATACTTTTGTTAATAGTTTTTCATGGAAAATATTATTTATAATAATTATAATATTTATGATATAATTCAACTTAAGTATTTTTTATCACTACACTTTTCACACAGCGTATTCAACTTAAGACCAAATCCAGTTACGAATGGTCTGATGGTCTGTCCGAACCGTTCGTGGTCGTAAGTCCAGCACTAGCTGTATTTATAAAAATGTTTATAACGAGACGGGTCTCGTGTTTAGTAGCATAGCCCCGTGGACTTGACGGCAATGATAGTAAGACAAGCCTACAGAAAGGGGCGTAAAATACTTTTATTTCCCGTTAAATGTATAACTACAAAAAGTATCATAATTTGGCGATTATTATGGTTTGACTAGATTAGCAAAAAAAAATTAAAAAAAATAAATAAATCATGGTTGGAAGACGAATTGAGAAATAGGAATATATTCAGATTAAAAATAGACATTAAAATAATGAATGTTGTGTATATTTCGTTTATTTTTAAAAATAATATTCATTTACTGCAATCCAGGTTTTAATTAAATTTAACGATTTTTCTATAGGATAATATTGCTCTAACAAGGTCATACACAACCAGGCCAATAATGTTCTGCCAAGGTCACACAACTAGATAAGGGATGCTTTAATAAGGTCACACTTAACTAGGTTAATGGTTGTTTTGTTTTTTTACTTGCGTCGTATTAAGACATTTTTTTTTAACTTCCTGTAAATAGGTGCACACATTCACCATAGCAATAAAATGAAATGCAGTGAATTTTTTGGTAAAATTGTGTCCGCTCTTTTAAATCCTTTACATTTTAAAAAGAATCTTGCTAAATTGACAAGCAAAAAATTTTTTTTATAAAGATTCTTTAGATAGAAATCATCCTTTAGATTTAAACCTAGATGTGAACAAAATAGCAGCTATGTACAAGACCGGAGAGATAGGCAGTTGGGTGGAAATGACTTATCGCTGATGTATCTCTTTTCTTTGACAGCTGAAAATATCAGCGTTTCTACGCTCGTTTGATAATTTATCAGGTGTATGCATCTGTAAAATCTTGGCAAGTGTAAATAGATCAAATTTATAGTAGAAGGAGAGAGCATATGGTACGAGCAAAACAATGAAATAAAGGTATAGAGTCTACGGGGTTTCTGAGTTCGGCATGCTATGTCTCATGACAGTTTTAAAGTATGTAGAAACACTGGAAGGTTATTCGTTGCAGTTTAAGGTGCGTTGAATCCCTAGTTACTAATATATTGACACTCCCGCCCCATAAAAAGTACTCCAGAAACAATTTTATGAAATTTTAAAATACTAATAAATAGAGAATATTTTGCTGCATCTAAACAAACAAAAATTTTGGAATTAAAAAAACAAAACAAAAAAAAACCCACTTAATTATTATTATTGCACATCATAATTTCTCTGAGCTTGTGTTGTAGAAGAGAGATTAACATAAAACACTTTACTGTGAAGCATTAACTGAAAGATGTAACCCTTGTTATATATGGCCTCACAACTGTCATGTAACAAAACTTTTATATAATTCATATCAACCTAACCCAATGCACGTCAATGTATCATATATATAACAATTGACAACATTATTAAAGAATAATTCATTTCATGATAACATAACATCTCACTTAGGTCTAGCACTTCACGTCAGTCCAAGATAACGTCTCACGCCAGTCTAGCATCTCAATTACGTCAACATCTCACTTGAGTCTAAAATTTCATTTAAGTCTACCATATCACTTAAATCTAGCTTAACGTCTTAAATTGATTATTTTAAACTTTCCTCCCCTCTACTGGGGTCAAAACAAGCATAAATCTATACACGAAGGAACGCAGATTGACACGCAGATAGCAATCAGATATAAATGTATAAATATTTCATGTAGTTGAACCTGCGATATGATTTGAAATTTGAATAACATTGACTCTCGCTGGATTAAGTATTTTTGTTTTAATGATGGCGCAGCAAATTATCTCTAGCTTGAGAGATTATGTTCTTATTTCTGTGCCCCCAACAAGAGCTGAGCTTGAAGCTGTTGCCAACTTATTGCCTAGCGGGCACCGGGTTTATTCCAGTACTGAGTGTACGGAACTCGTTAGACAAATTCGTTGTATTATCTGAACACCTCATGTCTCTTTTAAACACTATTTTACCATTTTTTACTTAAGTGTTGATCTAACATGTCATTAAATCTGTTGTTAAAAACGACGGGGGATGAAAAGCTAAATATTATTGTTCTTTCAACTCCCAACCTGACTCGTACTAACCTTAATATAAACAGAAATATGGGTATGGACACACACATTTCAGTATATTCAAATCACTCATGCAAAACTTACAAATGACAAATGGCATCTCTGTTGGTCAATGATGAAATTATTCAAAGTTTATCTTACAGTCATTCTCCAGCTGTCATTCTGTGTTATTGCTAGAACTAGAGTATATTTCAAAGCCACACAAGACAGTCTCTGATAACCCTCCTTCAAATCGCCCCTGGCTCTTGCTCACTTTTCCTACGGCCATTATAAGGTACGCCTGCGCACCTCAAGGACACTGCCGCATTGTTGTACCTTTTACATAGTCCCCGCGATACACCGATAACTCTTGATAACTTTGGGGGGATGTTTGCTTGTGATAGTCAAACAAGGGAACTTTTGTGCCACGGCCGTTAGTGAGTGAGTGCGTGTGGTTTTAAGACTTGCTCCCTTCCGCGATAGGCCCGTGTAATTTGCAGGCAATGAATCATCGCCACGAACCTGTCAAACCACAGCGGTTACTGTGTTATTTAACGACCACCCATTGCAATGTCGGTCAATGTTTCTATGACCAAAAGAGTTGATGATGCCAATTGGAAGTTTGAAGTCTCTAACTGAACTTTATCCCGATTTTAAAGCACCTTTGTTGTATACGTGAGGCATTATTTTCCAAAAATGTAAAAAAGGTGTTTAAAAAAACTGTTGATTTTTTTTTACTTAAAAAAAAATAAATATATAAAGAGACTATAGTCTATACTCAATACTTTCTGATGGATCCTTCGTTGTTTTTTTTAAAAAAGTATACATAGAAAATATTTTAGGATAAGCTTATACCGGTGTACTAATGTAGGCTTACACTAGTATGGCGTTACCAATGTAGGCCTATACCAATGTTGTAGTTTATGGATTTAGGTAAACTATTCTCTGGTACTATTTTTTTGGAAAGTAAAAATACAATAATAAGAACAATGGTTATTTTAAGATTTTGTGTTATCTGTGGGAAGTTGAATATTTTTATATAAATTAGAGCATTGGTTCCCAACCTCTTTTGGGTTGCGACTTCCTTTTTATAAAAAAGCCATGTGGCCCGCGACCCCCATGAAATTTAAATAAGTCTTTTTCAATAAAGTTGTTTACAAAATAGTGCAAATTGCATTATAGTCAATATTTTTTTAGTCGACAGTTTGCGACTAAACCAGAAAACTCGTCGCGACAACCCTTGGGAAATGTAGAGAACCGCTGGTGCAGACAAATGACTGAAAGGGGGAAGTAATCTGAGCTCACCAACGGGAGATAAATGCTCCATTTGTGAAGATGGCACAATGTTGCAGGTTGTTTGTGGGTTGAGTGCTTCGGTGCATACAAGGTCTCTTACGGTACAAGGTCTCTTACGGTACAAGGTCTCTTACGGTACAAGGTCTCTTACGGTACAAGGTCTCTTACGGTACAAGGTCTCTTACGGTACAAGGTCTCTTACGGTACAAGGTCTCTTACGGTACAAGGTCTCTTACGGTACAAGGTCTCTTACGGTACAAGGTCTCTTACGGTACAAGGTCTCTTACGGTACAAGGTCTCTTACGGTACAAGGTCTCTTACGGTACAAGGTCTCTTACGGTACAAGGTCTCTTACGGTACAAGGTCTCTTACGGTGACTAACATGCACCCCCCCCCCGGACCATAGATCCGTATTCTCATAACTTTACCAACACGGGCTATTTACAGATGAACGCGTCCTTCTGTCCTCGAATGTCCACGGTTGTTGCTCTTGGCGATTACTATAAAAGTTATTATATATGTAGATGTATCTGTTTTGGGCTAGTGGTTTGTCAGCCATAATTTTTGTAAGTTGTCCTTTAGAGCTTAATTTTCTTAATGGATATGGGCTATGCTTGCGGTCATTTGTAATCCTATTACGGGTTTAATTAAAACAAAAATGAGCCAGATACATTTTGTAACCATGTTAATGGGGGGGGGGATATAATTTTATCTTATTGCATTTGTCGTTCAACACCATTGGGTCTAATGTCATCAGTTGAATAAGAAAACAAACATCAACATTTCATAATTATATTTTGTACACCGCTGCTTTTTTAAATACATGATTGAATGTATTTGTTAAATTCACACACAGCTGAGAAGTTGTTAAATCTATAAACAAAGCTTGGTTTCTTTTCCTAAACTTGGGTCTGAACATCCACGCACTGATTACAATTATTATTATTTTATTTTTAAAATCTATTCATTTATCAGAAAAATGTGACTATTGCCATTTCACATTTTTGTTACACTTTTTGAAAAAGCTGGGGCAATAAAAACAAAAGCACATATGTTTGTATGTTTTTTTTTCCATATACAGCTGTGGTTCGTTTGAGAACTCTTGCTCATTAAAAAATCACCCAACGACGCTTATCATCCAAACATAACATTCTTCTTTCTTTTCAAGCTAATAATTTAGCTCCAAAATACACGGGACCACGCCTAGCAGCCGGTTTAAACTTGCAAAATTTGCAAACGTAACGAGGATTTGGTTTTTTTGTTTTGTTTTGTTTTTTTTGTTCACAAGTTTAAAATCCAAGACTATCAACTTAAAGAAACATTTCCTGTAGAACCGTACTGAAACATTTCTTTTATCGCAATACTGACGTTATTTTTTCCAACATTGTAATCGACTATCCCATAAAATCAAGAAATGCATTAACTGTTAACGTGAGTCGAGGTTCCGAGTATCGAATAGAATCCCGAGAAGACAAGTCGGGGAGAGAGAGAACGAGGAAAGTGTAGACTAAACTCTCATCAGACTTTGTATTTAAGACCATTTAGATTTATTTGATAGGACTGAAACTCAAGGGCCTGCCAACCTGGCACGAGTTACAGATTTATGGTGCAAATAATTTCCCGGGAATCTGGAAACGCGGCAAAAGGCGTGGTCCGGGAACTGAAAAAAAAAGCCAAGTCCGAAGATAAAGAGCATCTAGCAGTTAAGGAATGGATGCCATGCCTGTAAACTTAGCCAATGCTTGTTACCTGCAGAAGTCATTTTAGTTACCCATGGAATCATATTTATTTTTAAAGTTGAAAATTGATCTCATATTTTTACACCGTAGATTTGTTACATCATTATTTAAAACACAGTCAAAACAAGTTAAAATATTTCGCACCAAACGACTTGTGGCATTTAGCGCAGATATCAAGTATCTTTTTTTCTGCCTAGGACAATAGTTTTGACCGAGTTGTCTATAATGGTGTGATTGAATTACATAGAAATAGATTAAAAACCAGATCAGATGTGTTTTTTTTTCATTTTGTTTTGTTTTCTTTTTTAATTTTTTTTTCTTTGCTTGTTTCAATTTAGCAATTTTCCATGATCCTGTAGTAATTCGCGAAGACGTAATATAATTATCTAATTTAAAAAAAAATTATTATTCCAATTATTTTACTTTGTATCTAGTGTCAGATAAAAGAGAATTAACTAAATCCACTCACATCGTATCCTTTTAAAAATTGTGTTTAAGGCGTTGTTTGGGGCGGGGTGGGGGAACGAGTCCAGTTAAACCTCCCAGGCTCCCATGGTAACGGACAGATATCGCGTTCAGGTAAGCCCGGGGGATATCGTGGCCAGATCTCACCATTTTCCCCCTGGAGCCAGAGAAAATAACTCCGCGGACACAGGAGGGCTTAGGAGCAATATTTATTATTGCCGGATCTTGGTGCAGATTAAAGTTGAGAGCATGAAAACCCTGGTCTAAGTTGGATTTCTTTCTTTTTTCTTCAATTTTTTTTGTTTTCGAGGATTTGTTTCGTGATCGGAAGTGTTCTTAAATTTGCCGTGTAAGTTTAATTTAGAATATTGTAATTATAATCTATAACATGTATGTTATTTTTGGGGCGAATTTGTCTAGACTTTTGACGAGCGAGTTGGTAATCTTTTTGAGTTTCTATAGCTTGTTGGCATTGGAATTTCCCCTCGTCAATTTCTATCGCTTATCAGTGGAAACTTTGTAATAATATTAGTTTTTCAAACGTGTTTTAGAATATTAATTTCGTGCCCCTTCCCCTTAAATAAATGAATCATTCTTTTTAGAATCATACACACCTTTATTTAAGTCACCAAACTTGCCAGGAATCGTAATCGGCAAATTAAATAGAGTTCTCGATCAGCTAATGGCAATGGGTCAATACTTGAAAACCTACCCATGGTCAACTTCAATGCAATGTAATCTTGACAATATTTTAAAAAATCAGTTGACTTTGCATGGATTAGAATCGCTTACCTTTTCATAAGAAAAACAATAATATATTGAATAATGCACCTTGAATTTGATTCCTTCTTGAATCCACTCTATCAACCTTATCGAAAGATGAATTCAATAACTGAATTTTAAAAAAATATATATATTAAAATCTTTAAATTGAAACCCGAAAAAACAACAACTTCTAGTGATAAAAAAGAAAAAAAAGGCGGATTTGATGTAACGTGTAATATCTTTCTATGGTTGTGTACGTCTGGGCCGCAGCTCAATGATTCATTGATGACTACTCTACTCATGCCATGTCTTAGGTCCTGTGCCACACTTGGTGCTGAGGATAGGGAGGAACTTTTGGAACCTAAGACTAAAAAAATCCCCTGCTTCAATGGTGATCTTAAACTTAGTATTTCAACGTGTTTTTTTAAAAATATTTTTTCAAGATCAAAGAAATAATTCAAGATGTAGTTATCTTTAATAATAGTTTGTTTTAATTTGTATTTCTCCCTAATAAACACTTTTGGAAAAAGAAAAACATGTGGAAGTGTAATAAACAAGTAAACAATACACACACAAATCGTGCGCCGGTTTATATACCAATGAAATAATTGCCAATAAGACCAACGGATGGCTTTTATCATCGGGCATGCGCCAGTGTGTAGGCTTAAAGTTACACGAAGGCTGTGTTAAGCAAAGTCTCTTATTAATTACGATTTTAAATAATTATCCTACATGTATACAAAAACAAATAAATGCTGGTCTCTAGGGAAACACAATATGAGAACAGTGTTAAAAAATACAAACCTTATTGAAACGAAAATAATACTCTGCTCAACTTTGTCAGGACTTTATGTCAATGATCTTCCATTTTATGAGCTTTGTGAAGAATGTTATTTTATAATTATAATTGTTTTGTTGTAGTTGTTTGTGTGCGTGTAGGATATATATATGTGTGTGTGTGTGTGTGTGTGTGTGCGCGTGCGTGCGTGCGTGCGTGCGTGCGTGTGTGTTGTGTGATGTGTGTGTTGTGTGATGTGTGAGTTGTGTGATGTGTGTGATGTGTGTGATGTGTGTGATGTGTGTGATATGTGTGATGTGTGTGATATGTGTGATGTGTGTGATGTGTGTGATGTGTGTGATGTGTGATGTGTGATGTGTGTGATGTGTGTGGTTTGTGATGTGTGATGTGTGTGTGATGTGTGTGTGATGTGTGTGTGATGTGTGATGTGTGTGTGATGTGTGTGTGATGTGTGTGTGATGTGTGTGTGATGTGTGTGTGATGTGTGTGTGATGTGTGTGTGATGTGTGTGTGATGTGTGTGTGATGTGTGTGTGATGTGTGTGTGATGTGTGTGTGATGTTTGTGTGATGTGTGTGTGATGTGTGATGTGTGTGTGATGTGTGTGTGATGTGTGTGTGATGTGTGTGTGATGTGTGTGTGATGTGTGTGTGGTGTGTGATGTGTGTGTGTGATGTGTGTGTGATGTGTGATGTGTGTGTGATGTGTGTGTGATGTGTGTGTGATGTGTGATGTGTGTGTGATGTGTGTGTGATGTGTGTGTGTGATGTGTGTGTGATGTGTGATGTGTGTGTGTGATGTGTGACGTGTGTGTGATGTGTGTGTGATGTGTGTGTGATGTGTGTGTGTGTGTGTGATGTGATGTGCAGAGAGGGGAAAATAATATTTTTTTTATGAACTACACGCGCTTAAGTGGTTGAAAATAAACGATGCAAACGGATATCCAGAGCAACGGTTGCTGGTTACCGATTTCGACAAAACGACTATGAATTTTTTATATATTTTTGGTTAAAACTCAAAACTTACTTTAAAAAGTATTACTATGTTAATAAAATAACTAATTGGCCTGCAGTATAAATAATGTAAAAATCGTATACTTGATACTGGCTTCTGGTGTCTTAACAATACAGAGCGTTTCAAAAAAATAGAAGACCTCGTTCATGGCCGGATTGAGCCTTTCGTGGACCAGGCCAAATTATATTATTATGAAAGCCATGATCGAGTGAGAATTGTTGTGTTAGTCTAGGCCAGTGCTTCTCAAACTTCGTAGTATTGCGGACCGGCAGGAATTTTTTCCATTACACCAGGGACCTGTGAACTATTTTCTCTGTACTGGCGTGGTAGTGAAATTTTCTTTATTAGAAACTTCTGCGGACCGGCATCGGATAGCCCACGGACCGGCACCGGTCCGCGGACCACCACTTTGAGAAGCACTGGTCTAGGCCTATGTTGTTAAAGCTGCCACACTGAGCTTGTTATTCCATGTCACCCTGCGTCAATAAAGACCTTAAATATCCATCTCCAACACCAGTCTCCTGTACTACTTAGCTTTTCCTTACCCCATTTCTTCCTCCAAAAACTTTGGCTAACTACGCAATAACAATTTGACAACGTTTAACTGTTTCGGTATCTTGTCTTACGTGAAGTAATTAATGGTAAAATAGATCCGTTATTTTAAACCCTATTCTTATCTTTTGACTTAGCCCAAAAAACCGCCTACCAAGCTCAGGTAAAAAAAAAGAAAAGCGCAGCGTCGCCTCTCCCCCCTCCTCCTTTTCATATGCCACTGCCTTTCGACATTTCAAAATGGTCAATTTGTTTATATTTTTGAATACTTAAGGAAGGAAAAACAAACTGAAGTAGGTCCAATTTAGCAGAAAAGAGAGTAACGCTGGACATCTTAAATTGTCCTTTTGCCGTTCGTAAGCTATTCTGGACATCTTACAGCTTTTAGAATCATCAAAACTTCCCATACACATACAATGTTTATTTCAGAAATCTAACGTATTCAGTGGCGTCACTAGGGGGGGGGCGGGGGGGGGGCGGGCCGCCCCGGGTGACACCCATCAGGGGGTGACACCCGAGCCTAAAATTGTACTGTGTACGATTTTGTGTAAGAAAACAAAAGATGACAATTTTTTAAATCTAGAAAGAACTTAAGAAATACAATGAAATACGTTAAACGCGAACATTCTTATTAAAAAAATATCAGATAACTTGCAATAATAAAACAGTCCCAACACACGAACAACATTAAAACAAATTAGGAAAAAAAGAAAAGAAATAGTCGCAGGAGAGAGATCTTTCAAAAAGGCTGGAATGAAAGAGGCAATGTCTTTTGTTTTAAAGGAAATAAAGCCATTTGGGCTTGGACACACCGACAGCATGAACGAATCCCACCTCACGACTCCCTCCACCACAGTGGGGTGGGGGGAATACGATTTTTATCCCCCCCCCCAAAAGAAAAAAAATCAAAAGATGGGTTTTCTTTGTTGATGTTTTTCTTGAGGAAAATTATGATTTCAATGTCTTTGAGTTAATATTTTTATATATATATTTATTAAAGGCGTGAAAGCATAGATATGCATGTTTATATACAGGTAGTCCTCCGGTTACGACGGTCCCATCCCGACTTAAACTGTTTAGTGCTTACGAACATGCCCCCGTAAAGAATAGTATTACGCGTTATTCCGTATTTGAAAAAAAAATTTCATGAGGTAACGAATTCTTTTCTATATTTGAAATTAACAAAAATTAATGAAAAATATGTATGATTATTATTTCAACCTACAACTTTCGTTTGCGAATTTTTCAAATGGCGAAGTTTTCAATCAAGTCAATAAAGCTGAGTAAGCTTACAAGTTCCTTTTCAATGCTCATTAGAGAGAGCATATTCAGCCTTTTTCGTCCCATGCAAATTCTAACTCATTATATATTCTTTTCAACTTTGAAAAGGATCGCTCTCAGCTGCAGTTTGATGTCATCATTGAAAGATAGATGCGAAGTGCGATGTGAACATTTGGGAAGGACTGTGTGAAATATAGCTCATTCAAAAGCAGCAAAATTTTTAGCTCTGTGCAAGTTTTTTGAGTTTCGCTTTGTGCTAATTCCTTTTCCTTACCCTGAGCTGGACAGTAACTTTTTTAAGAGTTCTGAAAATTGGACTAATTCTGAAGGTAAGCAGTCTTCGAAATCACTCATGAACCTACATGTTGAAGAAAATCAGAAGCCCCGAGCCTAGTGCTCTTTGTGGGTCTTCCCAGAAGACCCCCTTAGCCATCTGGCCACCAAAGGGGCGTAACAGCTGAGGAACCCCCCCCCCAAAAAAAAAGCTGTCGCTTCTGAAGCGGCCACCTGGGCATCAAGGATATACAGTCGAAGATGCCTCCCACTAAGTTGCCCTCACAAGGAGGTGGTGGAATTTCCTACTAAGACCCGCTACCATTTTGGCGCCATACCGGCAAAGCACACGGGTCTCCATGGTTAGGACCGCCGCAGACCGGGGGATCATCAAAGACCTACCTAGGGTGCAACCCCCACTGGAAGGTTTCCTCAGAGCTGGCGTCCAATGCGTTCTTCGCGGCACTTTTTGCTAATCCGTACTGGCGCTCCTGGCCCTAAACTGGCACCGCTCGATGGTGTTGCTAGTAAATTGAGGGGGGCGAAACGGTTGCTTCTTCGACCCCTTCTTCGAAATCACTTGAATGTTCTTCCATTAACTTGGCTGCTGCCCATCGGGTGGCGAAAGTGCTGAGCTCAGTTAGGTTTGTAAGAAAGCCAAATTTCTCATGGATGTATTTATATGCACCTAACCAATGTTGTAGGGCTTAAGAAATGTTGTCAATGATTACCAGAAATACCTCAATCTTGAATTTTTTTCTCCAGGAGAATACTGTTTTGTTGATGTCCCTTTATCAAAGTGACGCTTTCTTTTTTGTTTGATAGTATTGAAGATTGTTTACACTGTTTTTACCACGGACTTTTCCTTTCCTTTGTCTTCATGGGAATAAAATTAAATTAATAAATGCTATTTTTTAACAAACTCAATGATAGACTTCCTTTCTAAAATTGTTTCCAAAATTTCAAGTAAAATAGCGACTTCCAGTTGTTCAATTTCCTTCTTCTTCAAGTCGGCAGCCACGTGGCTGATTTTTATTCGTTGCTAATTCTTCCAGTGCTGCGATATTCTCATGGTATGAGCTATTAACAGACCTTACAGCATAATGTCAGGCTGACCATCTTGTGTCAGACAAGGCTTTGTTAGCATGTATCAATTTCATATGTTTTTGAAGTACCTGTCAACGATGAGTAGATGGAACAAGTCGGGTATAAAGATTTTGCAGAAGACAAATAAATCTGACCGCAGTAGGACAACCTGCTGCTCTTTTCCCAACCAAATTAAAGGAATAAGCTGTGCACGGTACATAATGAGCTACAATGCACTTCTCACGAAGAATAGCCTGGTTTCCGTTATACTTCCTACTCATTTGCAGCATTGTCGTATGACTGTCCAAGGCATTTTCAGGGATTCGTACAAACATAATGGCCTGCATCTTTATTATACACTATAATTCATAAAAAGTTTGGGGGCCCTTAAAATTATTGTGGACTTTTGCCCGTTCAGCAGCCCCCCCCCCTTTTTTTTAAAAATCCGCCATAGGGGGGGGATTCCATGCATCTGTGACTAAGTGGTACGAGGAGGGGGGTGTTTAAGAAATGTGACGTCACATCAAAATCGCGAAACTTTAAAGAAAAGTTCCACTTAAATATTTGATTGTTTACCATTTATTTAATTAGGTTTTCAATGACTTCACGCGTGTTACGATATTACAGTGCAGACTTACCCTAAATACATATTGAAATGACAAAAAATAATTTGCAATATGCTAATTTTTATTGAGAAAATACGGCTTGGGGGAGGGGTGTCAAAGCTTTGTGACGTCATATCGTAAAAAAGGAATGGGGTCTAAGTTTTTGTGACAAAGTATGCGCACTGGGGGAGGATGGGGTAAAAATCGGCAACCTCGCGTGACGTCATTTATGGACGGCCCCTTCAGTCGTGAAGGGGTGACACCATGAGCTACCGCCCCGGGTGACACCAACCCTAGTGACGCCTCTGAACGTATTTCCTATATTTTTCATACGCAATGGTCAATGGTTTCCGATTACACAAAAATGTATCATACCAGTACAAGCTGTATAAAAATAATTATAAAAATATTGTTATAAAAAGTCGATTTTTATCTTATGATATATTTCGTTATGACAGTAACCATAATAAATTTTTTTAAAACAAAATATGTGAAAACGTATATTGCCCTAAAAATTTTTTTAAAACTCCTCGGAGCAATAGAAGGGGAAGAAAAATAGCTAAGCAGTAAAATAGACTTACGTCACAACATTCCAGTGATGAATATTGTTGGTTATGACTCTTGCAATATCGTTTTTACGTTTTAGAAGGTTTCGTTTTAAACCACTATCTGTAATTCAGAGTAAAACATACTTTATGGTAACTTGTATATTATTTTGTAGGCTATTCAATTTTGCGTGGTTCTTTTCCTCTCCTTACCAGACCCACACAACCCACTGTCTTCCCATGCTGACCAACACCTGACCACAGAGCCACAGAAACCACTCCAAGTGACCTATGTGGATGGCAAGTGCACATGCTGTCCATACGGCTACCACATTGATTTGGACTTTCTCAACTTTTGTCGAGATCTGGAGAGCGGGTCAACTCTGCGCAACCTCAAACGTATCCAGCGAACCAAGAGGAAACTGAGGAAGTCCATGGAGGTGAGTTTGGACTGGTGACACAGGACACATAATTTCACATAACAGGTAATACAGGCCACCCATACTCTCACATCACAGGTAATACCAGCCACCCATACTCTCACATCACAAGGTAATACAGTCCACCCATACTCTCACATCACAAGGTAATACAGGCCACCCATACTCTCACATCACATGGTAATACAGGCCACCCATACTCTCACATCACAAGGTAATACAGGCCACCCCATACTCTCACATCACAAGGTAATACCAGCCACCCATACTCTCACATCACAAGGTAATACCAGCCACCCATACTCTCACATCACAAGGTAATACCAGCCACCCATACTCTCACATCACAAGGTAATACCAGCCACCCATACTCTCACATCACAAGGTAATACCAGCCACCCATACTCTCACATCACAAGGTAATACCAGCCACCCATACTCTCACATCACAAGGTAAAACCAGCCACGGGGTCAGGCATACTCTAACATCATAGCTGTGATAAACAACATTTAATTTTATTGGCCTTTCCCTAACGTTTTTATTTTGTTTTATTTTTGGAGCCTCCCAAAGCCAAAATAATCACAATTATTCACCATACATTCAAAATAATGTCTTCTTGCATAATATTTGGCTCACATTAAACATAGATAATAGAAGATGGAAAAGATTATGTTAATTCATTGTATCTGTAAATTACATTGTTTCTCACTAAACATTTCCACCCAAAATATTATATTGGTAGCTTGGAATAACAGTTGTACATCTTTTAATCTTCCAAAATCTCTATTTTATGTTTGACATTATTTTTTATTTATTTTTTTAGGGGGGAGGGGGTCATTTTAAATGTTTCCTGTAAGTTATTTACATGCCATCAAAAGAAGTTTAACATAAAATTGTTATAAATTGTTTAAAAAGTATAAAATTCAAGATACATAAACGAATTGTGTAATGAAAACAATAAGTTATAGCTTTATTAAATCATGGACTAATGCACAAGTAAATGCTTCGGCTAAATGCCTACATCAGTATAACAAAATTAACACAAGTATTTACATTTAATTTAGTTGTTTTGTTCACAGAATTTGTTTGTGTATCTTTTATTTTATTTAAAAGCTTTATCATATCACACTCCTATTCTATACGTTAAAAAGTATAAAAATAACTGACACTTTGTGAGAACCTTTGCCATATAATGAGACGGTTTCTATTCTAATGTTTATTTTTAACATGTGTTGTTTTGATAGCACCATTTTTTATAATGCGCCCCCCCCACCTCCTTGTAGTTGATGCTTGATGAACAGGAAGGAATAGCCACTGACCCGACCTCGGCCCCACCGGACATTGTCCACTCCACCGAGGCTGGACGCCTCATGCACATGATAAACTATGAGAGGTCAGCCACCCACCGTATCCTCAACCAGATAGACTCCTCGGTCAGCTCGACCATCGCAAACATCGACGGCGTCAGGGGTCATAGGCAGATGTCTTCTGACAGTGATGAGCCCCTTACACCTTACACCCCTTCCTACGGGTAGGTTTTATTCCTAAAATAAAATAATTATGCTATTAAAATTGTGTTTATATATATAGCACATTATTAATGACATTTTTGTTTACTTACTTACTTCTTTTTTTTTAAAAGTAAATGATTGTTTTTAAATATTTCTTTGACTATTAACATTTCTTAACCAATTTGTATCATTTAAATTTTTTTTTAATAATAGGATCATTAATAGCTAAACATAAATTTCTGCTACAAATTTCATCAGTCACATTTTCAAGTTTCTTATCCAACAATTTAATACACAAACATGATTTGCCAATGTTCATTTAAATCCTTTTAATTAAAAGAGCTTAAAAATCGTTAAAAAATTCATTGAATTTACTGTAGCCCTCTGGACCTTATAGCATGCAATATATATTAAATGTATTTCAGTTTTTAAAAGTTCTAGTAAAACTTCAACTATTCATCTTTTATTAAGTAAGTCTCTTGTTTCGAGAATGTTCAATGTTACTAACTTCTCCTTATTTCACACTGTTAAGGAATAAACATTATATTAAAAATGATTATATCAATTTAAATTAAGCTCTATTATATATGAAGTATAAAAAAAAACTTTTCTTAAACAGGGCCCCATACCCCATGGATGATGGAATGGCTACACCCCTGTCTGCGTCCGGTCGCACAGACTCGCTGACCTCCCTGTCTTCAGTTTCCACAATGTCCAGTGAGACTCAGCTAATCCATCAGGCACAACTTTACCACTCATCACAACAGAACTCTCTCAACACTAAAACCACAACAAAGGTAACCAATAGCAACAGGCTGTTGTTTTTATTTTTTTTAAACAGCATTATCACCTTTCACTCTTTGCCAGGATTGTTTCTACACCTTCAGACGTTACACAATACAGCAGGAAGAGGTTTTAATCAAAATATTAGTAAGATTGAGTTACAAGCCTCATGTTTAATAAAAAAAAATTCTGTCAAAATCTGAAATGGGATAAAAATGTACATTCTTAATGTTTGATTTTATTTCCATTTTTTTTCTTCTCTTGTTTATTTGCCATTAAGTTTTCAAACTCCGAGTTTCATTACACCTGGATCATTTTATTGAATGATGTTATTAAAAGAATTATGCAGAACTTGACATGGGGAAAAAAAGGGGTGGGGGGGGGGATTTCAATAAATAAAATCAACTTTATAAAAAGCAAACATTTATTTGATGATGAAAACCTTGTTGTTCTGAGATGGATTTTTATTTTTCGAGCTTTCCTTTAATAATTTTATTTCCATCTTTTTCAATGAGAGTAATACTTTAGCAATAAAAATGTAATTATGAGCTGAATATCAGTTTCTTCCCACATTATACTCATTGATGGACAACCTTTCACTCCAACCTTTGCAAAGTTTGTTTTACTTATGTTAAACATTTTGTATCCATTAAGAGGAAGGTATATTAATTTTGAATGGCTTTCACACTGAAAAATTTGCCGCGAAAATGTCAGTTTTCAATAATTAATTCAAAGAAACAAAATTCCATACTTTATTTTAAAATTCTTGTCGAACTATAATATCTTTTTTTTAAAAAAAGGTCATTGAAAACCCGGTGATTGAAATGGCCACAGCAGAGATGAAACAATACACGACGACGTCCTCGGCGCAGCTTGCTGATGAATTACCTGAAGAGGATAAGGAGGAACCACAAATTCGCACACAGGTGAGGCCCATGAAGATAAAAAAATGAGTTAAGTCTGCAGTAGACAAAAGCCTCAAAGTTTTAGCCTTGGTCTTTCTTTTTTTTTCTTTTGCATGAATGTTATAATGTTTTAGGCTGTGAGATTTAAAAAGGAGTCAAATCTGATGGATAGTCAAACAAGAACTGTGGTTTGGACAGTGTATGTCAGGGCTGCTAGTGATGTAGATTACAAAACTGCTTGGTGACTTAGTGACCTAATTGAATGGTTATTTTAAAAGTTCACTGTGAACAGTTGTTATCTATTTAAGTTTGTATAGATGTGAACAAACAGTTTTTTTTTCTTTGTTTTTTAAAATATACATTCTAATGTTTGATAATAATTAAACAATATAATTTGCAATTGTCACGCAAGTAGTGTCTGTCAGTCAATCCTGACGCTACTAATTTTAGAAAGTAGGGAAAACCAAATTACTGCACCAAAGCATCAAAAGTTGTGCAAATTAAATATGCGCTGTAAAAAAATATTATATGACGTCATTGTTTTCGCTCATATTTTAATTTTGGAAAAGGGATCAATGTAAAAAGAGGATTTGATTATGGTTAATTATAAAATTAAAAAGCAAAGGGGACGCCGTAGTCGCCCTGCAACCCCTATTATAAAAATACTTTGTGTACATTTCAGAAAGTTTAATATTTCGTATTTATCAAACAAGGACAAGTTAGTTGGGCTTTTGAAAAAGGTCGGTGCCGTAGGCGCCCTAAAAAAAAGTGGATTTTTTATAAAATAAATAGATTTCAGCTGAAAACTTCCGTCATTTTTGACGGGTATACGCTAGTAATTAATAATAATTTGAGAACTCACTATGCTTCACATAAAAATAGTATCACATATATTTATAAATGCATTCAATTTAAAACGTTCATATCCTAATTACAAAAAAACACATAATGACATGATGGTGCTCAAAAGCTACATGTATCATTCTGAGAAATGTCTGATTGTTAACTTTGAAAAGTAATTAATTCATTGTCAAATGAAATCTTTTGTTTTTTAATAATTAGTTGAAAAAATAATACTTTTACAAGAAAAAATATAAGTCATAGTACTTAAAATTTCTTGTGTCTCCAGAATGCTGCACCCACCAATATGAGAACTCCCCCATCACCTCTGTTGAGCAAAGGTCCTCCCGATTCTCCTACAAGGGAAGCCCTGGCACTCAGTGCCCACAGGATAAGAGAACTGGAGGAACAGGTCAAGACCATTCCCATTCTTCAGGTATGTTGATCTGATCCTAATCCTATGTTTATATTTAATTTTTGTAACCTATGTTGGCAGTTTTACTGTAAACAGATTTATCATATTGTTTAACAAAAATAAATATATATTTTTTTAATAAGAATATGTTGAGTACTTGCATTTTCCTTTTAATAAATGCATTACTTTTTGTCATAGATAGCAGTTGATTTCTCCTGGTTTCCCATTGCTTTATTAGTATAATTTTGTTCTCAGGTGCGCATCTCAGTACTGAAGGAGGAAAAGCATCTCCTCAACCTAGAGCTGAAGGCAAACAAATCAAGCAGCAAACCACTGACAAATTCGATTGGAGTTGGGGATGGTAGGGTCGATGTCGTGGAAAAGATTGACCAGAGCTTCCATCCTGTTCGACAGTTTGAACTCCCCAAATCATTTTCTCCCGACCCGACACCTCCGCAAAAGTCTCCTGTGGTCAAGAGCCCACCCGCCACATTCCCCAAACCAGTGAGAACTTTAACTGTCGGCGTAGGGGACCACAGCGTCATTGAACCCTACAATTTGCAACCCGACCTTCCAACCGGTTACACCACCCGCAATAACGAAACCCACACAGAGGTCCACACGACCACAATCATTGAGAAGGTCTCCAAAAACATGATCCAGCCTCCCTCACTGAACCTCTCGTTTCAAAACATTTCTTCTCAAAATTCAGTGGAGAGGGATTTTCGTCCATCAGTTTCTGGCCAGCCTGATCCACATTTTACAATCAACCAGATTCAAAGGAGCACACCGAAAGCGTTGACCAGAACCATAGGTATTGGGGACGGAAATGTACACGACGGTTCTGGTTTGCATGTGCACGAGAAAGAGTTTCGCACTGTAATTATTGGACAGAACAATGCTGTGGCTAAGCGAAATGTGGGAATTGATTGCAGGGTTCCGACCCGTGATGTTGGTGTGTCGTTCATGTGCGATGAAGAAAAGCCAGCCACTCGTACGATCGGTGTTAATGTTAATTACGACACCAGCGGTATTTTGACTTCACTCGATTTCAAAGGCGAAACCGAACTCAGGATGGCCTTACGTGGGGTGTTGCAGCGGAATGTTCGCAGTGTGGGAACAAACTGTAGTTTCAAGACATCATCCATGGATAACAGCACACTTACGGACCTCTATCCGGGAGTTAGCATTGGGTGCGGTGACGAGGATCAGAGAATCGACGTTGAGATCAGGCCCTTGTCTGTAAGGAAATCTGTGGCCCTGACAGCCAAGCCGGAGACAGCAGTGAAGTGGGTGTCCACGGATAAGGACTGGGTTCTGGACGCCAGCACCAACACCTTCATCATCGAACAGTACCACAAGGCCTCGATGACAGACAAGGAGAAGCAGCAGTTTGCCTCGACTAACACTGAGCCCACCAGCACACGTTTGGCTGTCAACCAAACCGACCTCAACATGTTCCTCAGTATGAACGCGTTGAAAAATTCTTCCAGCAACACCGAAAAGGCGAGCACGTATTCGTGCTCAGTGGCAACAGATACAATCCCTAGATCGGATGCCGGTGTTAACACGTCAGAGAAAGTAAACGAACTTTTTGAAGTGCGGAAAGAAAAACCAAAAACATTTTCCGTTTCCGTTTCCACTGATGTGGTTGGCAAGTTTGATGCTGGTGTGAATACGACAGAGAAAGTGAACGAAATTTTCCAACAGAGCCCGACAGAGAAAAAAACCACCAAACAGCTGAAATCTATACTAAAGAAGCCCCACCAAGTTGAGAGAGACGTGGCAGACGGGGGCAACAATGAGGAAGCCTATAGTTTCAGTGAGATAACTGAAGTTGTTACACCTTACGTACTTGTGTCACCGGCAAAAAAAGAGGAGATCGTTCAAAGAGGAGCAACCCAAGCCAGCACTTTCCTGAATCAGACTGAATCTCTGAAGAAGTCGAGCGTCGAGGACGGGGCCAATCATTTTTCGAGCTACGAACTCACAAGGCGTAGTTCAGCCGCCCCTGTCATGGAGAAATGCTATGAAGAAGAAAGCACAACACGAAATGATTTACAAAGTCAGAATTCTGCGTTTGATAGGATCTCCCCAACGAAATCTGAGGACACTTTCCAAGAAACAGTTACAGAGCATTACATCATTACCAAAGATGGGAAGAGACTGATTTCTGAAGAGAAAACCACCACATCTTCCAGGGGAGGATCAGGGGTTACGACACATTTCTCAAGTGGGGGCTCATTGGCTAACCAGTTCCAGCACGATTCCTCCAACTCTACTACTACCAGTTCCAGCACAGCCGGCGACCTCATGTCTGGCAGTTCACAGGACAGCTTCAGTGCTACTAAGGTGACAGGAAGCACCAGATCAGAGAAGAGTCACACTGGTGCTGTGACAAATCCTTACAAAACTCTAGAAAATTTAGCAGATGTCTCATCTTTGGATGGCGATTCTTTCGACGGTGGATATGTGAACATTTTGAAAACATCCAGTGAGGGCAATTTGTACAGTGAAAAAAAGTCAACCTCTCGTAAAGAGACAACTAAATCCATGGATACAATATATGACATGAGGAGGGCCGGGTCAGTCGAGGACTTCATGCCGGATGATATCAGAAAGTATATGTCCATTGACCCAAGTACATCCAAGGACTCTGGCTTTGGGGAAGATCTGCAGAACAGGTTTTCCGGGGAATCTGATTCACAGCTGACGGGGTCATCCAACGGGGCTGTTTCCAGGAAGTCTATTAAACTCTCCAAGACTATCACAACCAAGTCCACCATCAAGAATGGGGATAAGGTTGTGGTACAGGAGACCAAAACTGTCGAAGGACCCGATGGTAAAGTGACGACGACGGTGACAGAGACATCCGACGACGGCCAGGTAACAGTAAGGGAGATTGACGGTGTGGTAAAAAATCCACACGCAGAGCTTATCGCGAACAGCGCACTGGGAAAAAACGTGACAACCTCAT
The DNA here is from genome assembly GCA_944989445.1 of Ampullaceana balthica. Lineage (NCBI taxonomy): Eukaryota > Metazoa > Mollusca > Gastropoda > Lymnaeidae > Ampullaceana > Ampullaceana balthica. Next base: position 670,735 of record CALYLW010000363.1, read on the forward strand.
CATTCACCGAGACCTTCTCATCTAGTCAATCTGGCAGTCAGGGATTCGAACCCAAAAGCTTATCAGACCTGGAAAATCAAGAAGCTTTCAGTTCAGGCTTTAGTGATGCCTCCATTACAACATTTGGTGGAGATTCTGGTAGTAACACAGACATTGGAAATTATGGATCGCTGGATAGACAAACGGGCAAGCTGAAATCCATTATGAAACACAGCAAGTCGGAAGAGGAGAAGACAAACAAGAAAACAGGAATACGGTTTGCTGAAACAGTGACAGGAGGGTAAGTGTTAACAAAATTTGCCCGGGAAGCATGTAAGCCTTAATAATTTGTTTTTGTTCTTAAACTGATGGCATTAGTCAAAATTGTTTATAAAACAGTTTCAATGTGCTCACCCCAAGTCTAAAGCTATATTCTGTACTTGAATGTTATTGAAGATGGATTGTTTTTAATGATTATAGGATCCTAAATGCAATTTTTTGTGTGTCTGATTTCATTTATAAGGAAGTGAAACCTTTTACTACTATAAATTACACTTACCTATTTAGTCATTTAAGTGTTTGCTTTAAAAAAAATTTTTTTATGAAAGTCAAATGCATATTTTCTAGGATTTAACATGCCGATGTCATCATGCCAAATTTAGTTTATGACCTCAAATCTTTATAGCCTCATGTAAATGTTACATATGCCAATATATGTCAGTACTTTATTGTAGACTATTCTGAAATAGTCGTACGGATGGTCAGGGGTTCGAATCCGTGTGAAGGCAAGGGTTTGTTCCCGGGGCCTAGGGCGTCCCTGAGTCACCCCGCTCCGAATGGGTACCTAACACTACATGTAGTTAGGCGGCTGGGTAATGCATGGAACCCACAAAGCCGTGGCCTGTGAATGCTGCATCACTTGTCAACAGATCATCTGTCATGGTCTGTGGACGCAACTATCTTCTGCATAGAAGGAGCGTCTGTATAGATAAGATAAGAAGATAAGAGAAGAGCTTGAATCAGAATGCCCATGATTCAAAACTCATAACAAACAATCCACATAGCACAAACAAGATTCCTATACAAGAAATAAAGCTCAGACGTCCTTTCCACTATTCAACCACTCATCAACAGTTTGCATTAGAAAACTGATTGCGTCTTTCTCTGCAATGTCTTTTAGGACTGGGTCAAGCTCAGAAGATGATCATAACAGTTCTGATTCAGCATTAGAAAACTGATTGCGACTTTCTCTCATGTCTTTTAGGACCGGGTCAAGCTCAGAAGATGATGATGATAACAGTTCAGATTCAGACTCCACCACCAGTTTCGATGAAGGCTCCTATGACAGCCAGCAGGGCCAGGTCGTGTACAGGTGCAAGGATGATGAGGCCATAGCCCAGGGTCTGCCTGGGGCCCACATGTTTGATCAAAACATCAGGGAAATGCAAGTGCAGATCTATTTCTTTTTTTTTATAACAATTGAAATGGTTTAGGGGAAATGTATGGAATTTTATTTATAACCAGTTTTAATTAGGTTTTCTCTCCTTAACCTCCCCACACCCCCCCCCCAAATGCAATATTGATATACTTTCTATACTTTTTCTTCATCTATACTGAGAGATGTGTATTTTTCTCAGTTATGAGCTCACTGATGAGCTAAGAGAAGCTTGCAGTGTTCTGGCAACTTACCTCATGGACTCAACAGAAGTTACCACCAAGCAGTTGGTAGGAACCGTTTTTAATGTAGAAAAATAGTATCTAAAAGAACTTTTACTCAAAGGCAGTATGAAAAATTGTATGGGTACAGCTTTAAGTGGCATCAATAATTCCTCAGGACCAAACAGTTTGTAGGATTGTTTTTATGGAGAACCAAAAATTGCACATTAATTCAGAAATTTTTGTATTGTGAAAATGATTATGTCTGGAGAATTCATTGTGAATCCAGTGTTGCGTTGTTTCTTCCCAGAATTCCAGCCAAAACATCATCCAGCAGGAGTGGTTCCAGGTATCCAGCCTGAAACTGTCAAGTCCCCACCAGGTGGAGGACTTTCTGTCATCTGTCAATGAAATTTCAAAGCACCTCCTCAAATACATTGTCAACATGACCGATGCCAATGTGAGTTTTATCACATGATATTGTCAACAGGACAGATGCTTAAAATGTGGCTTTATTAACATGACACAAAACCATTTAAGTCTTTTTTCCCCCTTTTTCCATGATACTTACTTGATAGAAGTCTTTTTTGCCTTTCTTGCCTAAGAACACCTTTCACCATAATAAATGGAATTGTTCACAGAGATTATTTTCCACACATTACCATAATCCTGCTGATCATATGACAAATAAAATTTTAAAAACCCGTAAAAAATCAAGTTTTTCACTATAAATCCTTTATGTACTAGACGTAACTAAAAGAATGTTCATTATAATACGCAGCGCAAGACCATCCAAAAATACAAAATTGCAGTTGTGTCGTAAAACATGTTTAACATAATGCGCACCGATCAGGAATATGTTTATAAAAAGTGTTGTCAATAAAATACGCACCTTATTGCGCGACAGAAAGGTTTTTCAATATAATACGCACCGCGACACTCTATCTCAAAAAATAACATGATACATAGGAATAAATAAAATAATCTAAAAATTCAATAATTTAATTATAGTACATGCGATCGATCTGAAATTTTGATACATAATTTTTATCATTGCCACGAAACTGCCTGCTAAATTTCAGCTCGCTAGCTTATGAGGAAGTTTGTTAAAAATGATCCAAAGTTTTGGCGACTGACAATCAAGCAATCAAGGGTTCAAACAAACAGACACCACAAGTTAATATAAAGGATTTAAAAATTCATATTTTCAATGACTTACATTGATGTTGTACATAGAAAACATATTGCAACAGATATTTATATAAACATATTGCAACAGATATTTATAAAAACACATTGCAACAGATATTTATATAAACACATTGCAACAGATATTTATAAAAACACATTGCAACAGATATTTATATAAACATATTGCAACAGATATTTATATAAACATATTGCAACAGATATTTATAAAAACATATTGCAACAGATATTTAAAAAAAAATTTTGCAGCAGATATTTAAAAAAACATATTGCAACAGATATTTATAAAAACATATTGCAACAGATATTTATAAAAACATATTGCAACAGATATTTATATAAACATATCAATACAACTTCACATTAATTTTCCATTTTTTATAATTCTGTATAGTGGATAGGGGCCGTCCATAAAGTATGTCACGCTTCAGAGGGGGGGGGAGGGGGTGTAAGAAAGTGTTACAGTTTGTGACAGGGGGCGGGGGGGGGGTGTCCGACCTTGTGTGACATCACGCTTTTTTATATAAAATTTTGATTATTTTGTTAATAAAAAACAACATTTTTGTTCGAAAGTGTGACATACTTTAAGGGGTGGGGTCCGAGATGTGTGACAGTTTGTGACAGGGGGAGGGGGGGGGGAGTTAAAAATGGTCAAAAATAACGTGACGTACTTTATGGACGGCCCTATAGGGGATCTCTTCCCTATTTTATAACTTTCTCTAAATAAAATATATAATTTTAACAATGAGAATGATACGCTCAAATGAGCTATTGATTGAGGCCATCTATTGTGGTGGCTAAGTATTTAGAATAATTTGGAGCAGCAGTTTACAGTGGAGGTTTGAATTTTGACTGACCAAGACTAACTGAACTGTTTCTCTACAAAGGGGAACACAGCCCTCCATTACTGCATATCCCACTGCAACTTTGAGATAGCCAGTCTGTTCCTGGACTCTGAGGTGTGTGACATAAACAAGAGGAACAAGGCTGGCTACACCCCCATCATGTTGGCTGGACTGGCCAGCGTACAGAACAATGATCAGCTGGAGGTGGTCAGGAGAATCTTTGCTATGGGAGACATCAACGCAAGAGCCACTTCGGTTGGTATTTTGAAAAAAAAACAAAACAAAAAAACATTGAATATGACAACCCGTGTAAAGGCTCTTTCTGCTCAAAGTTGTCTCCCCTTCTTCTTTTTGTTTGTGCAATAAAACGTGAGTGCGTCGTCTTTCACTTGCAGCGCATCCGTCAAGTGTCATTAGCATATGGATGCTTGTTGAGTGTTACCTTAATGTCAGCTATGATTCTACTAGTCTCTAGTGCTCTATTCTCACTTTCATGGCTTGTCTTATGACTCGTCTCCCCCTTCCCATGGTGCTCCAGATGCTCTCTGACTGAGTTCTCCCCACACCCTACTGTCCTCTGCTGCGGCCTGGCTGAATCCTGACCCAATTCCCACCAAGGCTACCTTTATATTTTCTGAACATTCTTCTTCTTCTTTTGATTTAGGGCCCACAATTAACATTCTGATCCTTATGTCTTCTGTAAAAGGTTGAGCTTCTGCACACACGTCCATGAGGACAATACTTTGTAGGGCTGCACAGCGGGGTATTTGTTGGGTCATTCCTAGAGATATATTCAAAGGATTATCTCTTTCCCTGTACTGTATTATGATTAACTTTAACTTTCCTTCAGATATATCTGCATATAGTTTTATCCTAGACCATCACCAATCTCTGTATTCCATTTCTTTGATCCCTAACTTAACTGTCACATTTCTACCATCATTGACCTAGTTAAATAACAAATCCAATTATAGTTAGTCTGTGTCTGCTTCCAAGAAAGAATAAATGGGTAGGAGAGATTAGATCTTTTTTTCCTTTTTTGCCCAGGTAGAGTTGTTTTGACCCCTGTTTTTATCAGCAGTCATAACTTTGACTTTATTTTTAATTTACATTTACTCAGACCCAACAGACGGCTTTAATGTTGGCTGCCAGTCATGGCAAGACCGAGATGGTCAGACTCCTGGTCCAAGAAGGGGCGGAGATCAACCTGCAGGACATGGATGGCTCGACGGCCCTGATGTGTGCCTGTGAACATGGACACCTGGATATTGTCAATTTTCTGTTGTCCCAGCCAAATATTGACGCCACTATTGTGGATAATGTGAGTTTACTGCGCGGTTAACAAGCTATCAAATGGGGTAGCTTCAATGCATACAATTAAACAACCCCGTAAAAACAAAGTTTTTGACTATAAATCCTTTATATGTGAGGCATAACTAAAAGTATTGATTTTGTTCAAACGCGACAAACATTTACAGACTGACACCGAGTGATATCCCCTGGCTTTAAAACCAGGGGAAGGGACGGGAGGCGGTGTGGACATCGACGGGTGGCGTCAACTCAACTGGCACGTGAAAGAAAAACAATAGCAAACCGTGAATTTGAATTACATATGTTGTATAGAGATAAACTAAAAATGCATTAATTTAATTATGGTAGGTTCGATCAATCTGAAATAATTGATACAATGCATTGTTAGGTGACACAAGTCTATGTGCCAAATTTCAGCTTGATGGCATCACGGGAAGTGGGTCATTTTTAACTTCTGTTTTTCCGCCAGCCCGCGAATGACAGAGATCACAACAGAGAGAGATGACGACAGACAAGATTTTGAAGTTAATATAAGGGATTTAAAAATGGAAGGCATTCATTAAGGTTATATCACGCTTATGGTAAATATGAAACAGATGAGTGATCTACAGACCGAGGGAAAGGGAGGGTGAAGAAATATTTATATGAATATAAAATTTTGAAGTTTAAAAACTAAGTCTTTGATAAAAATTCAACTCTTTCTACATGCATTCAATCCCTGTGAAAAGATGTCACTATTTATTTTTGTTGCTTTTTAAAACATTATCTGAGTAGGCCTTAAGCAGTGAAATTTGAATCTGAAAATTTTGAATTTTTTTTAAAACTAGTTTTATTTTTCACCTATTTAGACAGTACATATGATTTTTTTTAAATTTTAATTAAACATTTTGAATGGAACATTATCAAAATTTCCTAAGATTTAATTAAATTAAAATTGCCAATGTGTTAAATATTGAGCAGAAGTTTAATTAATTTTAAAAATGTTTTTTGTCAAACTAAATTTTTTTGGCAATTTCAACTTTACTAGTTGTTTGTCATTTCATTTAAAAAGAGCAAATTTTTAATATTATACCATACTTTTGATATGTGACTTCAAGGTTTGCCATTCTTTAAAATTTTGGTTCCTGATATATTTTTTTGAGTGTTTCCAAAGATTTTTTTACTTTAATTTTTTAACAGAAACATAATTTCCCAAGATTTTATTACTAATTTCTCTTTGTAATCGTTTTTTGTTAAATAATTTGTCACAGGAGAATTTTTCAGCCTTGAATATAGCAATGGAGGCTGACCACAAGGATATTGGAGTTGTTTTATACAAACACCTTAATTTCTCTAAACCTTCTTCACCAGTAAGTCTTTATTTCAAAGAAATATATATAAACTTATGTCTAACATGATTTATTTTCATTTTCTAAACAAATTTTCACGTATTTAGACAAATTTTATGATCACCGCTCATCAAGTCTACTTAACATTTTTTCCCCTTTAATGCTTCATAAAGATAGGTTGATTCATTATATACGCTATATAATTACATTATATTATCATTGTGTACAGTTACATATATCAGCTTCTCTAACATTAAGTTAATGGGTGTCTTATAATGGCACAAACGAATTGTCCTCCTCATTGCATGAACACAGATTCATCTTTTAAATTCAATATGAAATTTAATTAAATATTATGGGCTTTTTTTCAAGAGTTGACGTTTAACCAGCAATTTAATTTCAATTTGTAACATGAGGATGAATGTAACTTATTTATCAATTGGAAATATTTGTGTTTTATATATTCATACAATAGATAACAAGTCGCTTATCCTACATTATACATTTTTATGAAATTAACATTTCGAAGGGAAAATTTAAAGAGCTTTTCTTAAAGTCCCCCCCGAAAACGTTTATTCTCTGATAATTAGCTCAGTTTTTCTACTCAATGTCTGCAGCGTGCCTTCAGGGTAAATTTGAAAGACATTTCGTGCTCTTACAGTTTACAAACATTTTCATTTCTCCTGTTCATACTTGCACTTCTCCTTTTGATTTCTTTATTTTTTTGGTTGATTTTTTGTTGCTGTTTTGTAACAATAAGTTCTTATTAGCTTTATTATTTTGTTCCCATTTACAATTAGTTTTATCAATACAAATATTTCAACAATACATTTTACATTTTCAACTCACATATCTGTAAAATTATTAGGGGAATATACAGTTTTTTTTTAATTTTAATGTTGTAATTTGAGTATAGTGCCCTTATTATGGCTTTGTTTATAGTTTGTTTAATATTACAGCTTCTTGTTCTTATGTTATCACGCTCTTTGCAATCTTTCTATTTGTTGTTACTGTTTGACATTGATGCATACAATCCCAGGAATACGCACATATTTTAAAATATCAAAATTTTTCCAATCTTGTCCTTGTAAGCAATATCATTACAATAAATACCTCGGCTTAACATAAAATCATAAGCATGTGCTGCGTTCCAACTTTGTGTACATGGTCGGCTTATCTATACAGTACAACTGGGTTGTATACAAACAGTAAGCAGTGACTTATGTGTTTTATGTTGCTTCAGTGTGTTTGCATGCACTTGCACATCTTCCTTGTTTTATAGGCCCACCACAAGAAGAGAAAGAGTTCCAGCTCCCCTACCCCAAGGTAAATATTTTGTGTGCTTTGTGGTCCATGGACCACCACGACATAATAATTTATCTATTATTGATTTTCATCGGTTATTATATTGTTTAGTTGTTAAAAATTTTTTTTAATGAATTATTTTTATTTGAAATCATTAATGTGCCTAACAGAAATAAGCAATATGGCTTTCAATTTCATGTCACGTGTAATGAATGTAATTGAATGTATGATTAGTATTTCATATATGTAATAAATTTGAACATCAGTTATTAATTTTTGAGGGAATTAGTATCCTGTTTAGTGGCACTGACATACCATACATGACTTTTATTGGATTTAAGCTGATTTCAGAGACATATATGAGCAATTTCCCCCCCTATTTCACGTTTTCCCACGTTAATTATGACTATTTAAATTATCTTATCAATGTATATGAATTTATATAAATTTATTTTTTTGTTTGCACAATTTCTTGTGGTGTTTTTATGGATTGGTTTGTGTCTTTAGCTAAATTGTTTTTTTGGTGGTGGAGATTGAGAGGGATGTTGATTTAGCACACACAAAAAACCCATCTCTTATATTTACTTATAAGAAAAATTTGTGTATGCAATTGATCTTGTTATTTCAGTCTATAACAAAAATATCAAATCAATCACAGCCATAATCTCAAGGTTTGAATGTACGCTTTCTTTTCAAGATTTGAATTTAATCAATTTTTGTTTTACAAAATGTAGTTTCTGCTAGTGTGCTGCATTGTGGTTACTCCATTTATGTCATTTGCTTTTTTGCTAGAAGTATTTTAATGGCTATCAAAATAGTTGAACCATTTATTTTTCCTCATTTTATTAAAACTATTTTATATATTTATAACCTTTTTTTTAAATCTAAGTTGTTTATTTACAGCTTACTGCATGTAGTCCCTTAAAGCTTATTTTCCCATTGTCTTGTTGACTGCTTGAAGCATACTACTTGTCTGCAAGTCTTAGAGTTCATTTATTTTACTTTTGTTATTAGTTTTCCATATTTCCCCTTATACCTTATAAAAAAAAAGAATATTTGCCAGAGTGAAATTGTATTTTATATCCTCTTTTGCTAAGTTTAACCCTTTGTTATATCCTAAATGAATGAGTCTTTTGTTGTGGTCGTGTTAACTTAACTGTTTTTCTAGACAGTTGAAATTAGGCCAACAACCTGATAGTTATTGTTTAAGATATGCTAGTGCTAGTTAACATTTTGTAGAAGGGATAAAAATGACTGCTGGCTATTTTTAATAATATACATTATAATATTGAGAACTACTTAAATGTTATCAAAAATCTTAAATTTTAGAGATTTTATAGGATGTCCTGTTAGCACTGGAAAGATATTCATTAAAAGTTATTATTTTAGTTTCTCCTTTCATTATAAGCTAAATTCCGTTTTTATTCATATTATAGAATTTATGAATTTCTCGTTACTTAATATTTTGTTAATGAGTTCTTTTTCAATAATTAGAAATCTTCTTAAAGTGACTTGTTCATATTTCATTTATTTTGACCATTCTTTACATCAATTATCAAATTATTAAATTGTAATAATTAAATTATAGAATACTTGTTATAACATAAGAAGAAAAAATTAAATTTAATATAGATAGTTTTTAGCTTAGTTGAAAATGAAATGTCATTTAAAACAAAATTTGTATAATTCCAAGTTTACTTATTTTTCTTTAATGAAATGACATTTTTTAAATTCCATTTTCCTAATTTTCCTTCTACAGCATGTTCATGACGACTCAGTAAAGTTTAAATCACTCACAGAATCTGTACTGTAAATGCCCCATGAATATTACTTCACAACTTGACCTGCAACACAACAGTCGTCGCAGCCAAGCCTTCGTTAATTTCCTCTTACTACGTACTCTCAAGATAGTAAAGTGAGAAAATCGGACAACAGATAATGAAATCTTCAGATAATGAAATCTTCAGATAATGAAATCTTCAGATAATGAAATCTTCAGATAATGAAATCTTCAGATAATGAAATCTTCAGATAATGAAATCTTCAGATAATGAAATCTTCAGATAATGAAATCTTCAGATAATGAAATCACACCCTTTGTTTAATCACCTCCATTTTGTTGAGACTTTTGTGTGAATGCCATATTCTGCCAGCCTTGTTGATGTTAAAGTGTTTTTGAAATCTTAGTAATATAGTTTTTAAAAATTTAATGTATGAATATGATAACCCCAGATTGGGACAGAGCTGATGCACCTAACCTGTCACCCTGTTAATAAGCAAGGTAGTCATCATATTTTTTTAAAAAAAAGAATAAGAAATCTTGAAAGATTAAATTTAACTAAGTTTTAGAATTAAATAATATGGATAGCGAAGTCAATAGTGCGCTCGCCTCACAAGCTGAAGAGCGTGGGATCTAGCCCACGTTAAAGCGGCAATAAAAATGTTGATGAATGACTATCGCTAAAAAAAAGTCCTCCGCTGACCTGGAGAGGAGATGGACACCGCCAAGGTCTACCAAGCCCCGAGGAAGCTCTAATGGAAACATTAGAACCCCCTACGACCACGAGGTTATGGGACACCAAAAAAAAATTCAGATAAAATAAAACCACTCGTAAGGTTTTTATTTTAAAACCATCAAAAATGCACAATTTGTATACTTGAAATTGTTATTTTAATAAATTGCTGTGATTATGGCTTGAATGCTGTTACCCTGTCTTCTGTCATGGGGATTGTTTTAATATGCAAATGATCTGACTGATAGAGAAAAAGACAGACATATGGAACTTGATGAAAGTGTCTATCAAAGCTATCGGTTGCTGCTAGGCGATAAGATTTTGAGAGGCAACAATTGAGATGACATGATGTTTTGACTGGGACCATTTAATAGTATTTAGCTTAATTCTTATTGTTAACCTCAACTTGAGATGTAGATCTGGGGCCACTGGTTTATGGTATGCATATTTTTTATTTAAAAAATCAACAACATTCAGTGCCTTCTTTAGAGCCCAATAGATGCAGCAGGTTTCCGCTGTACTGGACCGGTGTAAGCTTTTTAAGCCCCCTCCAGAATATGAGAGTTCATTTAGTGCCTTCTCTATAATGTGTTGAAATGATATTTCTTTGTCTAACTATTCCTAAGCCTGTCTGTAATAAAGATTTTTTTTAGAAATTACCTTTAGGCTATCTGTAAATTTGTAGTGAATAAGATCCATATAAGCTTTCTCTAACAAATGTAAATATTTTGTTCCGTATCACAGTGAGTTGTTTTTTTTCTTCTCCTTCTGTCACTAGCTCTCTACCTTGTTATTCTCCAAGGTTATTTAAACTGCTCTAACATACCAAACTAGCATTAATGACATTATGTAACTATCAGCTGTTACTGTTTATTTTAATAATATCATCTGTCATAAATATGTTCATATTAATATTCTGTAACATTCACCCACTGCTAGGGTCCCTCATTTTTTCAGGTTTCAACATTCCATTGATAAATTTGTTTTTCATTGTGTTTTTCATTGTGGCACCGAGTGGAATATTCTTTTGGCACCTCTTGACTGTACTATGTAATGTTCTGGGACATAAGGTCCTGTATTTATTTTAACATTAAGAAAATTCTTTTTATATCATACCCCATATTGCTCCTTGTGCTGTCATAAGCACATATGGAAAGAGATGTCATTTCATTTCTCTACCTCATTGACAAATACTCTAGCTTTGTGGTTGGGGGAGATTTGGGGCAATTTTTATCAGTTCGGACAATTTGGCATGTGAAGTTCATTGTCTTGACTCATCAGCCTGACCCCATCAGTTTACTGCACAACACATACCTGACTCTTTCTTTTGTTTGTGGTGTGTAACATTTTACCGTTTTTTATGGACTATAAGACGCTACGGACTGTAAGACACCTTAATTTTGAACCTATTTTATTTTAAAATAATTTAATTTTTAACATATGAATTTCAAGAATAAGATTTTTAAGGCAATTACATGTATATGAAGAAAAATGTGTGTCTTATAAATACTTATAATCCATCACTGTGTGTTTTTTTCCATGTAATAATACTTTTTTTTTCACCTTTGGTAGTGATACAGTTTACGAGTGTTTAAATGAGAGCTTCTATTTTTATCTAATGTATCTGTTTAACAGAATGAAAAGATGTTCAAAATTAAGGCATGGAATATAATAGAGTACCTTATCAATTGATGTGAGAGTAAAGAGAACTTATTAACTTATTGCATTTGTCCAAGTGCCGGTAGTGTGGCACTGTGGAAGGATACCTGCTTTGCATTTAAAACAGGTGTATAAAATTATATTCCTATGATAGCATTAATAATTATTCTCTCCTTAATGGCGTCCATCTTTGTTAAGGTATATCTCAATATATATATATATATGTAAACATTTATACCAACAAGCTGTTCTAAACCAAATGTAAATTTTTTTTATTTATTCTAGTGCTTTATATCACATATTGCATTGTATTGAAAATATAAACAATAGACCAAAAAAAATAATAAGCTTGAGCTAGCTTTCTGTTCATTAGATCAGTTATTTCATAATTTACTTTATTTATTTATTTTTATTTTTTGTTGCACCATATTTTTTTGTTAACCTCTATTCTTTAAAATTACCGTACTTGATGTGTACTTTCTTCAACCTTAACTATATTTTATGCACATTTTGCAAGATTATATGTATGTGAAATGCTTGTATATTGTAACAGCTAATAAAGTGACTGAATTTTTCCCTATTACACTCTGCCAAAAAAGTTTTTTTCTTTTTTCTTTCCTTTTTGAAGTTGTGTGCTTGGGAAAGAATCTTATCTTATCTTATCAATACAAACGCTCCTTCTATGCAGAAGATAGTTGCGTCCACAGACCATGACAGATGATCTGTTGGCAAGTGATGCAGCATTCACATGCCACGGCTTTGTGGGTTCCACGCATTACCCAGCCGTCTAACTACATGTAGTGTTAGGTACCCATTCGGAGCGGGGTGACTCAGGGACGCCCTAGGCCCCGGGAACAAACCCTTGCCTTCACACGGATTCGAACCCGTGACCATCGGTACGACAGTCCAGTGCGCTGCCACTCGACCACCGCGTTGTTCACCTCTTGGTGTATGATCATAAGATTGTTAACACATTTTGGATGAGGAAATGTTAACTATTAAATTTATGAGACAGGCTTTTTTTTAAAATAAAAAACGACCAAAGCCAAATAGATAACATTTTTTACAAATTTGAAAAAGTGGGTGTTAAAAAATGTTTAATAATTTTAAGCAGTTGTGTTAAGAACACATTCAGCAACTACTGTCATCTACAAGAACACGTTCAGCAACTACTGTCATCTACAAGAACACATTCAGCAACTACTGTCATCTACAAGAACACATTCAGCAACTACTGTCATCTACAAGAACACATTCAGCAACTACTGTCATCTACAAGAACACATTCAGCAACTACTGTCATCTACAAGAACACATTCAGCAACTACCATCATGCACAAGAACACATCGTCTGTCTGTGTCCGATATGTCTACCAACACCCCACCTCGCTACTTTTCAGGCGAATCCATGTAGGTATAATTTTGTCCAGGGTCAATTACTGTTTCTCGAAAAGAAAGAAATTTCATAAGAGTACTGAAATTACTCAGGCATATATAAACAGAGTTCTTACCATTTTATTACTGTTAATCTACTTATTTGCTGGAACAGTTCATGATCCAAGTACTACAAATGTATATAAAATTTGTATCATTGATACTTCTCTAAGAAGAACGACAGTGTAGTAATACCCAGACCATAAGCTTAAGCTGTTTATGTATCGGTTGATGATACAAATTACAAAATAAAGTCTTTGGTTCATATAACATTTATGGGCAATGAATTAAAGGAATTTTTTTAAAATTCTTTTTTTTTAAATTTATTTTGAGATTATAATCTACGACAACCAGAAGATGCGGATTGCTTAGAACAGAGCGAATGCGTGGGTATTCATAAAGTTTTGTGCGACAATTTTCAGCTTTCTAGCAAACAAGGAACTGGTTTACATTAACTCACAATTTTCCTGACATTACGACATTGTGTACATATATCACACTTTCTTACACCCCCTCCCCCCTCTGGAGCGTGACGTACTTTATGGACGGCCCCAATAGGGGTAAAGCTGATAATAATCAAACGGCTCGGAAAAATTCTTTGGCCGTGAAGATGAAAAGTGCAATCAGAGATTTAATAAATGTAAATGATTTTTTAAAAAATATATATTTGTAAATATAAATAATGTATTTTAAAATTCTTTTGAAATTGGTTGTCGATTTCTTTTTCCCGTTACATTAAGTATGATTGAGTTAGAGTTAGTGTTTAATTTGAGTCTAAAACTTAAGTCACGTGACATTAGCAGGTGACAAGTCATCAACCATTAGATGTCTCGCATGAACACAAATTGTAAACTAGGTATAGCTAAAAATCTTGAATCGGACATTTAAATGAAATATTAAATATAAAGGGTAGTAAATATATATTTTAAAGACCCTATTTACTAAGGTATTTAACTTGATTATGTACCTTGCATTAGGGAGTTTTTATTTATCGTCATGAAATTAACGTGTGGGATTTCAGAAATGACATTTTCTAAAATCCTCATATAACGATCAAATATGTATGATCCTTCATTAAAAATATCTGAAAACCCGTTTATTCTGTTAAACCAGTGGAGTAAATCAAATATTATGATAGAATAAATTCAGTGGACCGCATTGAAACAAGGTAACACAACATTACTGCTGTT